>WHYT01017048.1:349962-498779 GCA_009806455.1 Tetrax tetrax
GTGCAGCTTTTCATGACTCTTCCTTGAGCCTTCCTCGTCGTCTCACAGCACAGGTAACAGCAGCCAAGCAACCATATTGTCCTCAAAAGTCAGAAGGACAAACACCTTGCTACTTCTTATTACCCAAAATGATTTGCTAAGGAGGAGAAAGGCAAGCAAAGATACCCAGGTACACAAAAGAAGATACAACTGATTTGTCCCATTGTTGTATTCAGTGGTGGTAGACAACACAGAAATTCAGGGAGCTCCAAAAGAACCATCCCATCAAAGCTGTGTGCAAAGGGAGCTCAGAAATGCAGAGCATCAGGCATGATCCAAGTGCTAGGATTGAAAGCCTTCTGCTTGTAGCTAGTTCTTTAAACAGCAGAAGTAGGACATGTATAACACTGGTCCCAGTACCTTTACTGGGTAAAGAAGGGAAACATCATCACTAGTAAAGCAGAAAGTTAATTGCAAAAAGCAGACATAATTTAGAGACCTGTTTATGCTGAGGGAGCAAGGAGTGCAGTCTACTGGCAAATAAAAGGAAGCCAAAAGTTGCACAGTTAGAAATATGGGGAAAAAAAAAAATCAGCATAGAGGATTCATTTCAAGCCACTGAAATCCATGGGAAGAATTGTATTACGTTTAAGAGATACAGATCCATTTTCAGTGATACTCAGTTTCTACAGAAACATCACTGTGAATAGATTTTTATCTGTTTTTTAAATATAAAAAAATTAAGCTGTGTGTAGCCTTTTGTTAGATAAATCACACCATCACAATGCTGAAATAACTAAACCAGCTTCAGAGTGGTTGCTCCTGCTGAATGCAACGGCAGTTTCCCGGTAGATTGTGAGAGATGATGGCTTGTCCCTCAGCGCAAGCTAGAGAAAAGAATGTAAATCTGCTGGAGCAGTGTTTGTGGAACATGGTGCTGATTTTAGTGATGGCTTTTTCCATGCACCAAGCATGAGATCATGTACAGGGCTGTATTTACATGGTGATGTAATTTTACAGCAGAAGCTGGAAAAACAAGGAGGGTATATCATGTCCAGCATGATTTATTCCAAGCTTTCCACAAGTATGCAGCTTCCCTCCCATGTCATACATGTGTTGGCAGGATAAAAGTAAGAAGTGGGACAACCCTGCCCCAGTTTCTAGACAACCTTATGCTTTGGCTGCAAAATCAAGTCATAACTCAAAAAGCAACCTCCGTCGGGCAGACAGTTTTCAAGTCAAACAGCATATGTACTTAATTGAAGGATTACAAAATTACCTTTTGTTTTATACAAAAGTCCTGCCAACAAAAGAACAAACCAGGGATGTCTAATGGATTTAGCAGTATAGCACTGTTTATGTTGTGATCACAAAAGATCAGATACTCAAATACAATTATTTTCCAAGTAATGTTTTATGGTAATGTGGTTTACAAACTGTTACACCCACTCATCTTTTGAGGCAGAATCATACATTTTTTTCCTTAAAAGGAATGTCATGCAGTGCAATTGAGATGTAAAGACTTGAAAAATAAATTTGTTGGCCTCGTTTACATACAGAATGTTATTACTCATAAATAAATAAAACAGAATTATTTGATTAACTAGCGAAAATATATACACACACTTTGGAAAATCTGATTACATTTAGTCTATGGTTGGTTTCTAACTGAGCAGGCACAGATCTCTCTATGAATAACATATAATCTAAGATCATAAATGTTGTGCCAGGTCACTGACATCCATTTTGGAGCTGACTGAAATAAGTGCAGCTTCTGAACCTCTGCTACTTACATCAAAATTGTTGTAAGTTAAGAAGCTGAGTTGCTGACTAGATGCAACAGCAAATCCAGGTATAAACCATGTGTGCCTTATAAACAGAAATTAAGTGAACTGACAAAACAGCTTTCATAACAGTATTTTAAATGACAGTAAACTTGGATGTAACAATCAAAATAGTGGCTGAACATTTATTAAAGAGACAATATACAGCTGCCACTATTAGAGGAGTGCTCTGAGACACCTTTTTTTCCTTCTTTTTGCATGTATCCTGGAGTATATAAACTTCCTTGCTAATTGATGTCATGGATTGGTATTCAATCATTCAAATGATGCATCATTTTCCTTTTCTGAAAAGTTGCCTTAGTCTCAAATAAGCCAGGAACTCAATTTGGAGGGGCCAGTCTTACATGCATTCATAGTGAGGCAGTCACTAAGCAGTAAAGCAAAATATTCTGCACATAAAAGGCAAGACATCTCAGGTGAGTTCTAGGTGGCCTTTTAAGACAGTCAAACTGAAGTAACACCTGCTGGAACACCCCATCTCAAGGCCAGTTGTACCCTGGGACTGGTGCTAGGAACATGCAGGTATCCCCTTGTCTCATGTTTTTGTTCAGGACTGTTCTCTAACATAACAACCATATTGATACGCTCCAAGCCAATGAGTCATCAATGAAAAATGCCTTATGCGACTGCTAGTGATTTGTCTAACTGGTTGATTCTACTTCACCACAAATTATCTTCCGTCTTTCACATCCTGTCCAGTCAGTGTGTATGCACCCCAGTTGTCTCCTCAACATGCACTTGGTACGAAATAATCTACAAAGGCTTCTCCTTCCAGCCAGTCTCCATTCCCATACATCCTCTGCCACACCTCTTTCTACAGATAACCTCAAGTAATTAACTCATTGGCAGCCCCCATCTTCCAAAACAGTTCCATTTTCCAGCCCACTGTAAGCAGTCCTCTGGACAACCCCTTTACCTGGCAGACATCCTCAGAAACACCAAAACAGGCATTATTTGGAGGACTGGACTATTATTTCAGGTGATAATGGGTTGTTCAAAGAACAGCTTTGGTCCACCTGCAAGATAAATGTTCATGTGATGAATGTGCACATTTTGGGTCTTGAAATGGGCAAGTCCCTCTCCCTTCCTGGATGATTTTCCTCCGTAGTGAATGTGAGGAGATTTCCTGGTTCCTCTGCAGGATCTTGGGAGCCAGCAACTAGGACACAGCAGTTAAAAAAAAAAAAAAAGCCAAAACAGTGCAACATATTTCTTTTCCTCATCGTTTTATTGCAGCCAAGTATTGCCCGTTTCCCCTCTACCCCAATACAAACAAGAAGGCTGGAGCACACACACAGACAAACATCCCAGTGCTCCCCTGCCACAGTAAGTGTGCACTGAGTCAGCTGAGACTTGTAACAGGCAGAGCCAAATTTCGCGTGGTGGGACGAGTAAAGGACTTTTTGCTTTCTAAACCTGAAATACAATGTTCCCTCAAGAACATTGTAGTGCCCTGGACAAACTAAGGAACAAATCTGGGCAACAAGCAACTTAAACACTCTGATTTTATAGAAATAAAGCACAGTGTAGTTAGGCAACTATTAAGAACTCATTAAATTCTTACATGAATGCTCACATGAATGCAGAAAGCCCCAAAGGCTGGGAATGAAGGCAGGATGAAGCAGCACCTCACAGCGCGTTCTTCAGAACACTCTAGCACCTGTGTGCACCTTGCAAAAAAAGGCGTTACAAATCTTCACAATGTGTTAGCGGTCAACTCCCCTACATGCAACACTACAGGAAATGTAGTTCCTTAGCTGGCATTTTCTCAAGGTAGGACTTGAACTTCAGTTTGAGATGCTGGTAAACATGGATCTGAACAATTGAAAAAAAAGTTGGAATATTTTCTGGACATAACTTTTATTATAAAACACACAGATTAAATATTAACATTGGAAAAAGGAAACATTACTAGTTAGGTCTTTAAAAGGCTCAGTGCCCTAGAAGACCCCAAAAAGTCTATTTTACACAGTATCCACTGAGTTGGCAGTCTCTGCAGAAGCACTTCCATGGCAATCGAAGCCTCCAAAACACTGCAATATTCCCGTCCTCTCTTTCAAACAAAGCAGCACTCTGCATAAGGAAACAGTTAGCTTGCAATTTTGTTTACTGCAGTTCAGCCACAATAAATAAAAGAGATCCACGTATTCAAGTGAAGATACTCCAAGCATATCAGCTCAGTCCAGTTCCTTCTTTCATTTTACTCAACAGGCCAGGCTCATTCAAGTGTCGTAACTGGTTGGAAGTTAACGCTGTCAGTCAAAATCCACTGGGCGTACTGGGAGCTTTGCAAGGAGTGTCAGTAAGAGCAAGAACTGATGTTTGTTCTCTGAGAACCAAGCAAAAACTTTTTCAGTTAATTTATAAAAACTGGTCAAAAACTGGGAAAATTCTTTTGTTTGTCCATTTTCAAAATACTAAAATTTCAACAACAAAAATCTGGATGTTTGAAGTTTTAAAAGCTTCAATTAACAGTTGGTAAAAAAAATAAATCTAAGAGCTCCCTTTACTCAAAGTCAAAAAAGTTAAAATAAAGATGCTCTGAACTCTGCTGAAATAGGACGTGCCTTCCTGCTACAGTGTTTTCTTTGCTCCCCGCTGTTCCTCTGCCTTCCAGCAGCGAGTGCTCTCACTGCCACTCTAGTTCATGTCAGATGTTTGAACAAGATCCAAGTTATAAAAAAAGATACAATTATTCAGTGTCTGTACCAACATACGTATTTGTACAGTCCAGACAGCCAACAGTAAATGTGTAAGCAGTGGATTTCATGGAGTATATATTTATTTTTTAAATCCAGTAGTTAAATTAGTGCAAAGAGGTCTATGGTTTTGGATGTATATATTATCAATTATATACATGGCATTTTCTTGCCTTAAAAATAACTATGAATAAACCCCTTATAGAAAAAATAAGCTTAGGATTTTGTAGGAAAAATATAATTTGCAATAAAAATACAGTAATTTCTTCTTCCTAGAAACAAGTAACAAAAGTATACTCCCACACATAATTTTGCAGCATCCTAGACACGTAACAAATACTTCTGCAGTAGTAGCCCATCTTTTAAACAAAGTCTGAGTCCCTTACTGGGCTGCATTTTAATTAATGTCAAAAAGCACTTATGTCAGTAAATATTTGCTTACTCCTTCGTACATGTTAGTCTGGCTTTTAGCAATGTAATCAAATGCTAGAACATGGTTGATTAGATAGGAAGTGGTTTACATATAAGAATTCTATATAAGAAAGTAATTTATCTAAAAATATTGGCCCTGATCCTAGGCAGGGCTATTGCCTCTTTGTATTATTCAATTTATTCCAACCAGAATTCACCCAGACAGAGCAAGTCTGGAGGGCCCCACTTGCAAAGATCACAATCAGAGAAACTCTTATTTTTCAGTCTCTCTGTTTAGAGAGAAGAATGGGGGAAAATGCAAGCTACAGGCATGTCAGGGTACTGAAGAACCCGTCATCAAAGATGGTGATTAGAAAAGCCTTTGGGTACTGCCTTATTGTGTAGTTCCCTTGTGCCTCCTCCTCCAGCCACAGCTTTCCTGCTTGCTGAGGCACACGTTACTCTGATCAAATGGTGTCAACATGGGTGCAATCCCAGAGGCTCCGAGGTACCTAGGATCAGCCCACTGACCGGACTGATTCTCATGGACTTTGGAGTCTGCCAAAGTCAAGACTGCAGGTAAGGATGACGTCAGTGACGAGTGAAGAAGATGCTGGTTCAAGCTGCTTCTGTCCAAAATGGGATTTCTGTGCTCTTATGGAGACTGAAAGTGGCAAAAATATATATTTCAAGGCGGATTTTAAAAAATCAAATAAGCACTTCTCCCAGTTCCTAAGTCTTCCTCTTAATAATATTTAGCCAGTATTTCTCTTTGTGAAACTGAATTTTCTCAGTTACCAAGGAGGTGGGATGCAGTGGAGACCTCAGAAGAACTTGTGTAGACAATATTTTTCTTTTTACTTATACTATGTTAAGCAGTGTAGGAATATCTTTGTAGAAAAATCAGTCCTGAGTTTCATCTCCAGTCTTCAAGATGGACCAATGCTGTACCATTTCACAACAACTTTTTCAGGGTTGGCAATAGTATCTTTCCACTGCTCTACTGCTTCACTGTTACTGCTATCAGAACTTATCCAGACCTGCAGTAAGAAACAGAAAGAAAAATAAAATTGAGTTTACCTGATATAACACAGAGACTCAGCCTTTATTAGTTCCAAATAAATACCATGGAAGTGTGGAACGAGATACAACATGTAGACTGTGACCAAAGCATCATAGCAACAACTACAGTTCTGTTTGGCTTTCAGCTGGGAACACAGGGAGTCTGGGTTTAAATTTAGCCTCTAAATAAATATTTTAGAGAACTCACGATATAGTAATGTTTCTCTACTTAATAAGATGCTTTAAGTCAAGCGCTCCTTGCTCCATTCAAATGCACGTGCTGCGGTCAAGGGCTCATCAGGGCCAGTGATGGCTCTATGCATTCAAACTCCAGTTGGCTGCAAGCCATCTGGCATCCCGAGCTAGCTGTCCAGCATGCTCACGAGCGTTTAAATTGCACACACCAACGACAGAGCCAAACCTGCATTCCACAGAGGTTACGAGCGTGCCCATACCACACATAGTCATGCAGTAAGAGTCCGTTTCTTCTTAGTATTCAGTTAATGGATAGTGGCCATTAAATGAGGAAATTAGGTACAAGTAGGAAGTCTTCCTCCCGAACATTATCACTAGCCTCCACTGCCAAAAGAATTCTGCTTATGTAAGTAGGTATCATTATTTACGGGACTCCATTTCCTCAAGTCTTCCAAGAATGAGTCCTTTTAAGACTTCTCAGAAACCTTCACCATGAAGTACATTTAGCCTGCACTGCTGAGGCATGAGTCCTTAAGAAGTGAGAATAATGTCTTCCAGAATACCACAGACAGCTGGTGTTTCATCCACAGAGATTCAATATACATCTTGCTCATGATTAAAGACATGCCTGTAAAAGCAGCCTAATCTAAGTATTGTCTGCTTAGAACAGCATCCAATTAAACATCATTCTCTGAAGAACAAAGTTAACAGATTCAGCTACATTCGTCTTTTTCCAGCTACCCAGCCAACTGTTCAAAGTACACTTTTCCCTGAGCCATATTTTATGTCTTCATGTGTTATACAGCAATGTCTGCCTGTATGAGCTGAAACAACCTTTTCCAAATAACCTCTGAGGAGCAGAAGTAGCTCATTTCCTCCCCCTAAAAAAAAAGATCCATGATTAAATGAAACTCGTCAGATTGAGATGACCTCACATATTGCTAAGTGACTGCAAAATCATAGTCAGTTATTTTTGTCCCAAGGTAGCATAACTAAACAGATTTTTTTTTTTTCTTTTCCTATTCCAAATCCAATTCCACCAACATGATCACAGAAAGATGGAATACGTGTGACATGACACTCCATAAAACGGAGGGAGGTCATGTAACTCTTGTTGGTACATCACTTCTATAGCACATCAGCACCTTCTATAACTGCACGTCTTCAGCAGGCACAAGAAACATCACCAGAATGGGACAGTACTATTTTCTGTACCTAAGGATAGCACAGTCCTTCATCTGACAATGGACATTACAGCTGGAGTCTCAAAATCAATTCTACATTATTCATTTATGCATATATCACAATTCTGCTACTAACTCTCGCTGGATCAGGGAAAGCACTGAGCATTAAGAACAGCTATGGCTCACTATACCATGGAGAAAGGGAGAGAAAGAAGTGACAGGATGACAGTAAATTAGAACAACCAGGGGAAGAGGACAGAGAGAATAACAAGAGACCAGACTGCCAAGTTTTATGGTGGTTAAATAAATATGATCACACAAATGCTTTCAAAGAGACACTACAGAAGTTCCAGCTATTAAAAAAAAATTAAAAAGAGAGAAAAAAAGAGTTTTGTGTTTGTTTACCTATGTTATCACCACATTCAGAATATTGTGCTGATTTCAGTGTTGCTTTACCTAGGAAGGCAGTCTGGCACTGTAGCTGCTGCTATTCCCTTTTACTCACACCTGTGTGTAAGTGTATTGGTATGGTGAGCCAACACACCCCCTTTCTGCACAGTACAGGTTGTGGAGCTCCTGTGAGTGCTATGTTTGTTTTCTTCAGAAAGCCTAGAGGCAAGGAGGAGATCATATGCCTGTCTGCACAAAGAGATCTTTCACATAATAATACTCCACACAAAAATTACTTAAGGATTTTTTTTTAAAGCAAAATCAAGTGTCAACTCCTATTCTGATGTTAGCGTGTGTTTAAGAGCCCAGTACTATTCAATCTTGGGTTACATCCGGAAGAGTTTATTAGAATTTACTATTTTGCTATATGCCATCTTAATTTAAAGTATTTTAAAACTCATACCAAGAAACCTGTGGAACTGGATTTTAAGTAAAGGGCATCGTGCTAATTCGCAGAAACCAACCTGCCCTAGGAAGTGTTTTCTTCTCACTGAGCTTCTGCTGTAGAGCTTGATGAGAAAGCCAATTCCTTGTTCAGCTTGGCTAACTGGAAAAATCATCATTTCTCCCCACTTCACTTGGCCATTAGTGGACTTCAGTAAGCGAGTCTTCTTCTTATAGATCAGCCCTTCTGTACTAAACATTCCAACTTTCACGAAGAAATCTAGCACAAAAGGGAGGCAAAAAGGCATAGCACACAAAGTGTTACTTACAAACACACCCAAAAAGGGACTGAGAAGATCCACATGTAGGGTTCAAATTGCAACAATTTCCCAAAAGTCTGGCCAAAAGAACCGTACAATAGCCTTCCTGACTAGTCACACAAACAGAGTATGTTCAATAATAATGAACTAATTAAGACAGTATCCAAACAGCAAGTGCAAGCTAATGCTCTTGTACATCAGGATTAATATTCGGATAAAAATCTTCCAAAATACATAAACACATAGCTTCAAACCAAACAAAAAGTAATCAAGTAAGACATCTGTGGAAACAAGCCTTGGCAATGGAAATCTACTGCACAATATGTTAGTCTGAGGTTTGTAAGGAATTTTATGAATTGCCAACCCATTTGAGCAGCAATTTACCTGTTACAAATGCTTTTAGACAGGAGACATGAGACAGCCAATGAAACTTACTTGAAGACAGTGGTGTAGATGAAACTGGAAGGTTTTGTGCTTCAAGAATCTGTAACTGAATCCTCCTGTTTATTGCCTGAAAACAAGTTCCTACTTGAAGTTCTGCGCGGCACACCTACAAGCAGAAGAATGTTGCCATAACATCTGGATTAAGTTGCTTATAAACTCAGGAAACACAGGAATTCTGTCATATGTTGGGCTCCCACGTTTCTATGTGGGATTTCCTGGACAGAAATATAAGCATGTGTTGTATACACAACCTGCAGATGCACAGTAAGTCAGTGCACTTGTTATAGCTGCAGAACATGTGCTCCACTGATAGACTGCTTATGTGCAGCACAGACCTGGCCCTTGTCGGCTGCAGCCAGAGATACTGGACAAATAAACAAGTCCTCAGTTTTCACCTGGGAAAGATTTCTCAACAGTAAGAGCAGACACACACAGGGAAAACTGGACATGCAGCTGTAGCTCTACTAAATCTGGCTGTGGAAGTGAGAGACCAGGTATGCTCCACCAACACAAAAATCTTCACAGTTTTCCTCCCACACTTTTGTATTTTGCGATATGGAGATATGAGGAATGCTTTCCATAGATGCAAGGCCTCATCACTTAATGTCATGAATGTTTAGGGTGACTGCATACTGTAGAGCTTCCTACGTTATGGAAGTACTTGTGTTTTACACACACACGCACACACCCCCACACACTCTGAATGTATCGCGATCTCCAGCCTGAATTTTTTTTAGAATTTTTGCCAGTGGCAAAGTTGCATTAATGCATCCTCATTACTTTCCTATCAGATGCTAACGTATTCTGAACACTAAGAACAGCAAGAGAAGGCCAGTGGAGACCCAGCTTTCCTGAGAGCCTCCATTTAAAAGGACTTTGCTAGTACTGGTTCAATTCAAGTTTTAAGGCACTTCAGTAAAACAAAATGCACCAAGCGAGAGAGCAGCAGGTCAGATAAAGAGAAGTCAGGCTCCAGTTCATTGAAGAGACTCAAATTCTCCTTGCAGTTTAGCCACAAAATTTCTGTGTAACCCCGAGAGGAAGCCACTTACTCAACTCTGAGCTTTGGCTCTCCACTGGCAAGTGGAGTAGTTTGCTGCCTCACAGGGTACCACAGGGATGAATTCCAGCAGTGTCGGGAGGGCTCTTGGATATAATGGTGAGGAACTATGAGATGATTCGAGAATTTACATTGGGATGAAACAGTTTCTAAAACAGCTTCCTCTTTCACTTAATCCTACTGCTTTTGAAGCAATATGGTTATTCTTGTTAGAACTGAAAAATGTCAAGTGTAACTTATGTTACAAATAAAGTGTATCACTCCTATTACTCAGACACACTTGGATAAAATTTGTTTTTGAATTGCTAATTCAAATTTAATTTGTTGAAAATACAAATGTCTAGACACAATCTGTAAAAGACACAAACAAAGTGAGGGTAAGGGGAAAGGAAATCCCACTGTAAAAACCACCTGCTTCTTATTACACTAATGGAACTGTCTGAATAATTACTTCACAGCATGCAATCTGAACATTAAGTATATGGCTATCTCTGCAGTTTCAAGCCACTGAAGATCTTAGCACTTCCATAACAAAAGCAGATTCCATTTGGTCTGAGCTCTTGCTGTGAGTCCTAAGGATCTTCTGATGCTTTTTTGGTCAGAAAAAGCAATTACCCAGTGTCCTTTGCTGAACTTTTCCCCAGAATGTCCCTCCCTCAAGCTGTGGACCATGGTGTGGAAGAGCTTGCTTTAGCTGTTTTCCCAGAAACAGCTGCAGTTTATGATCAGAACAGCTATGTGCAGAGTTCCAAAGTCTGCATATTTTCCCCATAAAAAGTGGGGGGGTAAGAAAAACCCTGTTTGTTGTTACCATTGAATGAGTAGTGAATTATTTTACTTTCATTTCCAGCAACTCTTTCTAGGAGATGTAACAGCATACTTCTGTAGAATTGGCACTTACAGGTGCTTTGGAAGGGGGAGATATATCCAGCCAATGACTTGACTCCTCCGAGCTGAGCTCCCGCAGTGCCAAGGAGCACTCTCCAATTGTTTTTTTCCTGGGAGTCTGTGTCTGGATTTTAAATACCAATCTGACAGTCTGCAGGCATTGCAGCTTAATAGCAAATACAAAGGTTTCCATAAATTCAATGTCCTAAAAAGAAAAACAGAAGGGTAACATCACCATTGTAAGAGTCACACCAAGCCCGAAATCTAAAAACCAAGGCTTCCTGGTCCTACAGCCTCTGCTCCTAGCTACCATTTTAGGTTGCCATACTTTGGTAAGCCCCCATAGACTCACCACCTCGTTGCCACACCCTGGCAGGGACAAAGCTCTGGATTATTTCTGACTACCATAATGAGTTGAGGTCATCTCTTCTGGTGCTTTACAACAGCATACACACATTGGCACAGCAAATTCTCCTGTGGCCTTTTGCTTCAGTCTTTCCTGCTAGTTTTATTTGCTGTCACCTTTGACTCACATTATGGGAGGTTTATGTTCCTTTACCTTCCACTCCCTTACTGTTTCTTTACTGCCACTATCAGGAGTCTTGTCCCATGCAACCAATTCTTACTACTTTCTGTAGAGAGGAAGCAGAACTTTGTCTCCTGCCCTAGCAAGAGGCAGTAACATCATCTATCTTTCCTGGGGTGAATGTGTACCTATAGGTACGCCCAGGCTTCCTCCAGTCCCCCACCATTGAGCTGCCAAGGCCAGCAGCTCATGGTTGAGTCCCCTGTGAGCGTATCTGTCCTGCAGACTTGGGAGAAAAGGAAGGCAACAGTGCAGTGCAAGAGAGGATATGCGGGAGGAAGTGAAACAAGGCTTTTAATAGGATTTTGAGAAGCTGTTAAAAAATAAAAATAAAAAACCCCAGTAACCAGAACCTAGGCAACTACCACAGCAAATACAACATAGGAGTGGATGTTTGGTCCATTAAAAAAAAAAAAAAAAAAATCCATTTACATTTCACTTTTACTTTTTTTGAAAAAAAAGATTCCTCAGTGTTTTCTTTGCCTCTACTTACATTGCATCCTTCCTTAGCAGAAGATTTGAACTGCACTGGTTTGGGCAGTGTGAGAATTCCCTTGACACAGATACGAGGATTTTCCCCACAGCTAGAAGGCCAGCTCAGGTCTTTGCACTGCAACATTGAAAACACAGTCAGTTTAGACAACGTAAGACTCTGGCTTTCAGACAACTTAGAAACAGTCTTCTAGGCTGTTCTAGAATTACAAATAATTCCTGTAATATTGAATATAAATCAGAGTCAGTGTAATGATTGTGTCACTTCAGATCAATTTAACAATTAATTTTCACAACCAGAGGGTAAAAAGCTATTCGGTAGATTTTAATGATTTCACTATGTGGCAACTTGACAACAGATAAGTCGTGAAATCCCTTTTGTAGTATTTATCACTTGACATAGTTATGAGGTTTCTGACTACTCAAAGTTACATTGCCTAAGAATTATTCACAGTTCCTGGAAGTGCACAAAACAGCCAGCATAACAGTGTCACACTAGCTAACAAAAAAGCCACAAGAAGCTACACATCCTCAAAGTGCTATTATGGTTCTCCCTAAAGGAACTGTGAAATTCAGTTAATTAAGCGCTGCCTCCAAATTGTTGCTCCAATTTGCTGCCTCCAAATTTTCACAAGAAAAGATAAGGAAGATACTGTGAACGAAGCCCAGTATTACATTTGACTGAATTTTGTTGATATTAATACTTAGAAGTAATTTTCTTTTTCTCCTAAAAGTACTTCTTAAAGTAACAGAGAGCCAAATGTAATGAGAATTAACACTTAGTAAAATAGCTATTTGAGTAAATAATAATCAAGTTATTTATATTTGCTTACATGTAAAACTGTGATCCAAATCTGTTCTACAGAAGAAACATAACACAACTTCACATTCAGTCTTCCAAAGTCTCTTTCATCACCTGATAATGTAATAGTATCTGTGGAAGAAAGCCAGTTAGTGTTTTTAGAAGTAATGCAGTATCTTAAAAGTTCATTCTAAGAATAAGGGAACTCATTAGTAGGTGGACTGCATATCTTTGAAAACTTCTCTCAAAATAAGTTCAGAATATCTTAAAACCTACATTTTAAGGACAAAATAGCCATGAAGTCCTGTAGCCTGACCTTCTGCATAGCTAAAATCCTTTACGTTTAGCTCATTTATCTCAAATTTAATAACTTGTGCTGTACTTAAACAGCTTTTAAAAAGAAGAAAAAGCATGTACCTGAAACACCCAGAACACATTTATAATCTTTCACTCCCCTTAATCACTTTCACTGTTAACTTTATAAATTGTCCTGCTTTTTCTCTTTCTCAGATTTCAATTCCAGCCTAGTAAACATTTTACTATTATGCTTTTCTCTGAGTTAGAAGAGCCTTTTAATATCCAGCATTTTTCTGTCATAACTGAAACCAGGTCATTGTCCCCCAGTCTTCTTTTTGAGGAGACGGAAATTCTGACTTCCAGCAGAGTGACTTTCTGGGAGCTTGACTCATTTTTGAGGGTTTACTTTGCAGTATCTCCGCTTCTTCAGCATTCTGACATAAATATGGATATTAGGTTTACATATAATATTCTTGTCTAATTCTCAGTGTAATATGGGTATTGTATTCAAGGCACTTCCCACAGAAAAATACTGATACATGAAAAAGGACTAGAGCTGTGACCAATGCGCTGCATTCTATCCTAACAGAATATCTGTAATTTCTTAGTTCACTGGGGTAGCAAATCCAGAGATGAACTTTTCAAAAGCATGAGAACTCCTCAAAGGCTTATTTGCTCAGTCTCCTGACAATAGGAAGGTACAAGTCCAAAACTCTTAATTTCAAACTGCAAAGTAATCTTCAAACTAATTTGCTAATCAGGTTCACCACAAAAAAAAAAAAAGAAAAAAAGTCATCAACAGTAGAGACAGCTTTATGTTTCAAGTGTAAAAGGAAATATTTCATTACAAGGCAAACAAACAAAACATTACCCAGACTCCTGTTACTGCCTTGCGAATCCTTCCTGGAAGACGTACTACTGGGTACACTGGAGAGTGAATCATATCTCTGGGGGGGGAAAAAAAAAAAAAAAAGTCACTTCATTCAGAGCAACAGATGCAAAAAGACAGAGATTCTACCATCAGACAAGACATGATGAAAACAAAACAACAAGCAATTTCAAATAATTGTCTCATTCCTTACTAATCCCTTGACCCAGCAGTATGGAATTACTCCTTTGATGCAAAGAGCTAATACAGGACACATGGCTAGCACAGATTTTTTTGCTCACTGATATATACGCAACTTCATCTCCATGTAAATTTGGAAAAAACATGCAGTGTTTTTTGCATCAGTGGAAACTTGGTATTCTACTTTTCAAGTGATAGGAGAAATCACAAGATGACAAACCATAACCTCTTGTCTGTCTTGTCCAGTCTAACAGTCTACTCGGGTTTCTCAACTGGCTGCTGGGCCAGAACAACAGTAATCAGAGAAGACATCAGGAATGAGCCTCTTGAAGTTGGTCAAGATGTTGAACTTTTCCCTCTAGTCTTTCCAGTGCATAATACAATGTCTTTCAGTGTTTACTTTGAAAACACAATGCAATAGGAACAGATACAGCAAGTAAGCTGAGTTTTCAGTATAATCTAAGTTACAAGGGGAACGCACCTTCATGTATCGATGAGGCGGGCTTCTGAGATCAAACATCGAACGACTTACATCAAATGATCCAGGCAAAGCACTAGATCTTAAATCACTAACTAAATAGAGAAAGAGAATAATACAAATCATGTAAGTATCATTGCTAGAAAAAAATAATTAAGCAGCTTTTAAAAAATTTAAGTAGACATATGGTAGAATTGAAACCTAGCTAAATAACATCTAAGGAAGGACATCAGCACCTTTTCCCACCTCCCTTTCCCAAAACATTCTCCTGAAATAAAAAATGGAGAGAACAACTTATTAAAATATCTTACTCAATTCCACCTTTGAAACAGTTCAAACTTACTTGGTACACTGGTAGTACTGGTAGAATTAGAAGCCTGCCTTGAAGTTATTTCCTCAAGATAAATGCTTTTTTTTTCAGTAGATGCTTTAGCAAAACAGAAAAGTCTTGTCTTTAAATCTAGTTAGCCACAACTGGGCCTTAGCCTGATCTCCTCTTTTAAATTTTTCCACAGTAAAGATCCCAGTGGCAAAAACATGCTGCCTGCTAAACCTGGCCTCACCTCCTTGGCTTTACTGATCAGTGTCAAAGCACTCTACGATGACATGTAGTTCTTACAGCACAAAAGCAAGAACTTTATTTTATAGAAGGGTAGTTTCCTCAGCAGTTGGAGGTGGTTAAGTAGATCCTATCTGCTTTCTTTTCACCTCAAAGCAATACAGAGCCTAAAGCACGTTGTCTATGCATATTATGCAGCAACAGTAGAAAATGAGAGCTGAACTAATGCCACTGTTTCAGGAGTCGTTGCTGACTCAGTAACGTTCAAGTGGTTTTTAAAGACTTCCAATTTCAAAACTGACCCACAGTGAAATGAATGAAAGCAGTATGGTTTAACTTTTAGAACTATCTGATAAAATGAATTGCTTTTTGTTGCAATGTTGTGTTACAGTATTTCAGGAGACTTCCATTACGATTCTATCATAGCTTAATAGAGTTACATCACTCGTTACTGAAAATTTATTTCCCTTTTATTGCTATCAAAAGAAATAACCAATGATGCTTATTGTGAGATGTGACAATAAAGAGTAATTGCTTCTTTTTCCAAGGAAGAAAAGGAGAACAAAAGAGAAAGAAAGTTGACAACCCATGGAAGGGAAAGGAAAGTAACAACATCATTTCGATAAAATGTAATGAGGTCTGCATGTCTGGCGTGAGTTCCAAATTCTCTCTTGTGCATGACACAAAAGGGCTGAGCTCTTCAGTGAGTCTTGTGGACAAACAGCATTATAACATCATATGAGGCCTGGAAACCTTGTTTGATATAATGGGAGCAAACAGGAGAGACCAGCCCATTACTTGATTTTAAATTGATTATGGTTATGGAAATTAATTCACTATTCCGTACTCATGACTTTCACAAACTACTGAGAAACATCCACTTCAGCCTACAGGTTACAAATCACCAAAACGCTTTAAAAGACAGTATGATCTGCTGTTTCTAGTAAAGCTGGTTAAAGTTTTCAAAGAACATGGGGGTGGTGGAGGGAAGAGATGGTGCCTTTTTCAAAAGCTTAAACTTCTAAAGGGAAAAAAAAGTCAATTTTTACACTGAGAAAGCTGTCTGTAAAATATAAAAAAGTAGAAAAATTTTAACCATAAGCATACATTGTTTACCAATAATAACTAGAATTCAGCAAAAATATTGATCAATTGATTTTTCAGTTTGTTGTTGTTTTTGTTTTGGTTTTTTTTGGGATCAAGAGGAGAGGCTTCACATGAAAATTCAAGAATTTCACTTCATACCTTCCAAATAAACATATCCTGTAGTTCTACGCCCACACATATGAAAAGTATGAGAGCACTTGCTGCAACAAAATAGGCTTAATAGTTTTTCTTAAATATTCTGTAGATGCACCATATAACTTTTGAAAGAGCTGTCAAAAAACTCTGAAGGAAGAAGCTATTTTAGAACTGTACTCTAGACACACTTAAGTGACCTTTCTTGTATTTAAGGTTACTAAGACAAAAATAGTGAACTGTTTACTTAGCTTGAAGAAAAATGGAAAAAGAGATAATAACCTGAAGGGAGGATGTTCAAGACAGTTTTATAAAATCCATTTGGCTCCCAGCACAGGTGCTTACAGAGTCTACCAAAACCATGTGCGCTAAAGGCTGCTAAAATTCTACGTGTGCTTTGTTCTCTTAAAAATATATATATGGAGTAGTCTTTTCATGTAGTCTCTATGGTAACTCAGAATTATTTTTAAAACAGGACACAGACTGAGACATTTCCCGCAGCTGTAAAATAAACATACTATAGCATTCTAAATAAAACATCTTTAAAAATGTATGCTGTTGCCAGCTTCTGATTTGATAGAGAGGTGTGTACATTTCTTGGAGTGTAAGTGTTTGCCTTAGCATCACTTACAGCAAGCAACACTTAGTGATCTACTTTACTCTAAACAGCATTCATGATAGGATACATATACCAATGACAAGCACAGAAGAAAATTTTTACCTAGGCAGCCAAACACTTTCTGTCTAAAGTTTTACTCACAGGCATCCCCTGCTCTTAAACACTTATGCAATGAGAAGCGAGGACATGTCTGCACCTTCAGAAGCAAACTACAAAAATGCTGGCATATAGCATCACTTCCCATTTTGCACCTGTTCTTGTCATCTGCTCCTGAATGTTTGCTGCTGCTTGTTCCTCTCTCCATATATATACTCCTCATTCTTCCATTCAACATACTGCCCAGCTTCCTCCGTTTCCATCTCCCTGAAACACTCCTATTACTGGTAGGTGGAATCTCCAGTACTGCATCCTATTTTGGATTGGAGGCAGCTACACTAGCCTGCTTTGCCAATTTGTCTGCCTTTGTGTGACATGTGCAAGCCTTGTTAAGCCTCCAAAAAGACAGAAAGTAACAACATAGCTGAAAATCAAGCAGAGCTGGCTCTACAGAATGATTCACCAGTGTCTGTAGCATACAGATCAGTCTGAGAACTGCTATAATCAAACACGTCTTCTGTAAACTAATGGCTCATTTCTCTTACCTATAAACCTTGGGAAAGAGAAGACAGAAAAGTAAGGGTGCGGTCCTTCTCACCTGATCCATATAATTTCCTATTATCTGATTTTGCTTGGAAGCGCCTAATCAGATCTGGCGAAATCCGATGCTCCAAATAAAATGGATTGTACACGTCATAGCGGGGCCACTGGTACACGCCGTGCAGTTCTGCTTTCTGGTCATCAAATGAGGCTCTGGCAGATTCTGCAAAGCACAAGTAAACATCAAATGCAAGAGTTCCAGACATAACACATACTGCCTGGCTTCAAAAGGCAGGCAGAATGCCTTCAGGGCAAAGGACAAAATATTTCAATATTATCTACTTCAGGAAAAGGAAAAAAAAAAGGAAAAGTAATGAAAACACACATACACATTATGTCAGATTTCCACAGTGCACTAGCAAACATTAGAACCCAACTGGCCATAAAAAGCTATGCATACTCTATCTTGCAGTTCCACAGGAGATGCCTAACTAGTTAAAATACAGAAGGCTCGAAAGACAGACAGCAATTAACAGGAAAAGTACAGCCATGGGTACAGAAAACCTCTGACTTACTTGGCTCCCTACCCCCAGGACATTCCCACTCAGCTAACAGACCCCCAGACATTCAGGAGAGGCGTGTATGGAAAGATAACGCAACTTGTAACTGTGATCTCCTTCTCATACGGTTCCATAGGAAGTCTGTCAGTGGTAAAATTACTAGTCCAGAATGACTTGAATTGTTGGCTGAGGCACAAGTAGACAGATCCGAGAATGCCTGAATCTCAGCCCTTTACTCAGCCCATTGCAGCACAGCTGCTCTACTTTTCTTTCCTTTATTTGTAATCATTTCAGAAAAAAACATGCACATCTTGGTCAGCAGAACAGTAAAGAACACTGCTGTAGTGCTTCATTTTGTCTGTCTGGAGTGAAAGTAAGCCATATATAACAGTATAGTAGAGAACAGGGATGGAGTGACCTGGACTCTGCCCAGATCTAACATTTGCTTCCTTCAGTTCAGCTCCCTGGACTTCAACCTATCTGTAAAAAGTTCTTTACCCCATTATAAAGTGCCTTCAATTCTGCAAGTGTGTTGCACCATAAGAGGCAAACTATTATTGCTATAAAATCCTTTCCTCCAGGTGTTAGTAGAGCAAATAAATAACTCAAACAGTGAGATGGAACATGAGAGATGATAAAGCAAGAATTCGAGTATAATGGGCTTGAGCATGACGTACAAATTAGGATGACGACTAGAAGTGAGGCTATAAAGAACTGATACACAGCAGATGATGGAAAAGCCAGTGTTCCAGACCAGGAGCACACTCCTTCCTGCTCGCTTACTTCTGTGAGAGCATGAGACACGCTGCACTGAGTATTGAAGAGAAAGGCTGCCAGAACTTAATTGCTTTCAGAAGGGATGCCAAGAGCTAACACTGAGCATGTTCTGTTTCACTAAAGGAAAATGGTCAGACAGGCACAGAAAATGGAGCGGAACCGAGAGCAGAACTTGGACTTCTACAGATATTTAACAACGGTCTAAGAAGCAAATGCTCTAAGTAAATTTTTTTAATATGCTGGTACTTCAGCTAATGTGAAGAAGGAATGACAGCACTTTACTGTATTTAGTAAATCTGCCTAGAAAGTAAACTTTGCACTAAGAAACACAACTTAATGAGGCTTAAAATGCTATACTTTAAAAAAAAAAAAGTATTTATATTTGGAAAGATAAATGGAAGTTGCCTACTTGACATGAGATGCTTTTCAAATATTTGTTCAAGGATTTAAAATATTTGCTCAAGAGACACAATTATGAAGAGTCAGGACATCCTGCCAGAAGATCTACTGGCTTTATAGCCTAACGGCCACTCTGTTCATCAGGTTCTTCAGAACTGATGATGAAGTAGAACTCCCAATGAAGACAAGTCACTGGTTTATAAGTCACTGACTGATAAGATTGTGTAGAACAGCATGAACAAAGAAAACATTTATCTAAAGGTTGTTAGACACATGTTCCCTGGAAAACATTTGTGCCTCAGAGTCCTTGATGGACTTCTCTGTACAGTATCTTGAGGATGAGGTAGGACAAAGGAAAGCAGAGCCTGAATCCAGACCCAGTGAGACAGGGGATTACCAGGAGCGTGTCTCGCATTTCTGTACCTTATCCAAGCATGGACTTACAAGAACTAGCTGCTGAAGTAGCAGGGAAGTGGGGAGGCTGAAGGAGATCAGGCTGAGATGAGGAGGGCCTCACATGTTCTACCTCCAACTATTAGGCTGCCTATCCATATCTGGCGAGGCAGACATCACAAAGAAAGCCCACTAAAAAGATCAGGCACAGAATGGCCAGTCTATACTGAAAAGCTCTGCTAGGCTGATTAGCTTGGCTCTGGTGCCAGTGTTACCAGCAGCAGTGGGTGAGGGTGAGGAGGAAGTTTGGTAATAGGCATGCTGGAGAAAAGAACCAACAGCAAGGACCTGGGGAGAAGAGAGAAGAGTGGGAGTAAAACCACACAAATACAAAAAGGTTACATATTACTGCATTAGTTATTATGCAACACATGGTTGACTTTTTCAGTTAAGGTTTCCAGCCTCAGAAAAGAAATACAGTCACATAAGACTAAAAACATATTATCCACTTATCACGTCCTCAAGGCAAAACAACTCCAGAGAAAACCACCATTCAGGTATACCTGTGTGCCAAAATCTTCCCTTACGTAATTCTAGGCATCTCCTGGCAAGACTAAGAGCCTAGCATAGCATATGCCCTGTAACTCGTATTACTGGGCCAGGTTCCTATTCTTCTAAAACACGACTGTGCCTAAATTGCATTTTCATCATTGTTTCAGTCTGAGTATGGGACTAACTGGCACAGCTTGAAGCATAAGATTGTTGTGAAGCAAAGAATCATAGTATCACGTGCAACCTCATACCACCAAGATCTGTGACACCTAGCCTCCCAAAAAGCAGCAAAAAAAGAAGGAAATAATAGGGGGAAAAAATTCCACCACGTAGTAGCACATGCCATCTATTGTCGAAATTTGAAAAGGAAGATGTGTTAGTATGTTAAAACATATCAGTACACTAAACATGAAAGCCAAACCACCCTCCTCCTTTACGTGAGTGATCTAGATGCTGAGGACGTGTTAGGTCTTTCCTTGCCTCCAATAAATTATTTGCTAAAGCTTCTGTTTGTTTTCAGTGTCTTCCATTACTTGGAGTATAAGCACTGGTGTGCAATCCTCCCTTTCAGTTTTATTCATGCGACATCACAGAGATTCATAGTGGGATGACATCCTTCCAAAGCCCTTCTGAATGTCCAGAGAGAAAAGACAGAAAAGCAGGCTTCTAGAAAAGTTCTGCAAACATGTTTTCAGTAGGAATACTTGACAATTTTTGAGCAGTAGCAGAAGCTAAACAACTATTTCAGCAATGCTGTTTATATTTTACCTTGAATCTCTCCAGCGTGCGAGATATTAGGAAGGTTCTTTGGCTGTACATAAGCCAATTTGAATGGAGGGACCACAAATGGTACCTCCTGACCATCCAAGGGCAGTTTGGAAAGCAGATAATCCTCTGAACAGCCAACTTGATGCTTCACTGACACAGAAGACAATGGAGGCTTCTCTACAATAGTTGGCTTGCTTGCAGCTACTGCTTCAGATTCCTGCACCATGGATATTGCTAAAAATAAAGAGCAAGAAAAACAGACAGTTCACATGTGCATTAAGTTTTGAACAATACCACAAGAAGATCTTTTATTTCATAGGATCTGTGCTTGATACATTGGCTAACAGCTGCTGGTATTCAGTTTTACCAGCATTCAGGACTAGCACCTGGAAAAGATATTCATCCTCATAACACCTGTAATGACCCAAGCTTCTGTATTTACAACTAACTTGCTCTTAAAGCTGTTTTTTTTGGGGGGTTTTTTTGGTTTTTTTTTTACAAGACACACACTTTTATCATAGAAGAGTTCTTCAAACAACTAAGAGACCAAATCCTAACAGCAAATCCACAAGGACTAAAAAACAAAAAACAAAACCAAAGTGTTCACTCAGAGTTTGAAAGATATAAGACCTTTACACAACCTTGGGTAAAAAAGTTGGCTTTTTTGGACAGCATTCCAGACTGCAAGGAGCAGACTTCAGACAAATGTTATTTTTCAGTTTCAATTCCAATTCATAACACTAACAGGCATGCGTTCAATCTCCAAGTGGAGGTATGGAAAGAATTTTGGATATTGTAAAGGGATTCAAGTTAATCAGGAGTGACACAGTCATTTTATTAATGGGAAGTCTCATCACTGATGAAGCCAGAACAGCAAAACTCTTAGTCAATGTCATTACATCAGAACTCACGATCATTTTTTTCTTTTTCCATGCAGAAACACCATCTACAGCAGTTTTTTATGCATTCTGTTGCCATTGTTTTCAGTGTTGCAATTTAGAGGAAACCACAATCAAAGATCCAGTGTAGCTATCAAACCTGAAAAACACAATAAAACAAACTGTAGTAGATGGGAATAACTGAAATTAAGATGTAATCTCATCAGTTGTCTAATATGTGATTGCTTACTGGACACAGTCCCAGGGTCAATGAGGAAGTTACTTCAGTCATAAAAGGATCAGAGGCATCAGATTTCTCTCCCTGAGACAAACTAAAAAGCATGAGGAAAGAGATAATAATTTTAACGTATAGAATCCAAGTACTTTCAGTGACCTGCTCAGACAGGTCCCTGTCTTTCAGGAACACTAAAATTCTCCTTATATTTATGTGTGCCACTGGGCTTTGGAGTTTACTCAGCTTTACAGCTGTTTTGATGTGGTCTTGTCAAGTCATTTGCAAGATGTGTTTTTTATTCTGTTTCCCTCATTCATATTTCTCCTGTCCTCTTTCACTCATGCACTGTTTTCACATACACCCATAGGCATTTACATTTTTCACTCAACATACTCCATACTTTGCATCTGAAAACACTCTTTATGAATGATGCCAGAATTGCCTTCTTTGAGGAACTACTGCTTTCTCATAATTGTATACACATGAAACTGAAGACCTCTTTTATTATATAATTGTCTGCTATGCATACAGAAATAGAGCGCTGACTTCCAGCAAAATAAGAGGCATGTAATCTACTAAAGAATGAGAACAAGTCTATAACAGCTGGTTAACATTAAAATAACTTTATGACAATATTAACTGGCCTCATTTAAGTGTCTTTATTCATATCCTTATGTTCTCTTTTCAGAGGGACACGGACAGCTGCATTGCCTCCTGTCCAAAACTTCAGCTGTCTAAGTCTAGTCCTTTCATATGTACCTAAAGTACACAAGGTTCTTTGTAGAACATACCCAGGACATGATTCCAACTCCATGGAGGTTAGAAGACACCAAACAGAACATGAATGTAAGCTGAAGGGATGGGGAAGACAACAAGTAAGAGAAAGAGGGAAAGCACACAAAAATGGATGTTTGCTCAGTTATCTTAATCGCAAGAAACTGCTGAAAGCCTCCGTGTTCTGGTGCAGAAGCCATTCCTACCTACAGCTTGAAGAGTGCAGACATCTTCTTTGTATGTGTTTTCAAAGACAGCTAGGGAACCACACAAATACTGTGGAAATAACACTAATATCCCCAGAACGTTTCTTTCTCAAAATTCTGATGGATGCCAAGTGGAGATACTAAGCTACAGACACTTCACCTAGAAAATATGTGTTTTCTTAGCTTAATGTTATTTATTTGTGTGGGTAGGTGCAACTGAAAGTTATCAATAGCTGGATGAATTTGCAAATACTGACCAAATGCAGCATATACTTACTGACCTGCTCTTTTGCGCTCTACAGTAGCTCAGCACTGCTGTTTATGTTTTAACTTACGGGTTTTGCAATGCCACTTAGAGCACATGGCTTCATGAGGAAGCTTTGAATTAACTTGTTATCTTTAAAATACTGATGTGAAATATAATGAAGGTTTATTATTACAACTACATAGCTGTTCCAGAATTACTGTTAATCATGAGCTATCAGAGCACTGATTAGAAGGAAGTTCTTAAAGTATATTCCCATTAGACCTAAACCTAAGTACAAGGACATAAGGGAGTATTTGGTTTAATAATTATGCTGGTTTTACCACTAAATGACATTAATTATTTTCTGTAATTTTATACTGGTCTTTGTGCTTAATAGATGAAAATGAACAAAATGCAAGTGACCCTTCAGAAGTAGCTTGAATACTGGCACACGTTATTCTGGAAAACAGAATGCTACTGAAGAGATTACAGTGTAGTCTAACCAGACAGGGCAGGGGTGCAATATCTTTCTTTAAAAAGGACACCATTTCTGCGCACAGAATCCATCACTCAGCCCTTGCCCTGATCTCAAAATTGCCTGTGAGTGTAAGAACAGTATGAGATCGGCACCGAAAATCTTCAGAGGTGATGCCACCAACTCCAGAACCTGCTCTACATCTTTACAGAAGCACAAAAAGAGGCACAGGAATTTCTCATTAAATTCTCCATGTTTCTAAGGATCAAATTTTCACTGCTGCTCCTCCCTCGGAGGTATACTCACAATAGCTAAGCCTGCTAGAATTCAAAGTTTACTTTAAGGTTCCCTTGCAGTGATTTTCCTTCCCAGCTGTTATCAGTACACAGCTGGAGTTAATATGCTTTACTCATGTTCACTATGTTTAAACTGGGCTGAAACAGCTGCTTCATTTGCTCTAAGCTTTGCAACAATGGTATCTAAGCCTCAGTGGCAGTTTGCGCAGGCAAAACAGTCTTTTATCTCAAAATGTCCAGATTGAATTTATTCACTACTGCTGGTGAAGAAACCAAAATGTTACTAAACGTCCTGCTTTCCAGCTACATAAAGTGGAAAAATTAGTTTTTCTGCATTGCAGAAAATTCAGTTCATGGTAGTAATTTCTTTCCCCAGAATTGTTTAGCTGGAACCATTAATGTGAGCAAATGAACAAATGTTAAGTCGTCTGTCACAAGCAGTTGCCTTTCCATCACAGAGTTGAGTGCCTTACCTAGAAAGAAAGGGCTACATACAGGTATTGAGGATATAACAGTAATAATGCAATTATACATCTTTTGTATCGCTATAATTAAAAAAAAAAAAGAACATGATTTTCACAGTAAGACCAAGTAACCTGTGATAGTCTTTGACCATTATCTATTTTCCCCTATTCATCAATATGCAAACATTCATAATTTTTTTTCTATCTAAAGACAAATACAAAGCAATTCATCACTGCCTATTGTACAGAAGAGTACACTATTTACAGATCACTGTTTTGTAGGCAAGGTAATGTCACTAGCCAATGCCAAGTATATAGACACATATCTTAGAGCTTCCAATTCAGTTTGAGCTTAAATACAGTATTTTGAAAAGAAAATTCCAAGAGTAAGAGACTAGAACATTGTTAACTCTTTTTTTTAAGCTTAATGGTTTCAGTGACAAAATTTGCCCTTGTGTTCCTAGACTTGTAGCACAGCCACATTACAGAAAAATGACAGCACTTGCTGAGGGCCAGATCATGTCAATACAGTCCTCCCTCCCTCTCCTCAGAGCATTTTGCTTTGTTCATGAAATCACAACACAGATAGACTCTATTACTTTTTAAAGTTTTAATTCACTTAATTAAGCTACAGAGATAAATATCTTTGGTTTTTTGTTTTAGTTCAGAAGAGGAATCCTGGCAGTAAATTAGATGGCTTGGCTCCCAGTTCATTTATTTTCTCATCTCTGTATTTCCAAAGTTGCTTACGGTTAGTTATACAACTTTCTCTGCATGCAATAGATTTGTCTTAACAATGTGGGAGAGAGTGAAATTTAGCGCGTTCTGTTGTTTATTTTATTAACTGAAAATGAACAAAAAACCTTGTAGATGATTAAACAAATATTTAATGATCTTAACAAAAGCTACTTGCAGCAGAAGACTGAACTGAACCTTGTCACTCTCAAATTCTCTCTCTTTCTTGGTATTTTCCACTGATTTCAGCAAGCTTTTTCATTTCTCTCTTTCCAGTATCAGGCCAAAATAAGATAATAAAATGTAACTCAGCAATAGTCCTTCGACACCAAGGCAGAAGGAGAGCCAAGGTTCGTAGAACATCCTGGAAACAACAAAGTTTAAAAACCAACCACACACATACACAGAGCCTAGAGAATTAAAATCACTACTATTTTAATGAGTTTAGATGAGGAACATAAATTATCTTAATGACTTCCAGATTTCTCTGATAGAAATTTTGAATGAGCTAAAATCAGATAAATAAGAGCATCAAAGACTTCAGTTCCAGATGCCTCCAGAATGATTACAAGACTGAGATGTTTGGAGAAGAAAGTAAATATTTTCAACAACTCATTAAATTAAAAGAACATGATAGAAAAAGGATGATCGCAATATTACATATTAAAAGCTGAAAGCAGTCTGAAAAGAAACGTTAGGTCTTTGCTGCCTTATGATGAAAGGGTGTATTTTGCAACAAGGTTGTAGGCTGCCGATGTATTTTACTGCATTTAGTCACAGCACTTCTCCGTAGTATTTGATCAGGTAACACATTTAAAACTACACAAGAGGCACAAAGGTGAAATAGCTGATCTCAAACTGGGAAAGCTGGCTAAACCAGAGCTTTCAAAAGTGATGAGATTTATTGCCAGCCATAAATGTAGGAAATGCATTCTCAGATCTGTGTTCCAGAAACACATGACGGCAAAATTTCTAGTAGCAGTAAGTTCTCACAAAGCTGGAGATGTGAAAGAAAATATCTGGGAAAAGGGATGATCGGTTGCTATTAAGCATTTGGGACAGATCCTTGAATGACATAAGTGTCTACAGCTCCAGTAGCCCCAATTGAGTAATGACACTTTGCGACATCGGAGGATCTGCCCTGTGGAGAAAGCAAGCTCCAGCTTGGTGGTTCGCACCTCAGCCAAACAGCATGTTTATGCTACCTCTGTGCCTCTCTGCCCTTCAGATCCAGGAGATGCAGTCCATCCCAGTCATATAAATCCTTCAAAGAACATAATACCACTGTTGGTCTCCAGATGATTAAGCAAAAGCTGCTTCTGCTGCAGGTCGGATGGCAGATACCACAAAAGGCTTAACTTCCACAGCCAGCTGTTTTGTCGTTTTCTTTTGAGGAGAGAGTACCTGGGAGCTGTGCACTTGTCTGAGCACAGGTCTTCATCTGAAGATGGGTGGCTTGTGACCACTGCATGTGGAAACAGGTGAACACTAATAAAACACCTTAAATGGTTTTGAAAAATTTGCCCCCAGCTACTTTGCTATGGTAGCAGCAAGGACATTACATGCACCCACCTACACACAAAGTGCTGAGCATGGCATACACTTACCAAGACGTAAAGTTCACAGTTGAAAAAAAAAGCCTTAGTTTTTTTTTTTTGACTGTAGGCAGGTCTGATTTGTACCACCCACACAGGAAAGAGAAGCACTTCAAGTGGGTCTGAGCATGTGAAAAGACAGGACACAAGCTTTTGTTCCTATTAATTATAAACTTAGGCAGCAGTAGGTTGTCTGGAGGAAAAGAAGAAAAAAAAAAAAAAAAAGGCAACAAAAAACGTCATGCCAGCACACACCTACCAGCTGCATGATAAAAGGCTCCTTTCTATGCCTCTTTCAGAGAACCCCACAATGGTGGTATCTGCAGTAACTGGTCAGGGTGTGTGTGTACATACACCTTCCTTCTCTGCCGGTAATCACAACTCAGGGAAAAGCGTGAAAGCCCTGGGAATTTGCACACAGAGATTATTCCAGTTCTTCTGTCTTCCAAGAAAATGAAGAAAACATAAGGCTTTCCTTTCTTTTGTGCTTGGAAAGAGAAAGGGACTTCACCCTGAAAGCAGTGGATCACAAAGGAGATGTTGAAATAACACAACAGAAGAAGTTATGAGAAAACTGAAGGACACAACCAGAGGCCATTCTTGTGAGAGACATCTTGCAAACAGTTTGACAGAAACATAAGAGAGATGCAAAGCTCTCCCAGTGCAGCAAATAGGGGAAGAAAAAAAAAAAAAAACTGTGATTACGTATTTAAAACTAAAAAAGGACTATGCATCATTAGCCTACTTTAGATGATGGGGATTTTATGATGGACCGTTGCACAGCTTTCCTGGGGCAAAGAGCCTAGTGGCATTGTTTAAGTAGTTACACAATTAAATCTGGTAACAGAAATAGACGGTAAAAAGTTGCAGGGAAAAGTGTCATGCTCCGTGATGCAAACAAACCACTAACTGCCTAGGCACAGGAAGCACCTTCCCACACTGGTAGTGACGGCACAACAGCCCCGCAGGGGAAGCTTTGTGGGTTCCTCTCGCCGATCCCAGAAACAGGAAACTGAACTGAAGCGACGCTGGTCCGAACGGGCACGGTCCCGTCCTACAAACTCCTCTCATTCACTTAAAATTTGCTAAAGCTAAATTGCTCTATGATTCTATGGTGACTGCCCTAGTGTCCAGGCAAGATACTGTTTGCTGGGCTCTCCTAGAGATAAAAGCTGCACGTAAAGTTTAAAACCCTGTAATCAGTGAGAGCGCTCAATGCTTCACTGCTATCAGCTAGGATGTGACAATTGTACAAAAATATTATAGAATCATAGAATGGTTTGGGTTGGAAGGGACCTTTAAAGGTCATCTAGTCCAACCCCCCTGCAAGGAGCAGGGACATCTCCAGCCAGATCAGGTTGCTCAGAGCCCCGTCCAACCTGGCCTTGAATGTTTCCAGGGATGGGGCATCCACCACCTCTCTGGGCAACCTGTGCCAGTGTTCCACACCCATTGTAAAAAACCTTTTCCTTATATCCACTGTGAATCTATCTCCCTCTATTTTAAAACCATTACCCCTCGTCCTATCACAACAGGCCCTACTGAACAGCCTCTCCCCGTCTTTCTTTTAAGCCCCCTTGAGGTATTGGAAGACCGCTATCAGGTCTCCCTGGAGCCTCCTCTTCTCCAGGCTGAACAGCCCCAACTCTCTCAGCCTGTCCTCATAGGAGAGGTGCTCCAGCCCTCTGATCATCTTTGTGGCCCTCCTCTGGACCCTCTCCAATTGGTCCATGTCCTTCTTATGTTGGGGGCTCCAGAGTGGGACACAGTACTCCAGGTGGGGTCTCAAGAGCAGAGTAGAAAGGGAGAATCACCTCCCTCAACCTGCTAGCCACGCTTCTTTTGATGTAGTCCAGGATGTGGTTGGCTGTCTGGGCTGTAAGCGCGCATTGTCAGCTCATGTTGAGCTTCTCGTCCAGCAGCACCCCTAAGTCCTTCTCCTCAGGGGTGCTCTCCATCCATTCTCTGTCCAGCCTGCATTTGTGCTTGGGATTGCTTATTCAGCTTTAGCAGGTGTCTCCTGAGGCAAAGAAAACCACCTTGGAAGTCAATGCTTAGCTGAGCTGTTGTCATAGCGGTAAAAGCAGAGCTCACTGTGATCCCACAAGCTGCTTTACATGTTCTGCTGAGAAGGCCTAGCTCTTAACTGAATCAGGGCAGAGGGTTTGCCTGGAGCAGCCACCTCTTCGTACGTGTAGTTGTGAGAAACCATGCCATGTCCCACTGCAACTTTCCCTTCTCCCCTCAGCTTCTCTGCCCGGGAGAAGATGATCTAATATATGTCTCCCTTCATGCAGGCCCTGAGCTGAATCCTACAGAAAGAGTACTTGTGCAATCTAGCTGTGGTCTCCTTCAGCTCAGCAGCCGATTCTTCCCAGGGCTCCAGACTGGGGGAGGCCGAATAGCCTTCAGCACATCTGCACACGCAGGCCAGGCACAGACCACCAGAGTATATCATGAAGAATTCCTCTTGCCTACTTCCCTGAAGAAAAATAAAGATGAGCAGGTGCGTGTGCTTGAGCTATTCTGCTACAGGAACAACTGGCTCTGCTTTCCAGGCACCCTTTGGAGAAGGGGAACAAGCCCTGGCACGAGTACACAATCCAAAGTCATTCTTCTGACACGTCCCCCAGAACACTCTGACTGGCTTTGGCTTGCACCTGCAGCCCTTAAATACCGACTTAATCCAAGACTGCCCCACTATGCAGAAGATTAATAACATCATTTACAAGGGCCAAAAGAACAATTTTCATAAATCTGAGCCAATGTTTCTCATGTGAGAGTTATATTTGAATTAAGAAGGGAACATTATAAATCTATCCCATGATAAAGCTTAAAACTTGGGATTTTAATATGCTGAATCCCCTATGCTCTGGGCTGTAAAAGTTGATGGAGATAGTGTTTCTTTCTAATGCTGCATTAGGCAAGCAACCAATTCGTCCAATTACTGAACTGACGACACTGTTCCTGTGAACTGTAGATAAATTCACTGACTTGGACAAGGATGTACAATATGGTATGTATTGGGGCAGTACACACAAAAGAATAAATTCATTATGTTGGACTGCAGATCATTTTGGACTCAGATGGAAAACAGCAAAGCAAGAGTTGAAGTCAGGACACCAGAAAGGAAAAATGAAGAGACTAAAATCTCTGTAAAAATAACTTGGCTTTTGATGAGAACATGGAAATAATTCAACATAAGATAAGTCCTTCGCTCTAAGCAGATTAGGAAAAAAAATCACGACAATCACCAATGGTTACTTTATAATCTAACTTAAAACTTAAGATTTTCTTTATGTATTCTGTGTCAGGTTTTAATCCATTTTTTTTCTCCTTCTGCAATAATGCCAGGAAGCCACAAAAGTAGAACTGTCAGCAGTCCCTCTAGAGCCCCGATACCAAAGAGAACTGGAAACATCTGGATGCATTTTTCAACGGGACAGCCAAGAAGAGGGTATTTTAGGCAAGAGCATCTGCCTGTGTGATGGAGTTCCCTAACATGGCTAAATATGTCTAGCTTTGAAAAGATGAGCCTTGGAAACGAACTCAATGCAACACTGAAAGAGAGCACTGAATGGCATCCAGGACTCCTCAGCATCTGCCGTGACCACAGAGCCACACAGAGAACACATGGACACACATATGATACCCAGACAGGTAATAAAAAATAGCTCCTCCTGTACACATTAAAAAAAAAGAAGAAAACCCAAAGTTTTGCATGGAAAACTACAGCTTCATTACCATTAAAACTATTTTAAGGGAAATCCTGTTGACCTACAAGAGTCAAGATGGAATATTCCGTTGTTACATGCATGCAAACATCTACTGCTTTGTTTTAAGTGAAACGGGTTTTTATTAGTTATTTCACATTAATTATTTGTTATTTTACACACAGCTGTTATCCTGTTTCATGATGAAAACAAAAAACTTTCTATTACAGAGTTTCCACAGGATGAGGATTCCTTAGTCAACAGTTTTGCTCCTCATTGTCACACTTTATAACCAGTTACAACACTGTGGTAAGAGGAAGGAAACATCCAAGTTGTATAAATGAAGGCTAAAAGACTATGGCTGAGATTAAGAAAGGAAACAGGTGACTCCAGTACATCTCATATATGAAAACAGATTAAGTGAACGACTTGAGAACAGGAAATGGGAACTGATCTTAATTAATTCAAATTCAAAACAGATTGGGAACATAGCTCTGCAGGGCACGTGCACTCAGCTCAGGAAGCTGCCTGTACACACTTCTGTTTTAAAGTCCAGGAGGATCTTGTCTTTATAAGGTGCAACTATTTATTACTTTTTGCTTTAAATCAACCCAACCACGTTTAACAGCCTCAGCAGTGTCTCTCAAAGAGCTGTACTGGCTGGAGCTGTTGGTAGCTGCCTAGGCAGATGAGTGGTAACCAGGCACTGCATAAAAGAGATATTTGTAAATAATTTTGTGTAGACGTTGGGAGAAAACAGCAGAAACAAGGACTGTCTCAATTTTATGGGAGCATCTAACATCCCAATTATTATTGGCCAAATGCTGCTACAACTATGGAGCGCAGCAGTGGGGCTCCACTCCCTGCTGAGAAGACGGAGATCCTAGGAGCAGGAGTTGGCAGCATGAGCTTATCATACTCTTTTTTCTCCCTCTCGGGACAGATTTGCTTGAAACAAAGTTAACAATGGCTACACCATGAATATATGGTGGGGTTTTATCCTGTTGAGTTTAAATCAACAGTCTTCACAGAAGATTTTTGATCCATGATTTCATACATTGGTGAAATTAAATCTGGAAGTACACATACCACTGAACTAGAGGAAAGCCAGGATAATTCAGGGAGATGTTCTGGGTGCTGATCAAGGTTTCATGGAGGAAATTTTAGCTAATCCAGTCACCGGTCAGCAGACAGAGAACCTGAATGGGAGACTGACAGAGTTCTCAATCTAGAGGCCAATAATTCCATTTCGCAGAAGTAAATTGGAAAAAAAAAAAAAACAAAAAACCACAAAATCCAAACCCAACCCAGAACTACAAGGTTTTGAATTTTCCTCTATTGTGAAATGAAACTGGTCTTCAGAATGTGTTATTGTCATCTAGAAGCTCAGTGCTAAACATAATTTTATGAATCTCTGAAACAGGAAGCACAACTTGTTTTTGTACGAGTTCAATGCTAACCACAGAAGCACTGCTATCTCAAGCTACTTTTAACCCTCCTTCTGATTAACCCTCCTCTCTGGAGTACGGCAGGCACTTTCCTCGCTGGAAGAGGTATGCACACAGAGGATTGGATGCCTGAATTTTGCAGAGAGAACCCTTCCTGAGCCCCCTTTTACCTGCTCCCTCGAGCCCCTGCCAAGCCCTAGTCAAGGGCTGGGCCCTCACCTGGCCCCAGGAACCACCTGACGCTGTGCACGCTGGCCTGCCTTCAATAAGCGGGGCGGAGAGGCCCCCATCCAGCCCCTCGGCCTGGAGGCACGAGGGCTCTGTGGGAGCGAGGGGTTGCATTCCTGCAGCTGGAAGACACTCTGGTGAGGAGGCTGTCCCACAAAAGCCAAGTAGCCTTCGAGCTCCCCGTGCTTCAGACAAAGCTGAGGTGCTACACGTGTGCATGAACGCACATTGAGCATGCCGCGCCGATGAGGCTGCGGGGCCCGGCACGCCACCCTCTGCCTTGCCCGGCGGCCAGGGGAGCTGGGAAAGGAGACAGGTACCCCGCTGTACAAGACCACATCCAGGTTCCAGGCTCCAAAGCAATTTAAGTGCCTAATAGGTTTTGAGACCACTGGGTCGTGGTCCTTCTAAATTGTTTTCTTGGACTTCAAAGCTGCTTTAATTGCCAAAGCAGCATCTCTGGAACTTGCTCATCAGGCCAAACCCAAAGCTCATTGCAATGACCACAAGAACCTCCTAAACACCAACAGCCTTCATTTGGGGACTAATTATCTGTCCTCTCCAGTTTTAGTGTGGCTATTAGATCAGTGAAAAACAAATCTTCAAAACAAAATCACCAGGGTACAATTCACAGGGAAGATCAGCATCAGATTGCTAACATCATTTTTTTTTTGGCACTGAATTAATGTAAACTTAGCTGTGATGACAGGTGAACAAGCACTCATACTAAGCTTAAGTGTCCTCACTAATTCTGCATGGTTTGAAGTATTAACATGAGTAAGAGATATGATGCAACACAGATGAATTCAAACCAAACCCAGGAGTTGAACCTCTTCCCACATGAGGCTCCTCAGTTTAGGTCTGAAGATTCATCCTGGCTGCAAAAGGCTATCAACATAGTTTTTCTCTGCATAAGCAATTTTTTCTGGTGGAGCCTGAATAGTATTACTAACCAGAATGACAACATAGCTTAACCCAAACTCAGTTAGTCAAAGCCTCCTTTGCTTTCACTTTAAAGACACAAGATCTTAGGTTCTCTGCTGACAGAGACTGGGTGTTGTCCTACTTAGATAAGAGAGAGAGTATTTGCCAGATTTAAGGTATCTTGGGAGATAGCAATTCAGAGTAAACAAAGTCATTCTTTTATAAAATTAAACAAGAGTCTGAAGAGGGGAGCAATAGGTCAGGACAGGCATCAGGCAAAATTCACTAAATGAAGTAAATAGCATTTTAATCAAGCAAACAAGTTCAATAAATGTTTCCACCAAAGTCAAAGGGTACTTCTGGCACAAGCCAAAGTGGGTAGGAAGACAGCAGGCCTAAGCTAGCCAAAGCCTGGCTTCCCAGGGGAGGCTGTCCTTCCAAGGCAGGTCTCTGGCTCTGCCCACCCCACGCAGGGACTGTGTCCGCCTGTCCTGAACTCACCTAAAGGGCTGGCTGCTACCGAGGGGGCAGTTCGGCTCTCCCTTGCCAACAGCTGTTCCTATTGGATCTAGTAAACACACAGCTGCACGATGGGTTGGCCCAGCTCACTGATTAGATGCAAAACTAAACCACCAAAATAAACAAACTTCTTTTTTTTATTAAAAAAAAAAAAAAAGTCGTTTTCCAACTCCCCCTGTGGCTGACTGCACAAGTGGGGTCAGAACATGTAGGGGGGAAAATGGGGTGTCAGAGAAGGACTGCCCTCTTCACGGCCAACCCACCACCCTGGGGAGTGCATTTAGAGTAACGTACATCTGAAACTAAAACACTTACAAGTACGATGAATAGAGGCTGAGCAAAAAGCAAACCAGCTGATAGGAAACACAAGTGACAGAACAAACAAGTAAAATGACTGAGCATAATGATCAGGACAAAGAAAAAAAAGAGACCAGAGTCTAAGGTTTTTCTCCAACATTGTAAATTAATAGCCTACAGACACATGACTGACTGAACAATCCTGCCCACATTCACTTTCTCCATAGCATAAGACGAAAGAGGATTTAAGCACCTGGGGATCCATCACCTAAATTAAGTGCAGGGAAGGGCAGTGGAATTAATGGGACTTCTGTGGAGTCCAACATACCCATTGGGTGCAGCATTTTTAGTAGGTGTGATTTTTACAAGTATTTGCAAGAATCAAGGGACGCTTTAATAATAAATGTATTTTCCTTGAAATTTAATATTGTTTAACCACGTGTATTCTGCAAATATATTTTTCATATTTAACATATAGCTGGAAAAAAAGGACTAGAAATCAAACTTCCCCACTCCTGGATTCATGCCTTAGCCACTGAGTTGTAGGATCACAACTCACCTAATGAATATTTCTGTACTGGAAGCAAGGCGAAAACAGTTTCATAAGTAAGGAGTCAGAGACCACCAGCCCAGAACAAGACACAGGTTTATGGCTTTAGCACTCTCTTGAGAAATTAGAGATGCAAATTCAAAACTTGGCTCTCCACATCTGGGTAACAGCTCTAGACAAAGTCTAGAAAGAATAAGAGTAAGAAGAAAAAAAAAATAGATAAAAAGCATGGCAATATACTCCCCTGCATGTTTTTTAAGTGGCCCCAATCATCTATATGTAATCTGAAGACACTTGGCCTCTCCAAGAGCAACTTGACAAGGAACACCTCACTTGCAGATCCCTGGACAGCTTGGCCACTGAACTAATCAACCTGTCAAAACTAAAGGCACATCGAGCAGCAGACCTCAATGCACTCAGCGAATATTACTGGGAAAAACCTGAGTCTGCACAGATCTGAGGCTGAGGGTTAGGACTGCAAGGATCTGGCTCTGAGGAGCAGGTGCTCACAGGATCATTTTGACACCCAAGCACTTCACAGCTGTGGCCCAGCATACGTCCCTGGAGATCTAGTTCTCTTCCTGCACAATTACAATGGGACCGACTGGAAGTGTACATTGTAGGAACGGCCATGATATCAACCTTTCCATTCTTATCTAGAGAAACGCATCGCATGAGACATCGGGCACGTTTCCACATGAAAGGAAAGTTACAAGACCAGCTTAATTTAAGATTATATTTATTTCAGGCTGCTGTTTAATAATCAGAGTTACCTGAACCACCCAGGAATCCAGCTGTATGGTATGCATTAAAAAAAGTACACTGTGGCTTTTGAATGGGACAGCTTGAAACTGCTTACAATCATGACTGCTGCTTTAACAGTGCTCTTCGATGCAGCAGGTTATAACTTCAGGAAATAGAATGCATTTCCTGATACTAATTTCATCCACTACAGAAGGGAAACTGTCTAGCTACATTCACAACTTCCTTCTGAGTTTTGAGTAAACTGTACCTCTAATTACTGGAAGTGTTCCTAGTGAAGGTGATCTAATTAGTTATTTATTACCTATGATAATGCTTAGAGGATAATTCACACAGAATATTTTGATTTACATTTTCTTATAGCAAAACCAGTTTGAGACTGGTTTAAGTACAATTTAATCTCAGACCTAATTTATATGAAGATTTAACTCTGCAGTAGTTCAGTATAGTTGCTATTTTTCTACCTGCTTCCATTTCTCAAGGCCTGTCACTTGATAGAAAATACAGTCCCAAGTCAAATCTTGGAAGCACACTGTCACATTGACACCCATACAGCCATAAACAAACCAACCTCAGGAACTGAAAGGTCTTCAATCCAAAACCCCCACCAGTACTGCAGCGTGGTGGCAAGGCACTAAGATGTGCAGCATCACCCATAACACAAACTGCCCAGTAACGCTGTCCTTGCAAGTTGAATTTGCCTGTCAAGTTTCAGCCTACTTAGAAAAACCATATAGATCAATACACTGACATCCTTAAACAATTCTGACTTCAAAACCATGTCCCGTTAAATCAGTATGCATCGGGTGAAAGACAACAGGGTTTGTAAAAACGATCATTAGTTTGTGTTTCTCAGGAGCCTTATATGAACAAGAAAACAATAATTTACAAATGGCAATCACTGTATCTTCATGTTTAAATACTCTAAGCATCAACACCAAAGGCAGTTACGTTACACGCCATCACATCAGTGATATCTGGAAGAGTCCCTTTAGGAAGACAGCCCAACAACAGCCAGCCTTCCCGGCTGGACGTGTTCCCATTCACCGTCCCGCAGGGCCCGTGCTGTGCCACCAGCTACAGAGGCTGCCGGAGGTGGGCAATAAAACGCTTCTGCTGCAATCTAAGAGTCCAGCTCGACATTTCCGAGGAGCGACGAAGCAAGAGGAAAGCAGACCGCCACCCCCGCCCGCGGGGTCCCAGGAGGGCCCGCCGGCCGGGGACACCCGTGCCACCCTGCCCGGCTCCGGCCTCCACTGCCGGCCCTACCGCGGGGCCTCGGGCTGCCCGCGGCCGCCGGGGCAGCTCCCCCGGCCCGGCGCTCGGCCTCCCCTGCCCGCACCTGCCGCCCGCCCCGCCGCCCCTTCTCCTCAGAGCGCAGGCGGCAGGCAGCACCGCCGCGGACCCCCGAGCCGTAGCTCCGGCCCTCGCTCCCCGCTCCTGCCCGTCCCGGCCCGGTACCTGCTGGGAGGGCGCCCCTCCGCCCGCTCGCGGCTGCCGCCGGCCGCCTCCTGCCCGCGGCTCCTGCGGGACGGGACGGGACGGGACGGGAGTGCCCCAGGGCCGCGCCCTGCCTGCGGCTCCTGCCCGGCCGCTGGCTGCCTCTCCCGCCCAGACCTCTCCTTCCTCCCTCCCGCCCGCGGCTGCCGGCCCCCGCCTGCCCTCCCCGGCCAGGCACTGCTGGGCTCGCCGCCCGCACGGCCTTCAGGTGCGCTCCCGCAGCGCTTACTCACCGATCCCTATCGCGGAGGGGGAGTTTCCCCGCTGACTTTGGGACCCAGCCGCCTCGCCAGAGTTACTCACGGGGGCAGATTTATCTCCAAATAGCTGCCAGTAGCCCTGGACCGTTACCCCAGCAAAGGCAGTGCCAAAGCTGCCCCTCGCTTTGCTAGGAAAAAAAAAAAACAAAACAGGCCTATGTTTTAGAGAGGAAAAGTGAAATTTTGAGGTTTTTTTTTATACTGTATTTAGTAAATGACGTGCCCAGCTGGTACATGGATCCCTGTACCCCTTACATAGCCACATGAGACAAAGCCTCTGCCACAGCATGCGTAGTCTGTAGGGTAACTTACGGATCGCACAGGGTACATTGGTTCAGAAATATCAGCAGGAAATTCTGGTTCCAAAATTTCCCTGCAGTAAGCAAAGGTTTTGTGAGACTCAAGGCGGTCTCCTCTCAGTCTCCCCTCCCTCTCCTCTCCCTGATTCAGGTCTCTGACAAAAAGCTGGAAGTGCTAAAATACCCCAGCAGGCAAATGTGAGCAAGAAGTGGGGCTGCATTTGTAGGAAAAAGGGAGTATTTCCTCAAGGAAATGCTGTATACGCTCTAGGAGCTTTAAAATTTCCAGTCAGTGAAGTTTTGCGTGGCTATCCTAATAGCTCTTCAGTTGCAGCCTTTGCTGAATTCCCCATCCACCAAGACTGCAGTTTTGCTGTGATGAAATTTTAAAATTAAAATTTAATAGCACCACGGACCTGCTGCTAAGAATTTCATGTCTGTCATCATGCAATGTAACACAGCTACTTCAAGCTCCAGAGCCACTGTAAAGGGAGACCCTTTGCCAAAAGCACAGACTCATAATATTGGAGTTAACAAAGCATCTCTGTTCCTCTCTGCACAGAGCCAGTCGCATACTACTGGGGTATGGCATAGCGGAGCGGCTCCGATTCCTATTAATGGAGCTCATGAGATTACACGTGGTCACTATTTAAAAAAAATATAGAATCATAGAATGGTTTGGGTTGGAAGGGACCTTCAAAGGTCATCTAGTCCAACCCCCCCTGCAAGAAGCAGGGACATCTCCAACCAGATCAGGTTGCTCAGAGCCCCATCCCACCTGGCCTTGAATGTTTCCAGGGATGGGGCAGCCACCACCTCTCTGGGCAAAATCTACCTCCTTCTCTTTTAAAACCATTACCCCTCGTCCTATCTCTACAGGCCCTGCTAATAAGTTTGTCCCCATCTTTCTTATAGGCCCCCTTTTAAGTACTGGAAGGCTGCAATAAGGTCTCTCCCAGGACTCTGGGATGCATCTCGTCAGGTCCCACAGACTTAGGTATGTTCAAGTCCCTCAGGTGGTCATGAACCTGATCTTCCCTTAACAGGGGGAGGGACTTTGCAGTCCATCCACTCGAGAAGCGTGGAAAGAGGGGTTACCAGTGAAAACTGAGGCAAAAAAGTTGTTGAGTACCTCAGCCTTCTCCTCGTCTATTGTTACTAGTAACCTGGTATGCTTCCAAAATTATAAGAGTCCTCCTGAGGTGCACATTAAGCACACATTTCAAGGCATCTCATTGAATTAATTTACGTGATCAAACAGATTTATTTTCACTGTTCAGAGAATTGCATCTTTTAACTACCAATAAGGTCCCTGTATACATCTCACTGCTATCAGGTTAGATCAGCATTTTGATGCTCAAGGGTTTTTCAGGCTCTTCAGCGACTTCCAGTCCCGCCTGAGCGGCTCTCCAGATGCTGGAGTTGGCAGTGTCATAGCAGCCAGCCTTTGAGACTGCAGGTTGCCTCTCATGGAGAGGACGTGAAAAATGGTATTTTTGACACGGCCGTTAAAGGAAAAAAACTATTCGCAAGGTTACCTTCCATCTTTTTTAAGGCAAGGCAGTCCTATGTAATTTGAGGGGGCCTTTTCTCACGTATCTACAGCTCTTTTGATGGTTTGGGACACACCTTCCATTCTGCTTTCTGCTGCTTGAAAATTGGGTAGTTTGTTTCAATATGCACAAAATTCAGCTGCGCATGGTAAGGGATGTGGCTGACCTGATTTTGTATGGAGGGTGAGAACATTATTGTGCTGTGAGTTTTTTAGCTGGGATGAGAAACAAACCTCCCCCCTCGCATAGAAGCTTTTTGTCCCAAACGAATCTAGTCTGAAGATCAGCAGTGAAACCAATTTACCTTTGTTCTTTGCTCCCTAGATCTCTCTGTCAGCTGCAAATAGGATCTTCCTTCCCTGCGAGCCTCCTGACAGCATAGAGAGTGCCCCGTGCTCAGCTCTAGCACTTGCTGTTCTGCTGTAACTAAACCTTGCTTGAGAGACCTGATGATGTTCCAATGTCCCCTGATGCCTGGTCTTGACCCCTCTCTCCTCCGTGTCCATCCCAGACTGTCACCACAATCGCCCTCGCTGGTGCTCTGCAGCTGCTCTTGCCTCCTCATGCTGCCTCCACCCAGGGCAACCCTGGTGCTAAGACCAAGTTAATAAACGGGGCTGGTTTTGGCTGGCTGTGCCAAACCACGGCGCTCTCAGCTCCAGAAATGCAGGGCTGAGACAGTTGAGCAGCCCCATGCAGAGCCAGGAGAGGAGAATTTATTAGTCTGGGCTACGCTTTGCCTCTCGTATCCCCCAGCGAGGCCTGTCTCATCTGTTTTGAACCTTTGCAGAGCACACTTTTTCACTTGCTGCTGAGGCTGTTTATGCTATTGGATTACAATTTCCCAGTGTTTTTCTCGGTGAAAGATGAGTAGCCAGAAGCCTGTAGAAAGTAGCTACAAGCAGACATGCATATTATCATCTTTGGGCCTCAAACCTTTAGGAAGCAGACCTGAAACAATAAAAAACCCCTGTATAAATACTGACACAAATGTTCTTGAGTAATTCTTTGTATCTGCAAAAGCTTTCAAACAAACTGAAACCCCTTTTTCTTCACTTTGTGCAAATACTTCAATGAACAAGGCTTTAAGCAGGGATGCTGATGGTGGCTGCAGCTTTGCATAAATCAACCCTGAATTCCGCTTTGTGATCCTTTGCATCAGAAACCTGATCCTACCACTGGTGCACACTTACTGAATCATGCCAACTTCCATGTTAAAAATCAGGTGATTCAGAGGCGGAATCATGTTTGCACAGAGCACACTGAAATCTTTCAAGCAAAGAAGTGGAAGACAATTGCTCAGTAGTTCTTGCTTGGTTTACAAAAGATTAAATGCAATTAAGCAGTTGATGATTGCAAATAGCTTCCCCAGCTCTGCTGAGAGTCCTTCAGAGCAAGCAAGCGTCTAAAACTACTGCTGGTGAAATATTTTAGCTTCAGAAACTAACATGAAGTGATGTACTTATGTTCAGACATAAATCCAGTGTATACTGCAATAGCCAAGTGATGAGCTCAGCTGTCGGGACCTAAAAGCAAGGCATTTTCAGGACATGTCCGACACACAGCATACAACCTCTCACAGCCAAACTCCATGTGTAGCCACTAAATTAAGTTTTCTGACGCAGAGGCTTTTTGAGAGAGAAGAAAGGAATTTGCAACGCAGATTTCAGTGAACTATCAGAGTTCTTTTCAGCTGAAGTCTCTAAGCGGTTAATACACCTTAGTTATAAACAACTTCTGCAGCCAGAGGCTTTTACTACCATAAAAGTTTTTGCAGCAATAATCTTTATCCCCTGAGGTTTTGCTGGGAGAAACATGAAACTGTTTCCTCATCCTCCCTGTCCTACTCTCAGCTGGAGCCTGGCTTTTTCCATTCCCATCATAACCTTTGGGTTTAGCAGACACCTTCCCCCCACTACCACAGATGCTGGGTGGGGTCCACACACTTCATTATAGAAAGCTGCTATAATTCAGTCTGTGACTATTATTTTTTGTTTTCTCCTTTTTTTCAAATGCACGTTTAACATCATGCTTTCCTGACATAACCTGTTGTAATTCTGTCCACCATCTGAGACTGCAGCCAGTTGCCTCCTCCCACAGTGCTGCAGAAGAACAGCTTTATTGTGCAATGTCCAGCATCTTTTGAAAATGTTGCTAAGGAGCAATTGCTTTTACTTTGTTGTTAAAATTGGACCCTCTCTTTATCTCATTTAGATCTGATGTACAGTGAATTTGAAAAGAGTTTTGCTGGCTTGTTATGTCTTGCCTTATGTTATAAGGCAGATTTTCTTTGTACACAAACGCATCATTAATACACATTCTGAAAATAAATCTGAGGTGGGCTCATCCTTTGAGCACCAAAATACTTTGGTCCTGTGTCTCCACAGCCAGTCCCACATCTGTGCAGGCTGCAGCGATTGCTACTGAGCTACCTAGCAGTTTTCAACCTCAAACAGCTGCCAGCCCCAAACTAGCCCAAGGCAAGGGGAGGTTCCTGGGAGGATAACCACTGAGGCACAGGGGTGCTGTGCTGGGCCTGGACTGGAGTTTTCAGGCCGTCAGCTTCAGCCCTGGAGCGAGAAACAGGAATGATTGTGGGTACGTACTTATGCAGGAGCGAAAAGTTCTGTTTCTTCCTCCGGAGGCATTTCTTGCTGTTGTTACTGTCTAGGAATCCAAGATGATGAAGCCAGTAAACTCAGGAGGCATTATAAAGCTTCATGTACAGTTGACAAAGGGATGAAACAGAGCCAAGGCATGCTCCTTCCAGTGCTTTCCAATTGCATCCTTTTCTCGCCTGGCTTCATTAAAAGCCAGCTGCTCTTAATCTCAGCACAGGCTTGAGAGGACTTTGTCACACCTGCTGAAAAAAAGATAATAGGATTAAATGTTTTCAACATACTGACATCTTCAGATGTTTTCTAGAGCTTTTATGCCTGCAAGATTGTGGGTAGAAAGTGCTATCCCAGATTTAAGATAAGCATGCTTCGTGCAAAAATCACTTGGCATATCAAATCTGTTGTTTGGATCCAAACAATTCCAGTAGTTTCATGTTTGATTTGGTGCTTTAAGCCAATGTATTTAGTGTTTGTCTGGATCCATACAGTCTGTTGTTTGAAAACTGTGTTTTCAGGGTAAAGGATAAAAGAGAAAGGAACCTTATCTGTTGCTGATTTCAGGAAGGATTTGAAATCTGGGATATCTTTGAGTTCCTGTCTACCTTTCAGTGCAGTAATTTAACTCAGTTCAATAACAGGGTTTCAAATTATTCCCAAACCTTCATTGTTAGGGAAAAAAAAAAACCAAAATGAAACAGGAAAGACCTGTTTCAGGAAGGCCCATTGTATCACTGAAGAAGGCCCCATGGAGCACCTGACTCTGAAATACGCTTATTTATTATAAATAATTTCCATGGCGTCACATTAACAAATATAAAAGGTCACGAACTCCTGTATTTGAAGCAAATGTGTTTGACATCTGGGATCTGGCAGAAGTTCCTTCTGTGGGATAGATTGTTTGCGCAGAGCTTTATTGAAGAATAATATTAAGAATGAATTACGAAATATTAGTGTAACCTCGTAAGAAATTATTATATTTTACAAGCTGGAGACATAATAGATCTTACAGAACTATTTTAGTTTGTCTGATTCAAAAACACGTCAAGAAATGATAGCTGTGACCAGCTAACAGTGAAAATCTGTGGGGTGTAAGCACTGCACTTAGAAATGGGCCAGAAAGAGAGGTCCAAATGCAGACAATCACTTAAATGCAAATCTGTATTTTCACTACACCCCTGCTCTATGAAGGGAGTGAGGAGGGAATTGGCAGCCAGCCTCAGCAGCTGGGGAAGCCGAGGGCTGAGGTGGAAGCCAGGCCAACCCTTACGGACCCCGAGCCAGGGAGGAGGGCAGCCAAGCAGCCCCAGCCCTGGGCATCGGGCACCTCCATGGAGCTGGGGATGGGGCAGGGACAAGCAGTACACCAGGGCTGTGGGGAGCTGGAGACCATCACTCCAACAGTTTATCTCCTCTCTCACCCAGGCCAGTGAAAACCTCAGTGAAAAACATTTCCCAATGCCCAGGGGATGCTCCCCAAGCTGTTTGTGAAGCCCAGTCTCCCCAGGAGCTGCTCTCCCACCGGAGTGGCATGGTGCCATCTCCTGAGGTGCCTCTGGGGTGTCTGCCCAAACACTGTTCCAGTCCCATTTGCCTGTGACACTGCCCAGAAATGCCTCTTTCAACGTGGAAGAGGTGATGAGAGGCAGCTCTCCAGGTCCTCCCAGTCTCCTCGGGGCCTGGGTACCTGCCTACCCAAGCAAAGAGCAGAGCAGGCAGCCAACCCAGGGACAGGAGATGTCCAAACGCCTGTCCAGCCCCTTTCCTTCCCTCCCTTCCCTTTTTTTGGGGGGACCTCAGGGCCAGGTGCCACTGCCCTGCCCTGTGTTTTCATGCCATGATCTCTTTGGGGTCTGCTCAGGGCCTCAGAGCTGGCCTCTCTCCTGAAAAAAGACAGAGGTCTGCCTGAGGACGAGCAGATGTTCCTCTCTCTGGGATGCCGGGGCCAGCCAGGTGTCACTGACATGCTGGAGCAAGGGCAACACACACAAAAAAGGTCCTTCCTGAAACCTACTGTATCAAGAAACAAGCCCAACTTACATTGTTTACAGTTGTAAAACTGGGGGTTTTTTTCCTTCTGTTTTCAGGTGAAAGCAAACTTCATTTACCTTGCTTAAAGGGTGTGAGGGCAGAAAGCCATCCCAGAAATTACAACACTTTAAAGCCCCCTGGACATGAGGTAGCCGGGAAGAACATCCACAGAGGCCAGAGACCGGTCACCCACCGAAGCCAGAAAGCTGCTCTTCCATCTGAAATGGCTCACTTCAAAATGAGAGCCTGTGATGACCTTCTAGCTAAAGCTTTGGGCTCATCCCTCGGAGAAAGGGAAGGGGGCAGAAACAGGCCAATCTGGCTTGGTACGTAAAACCACTTAAGAAATAGCATAACTAGAAACAGAGGTTACTGCCCACTCTACCCTAATTTTAATGCTTTAGTCCAGCTGCAAGGTGTTTGGCCATGCTCCTGGACAAGCAGACAAACATACAGCCAACGACTGCCCGCCCTCCCGGCCTTTGCTTCGTAGGCTGCTGGCAGCATTGGCTGCTCCTCACCAGTGCACCCAGAGTCACTGGGAAGCAAACATGCTGCAGCCACAAGCCTTGCTGATACCACTACAGATTTTAGGGCAGGAAAAAGGATGCATTCTCACCCCAAGGCAGGGCATTATGCATATTTAACTCATATTCTGTTACACGCATAAATATCCAGAGAGGAGACAGCACACAGCTCTTCAGAGACCGCTCCGCTGAACAGACTGAAGTGGCTTATCTTCTTGGTACGACTTGATTATACACCCAAGCTGAATGGGACAAGTGTCATGAACCTGTGTTTTAACAGAAAGTTTAACAGCTGTGATCTGCAGGGTTTATTCTCAACAGTATTTTCTTGACAGATTATTTTCAAGAATCATGACTCAGCAGTAATAACTGTAGGTACAAATATTTGTTTGCAGGATGCAGTAGCTTTGCCATGTTATTTACCTGTTCTCCCCAAGGCAAAAAGTTTACATGTGTATGACTAAGGCTGGCCTTCCATGGTGAGCAAATATCCACTCGTTTCTAGTATTGCATTCAGCTGTCACTATTGCTTTACGTCTTAGCTCCATAAGAAATAGATCATATGGTAGCAAGGAATTCAGGGGTGAAGGGTTAATCATTCCACTGCAGCTCAGGGATTAACTTCACATTAAAAACATGTGCATTGCTGCCCAAGTGACATAATGAAAAATGTGGTGGGAGATGGAAGGTGCACTCATTCAAGCAAGCAAAGATTTATTGAACTAGTTCTTCAAGATCCTAGGAAACTTAACTGAATGTTTCTCACCCAATGCAGTGGATGCTCCCTTGGTTGAACTGATGTGGTGATCCTGTGACTGACAAGGATTTTCATTAGCAGGCAGATGGAGGCTGTGTTTCAGTACTGGATTTTAAGGGGCTTTGGCAATCATTCTGTAATGGTATGAACTATGCCAGAGCCCAGGAAAGGAGAAATAACACAGGCTAGAAAGAGAAGACATGGAAATGCAGAAACGCCATTAACGGTCAGCAATCGTCTGCCATTTGGGATAGTCCTTACAAACAGTGGCACAGACTATGAACCCTTGCATCAGTGTGAACTAGCTGAGTTCACACATGCTGTCATAATGAGTTACTGATGTGAGAAAATGTTCACCTGTATGAGATGGGGAGCTGCCATCCGGCTTCCTGGAAAAAACACGTAGGGCTCATTTTTTCCATCACCGGTGCAGCTGTGGGCAGGCTGTCATGGAGGACAGTTTAACAGCATTTAGCAGCATTCAGCAGCACCTGTGGGCCCAAGGAGTGACCGGTGCCACCAAAAACAGAGAGGGGAGGAGAATGCTGAAGTTCTGGTACACAGAATACAGCCCATGGGACTTCTCAAGGAAATACGATTCATAGCTCACCCTTAACAAAGTGCAGCAGGAGTTTAAAGCCCTGCAGGATATCGGTTTTATTTTTATTATCAGCCAAAGCCCATCTCTCCAGCAGCACAGTGTCCTTTACCAGCTTGCTGGGCAGCACTGACAGAAGAAAAAATACAGCCTCCTTCTCCTGTCCACACTTGTGAGTCAGCTCTGGAGACACCATTGCCTTATCCACAGAGCTCTTGCTGAGCAGAGACACCTGTGGCTGGAGGGTACTGTCAGAGCACATTGGTGAAAAGAGCAATAAAAGGGGAGGGAGGTCATACTATTGAGTCCCATGTGCAACCCCATCTAACACAAACAAGATAGCATGTATAAGTCCAACCTGAAAAGGAGACTGTAAGCAGCTAGAGAAAGAAGGATGCAGTGGCTCAGGTCTGGAAACCTCAGATTAGGCTGCTAGAGCTGTATGCCAATGGCTAAATTTGAGCAACTTCTTTTTCCAAAGTGTCCAATCTCCACCAAAGTGAGTGAAAAGTCCAGTTGTTCAGTGGCTTCGCTGGTCAGGCCACTTCCACAAAGACACACTGGTGAAGAACTAGAAGTCTTTGGTCACAGTTCATAGAGCTACTTTCTGATTTTCCTTGAGCCGTTCCAGAGAGTTGTTTGCTTCTCTTGAAATTTTGCAGCCCAGCATTCCTGCACTTGGCCTCTCCTCTTTCACACTGCATGCATGCCCATTTTGTTTCAGTGTAATTTTTATTGAGTGTGTGATTCAGAATTAATGCGTTTGCAGCGTAGTGGAGGGAACTGACGTGTCCTCATGATGCTGTGAACAAGCAGCGGCAGTTCCTTTGAGTTCAAAAGAGCTATAAAGATCTTTATCGGATTTTTGAGTGGCTTGTGATCATCACAAGCCCCGTGAATGGCGTATTACCTACCTCACCTCTGCAGTGAGTTGAGTGATGAGAATGCAAGAGAGCAACTGTGTGACATAAGTTCATTCATTTCCCACAAAGCAAACCAGAGCCAGCCTTGGCTGCCCTTGCGATTTGCTGAAATAAGAACATTCCACCTGCAAAACACAAACTCAACCAACAAATAGCCGAACTCCATTAGGCACGGGTCATTGAGTATGGTGTGGGTGGAAAACCTTTTCTTGTACTAAAGTCACAAGCTATGTAGTGCAGGTGGGAGTGAGAACTAGCTACTAGTTAATGATTTATGTATGAGGAAACCAGTTCAGTATAAATTATCTTATATTAACACTACTTGTTAAGGAGACAAGTTTATTCTGCAGAGCTAAGCCAAATTCTGCCCGTAGCCTCGTGTTCACTGTGAGGGGGGAGTGGCACTGCATCAGGCTGGGAGGAGAGCTCATCTCCTGAGATCTTCCAGAAATGCCTCCAAAGCTGCAGCCTCCCATACACCCTCCAAACGCGTGCTGGGTAAAGCATGGCTGGTGCCTGCGAGGCAAGGGAGGCATCTGTCAGAAGCAATGACCTCTTCCAACCTTCAGTGGAGTTGCAGGGGAAAGAAATGCCTCAGATATGTCAAGTTCCTGGTACAGATAATAAAGTAATATTACACAAAATGTTAAGTTGACCCTTATCATAAACCCAGCAGGAAATGAAGGTGAAATACACACATGTACCTCCAAGTGTGGGCAAGTTCACAGCACAAAAAACTGTCAGAATTAATTGTATTTTGCTTTGAAGTTTTCTCTGCTACTCTATATATGTTACTAGCATTTACGACCAATAGATGTACCAGTATCATTGATACTCATTCAATTTGCTTTGCAATGGGGTTACATGATTCTGGCATGAATGCTTGCAATGATCCTATGTGATCACTATTAAACAAGGCAATTGTCAAAATAAACTATAACTCAATTATATTTTTAATAGCAATATATTTTTTATTTAAAAAAAAACCTTTAAAATAGTTCCTACTGGCATATTCAATGTAAATTGTTCACAAGTTGTAAAACAATGCAAGAATTAAAAGCTCATTTTCTGCTACAATTGAAGTAATGCTTATAGGTTAAAGGGGCCGGATGAGAAACATTGAAACCATCCATTTTAAATTACAGTATTCATCTTCTGAGAAGAATGAAGACTGCAATATAACATGTTTATTATCTGGACAGCCTGCAAGTAAGGGTTAGGGAAATGACTGTTTGAGCAGAAGCAGGAGTTCTGTGGAGCATCTGTCCAGCTGGGCAGTGCGTCCTTCTCCCCACACCTGTACTGGTTGTAGGAGAAACTGTTGGTATAAGGTAGTGCTATATGTGCTATACCTTAAATTGTACTTATAGGCTTCTGGTGCCCAGTGCATCCCATAGGGTTACAGGTTGGCCAGGGCAGTGTGATTTTTTTGAAAACTGATGCTGCATTCAGACACTCAAATGCTGCCTTTTTATTTTTATTCCAGTAACTATAGCACTTAGAGTAGCGCAGTAACTTTATAGCACTTTTCTCTCTTTCAAAGACCCAAGTAAAGCTAAAACACTTCGTCCAGCAAGAGAAAGACTTGTCTCAGAGATCCTACACACTGAGAGCATTCCTTAGTACTTTTACATTATCTTGGTTTGTCCTTCCCTTGCCTCTGACTATGCCTGCTTCTTGCTTGGCCCGTCCATCAGCCAGCCATTGTGTCCGTACTCTGCTAAGGATCAAATGTGCTTAATCCTGCTGGTGGGAGACAAGGATGCTGGAGGTCAAGAAGCAAATTCTTCCTTTTCCAGATGTTGTGTGGGATGTCTTCACTCCAAAGCTATTTATAGGCTACATGAGCACTTATCTTTCTAAAGAGATAATCTTCTTTTTAATATATTGGATTTCTGGTTGATTATTTTTGTCCATAGCAATGACATCATAACCAAAGCACTGAAGGTTAGCTAATGAGCAAATTCTTTTTTATTAACTTTCTGGTTCAACTGTCATTTTATTCTTCAATAATTCCTTTTTTTTTAAAAAAAAAATCTATGGGAATGACTTTAAATCTATGTGAACTGAGTGCTGTCACTTACACTATTGCAACTCACAGCAAAGCAGACTGAGTAATCCTAAGTGAGCACAACCCTGGAGAATGGATAGATATGCTAGAGCTTGCTACGGGTAGTATGAATGGGATGGGCAACAGCTTGGTCCTGTAATTTTAAATTTTCCATAGATGTATAAACACAATGAGAAATTTTATAGACATTATGAGGTAAATCTCCATTTGACATAATTAAGAAGTCAAGGAAGATGTCGCCTTCCCAGCTGAGGACATGTCTCTATGAGTTTTGTGCCTTCCTCACTGACCTGGGATGCAGACTTAGGCTGACAGGTCTTTCTCATTGCTGTAGGAGCCCCGCGATCTCTGTAGAGCAGCTGCTTTCTCCTCCCCTCCCCAGTCTGAATGGCATCAGATGTCAGAGTGCAAAGGAATATTTTAAAATGATGAACTAGATTTTCTCGGGAATAACAAATCTGTGTAATACTGGCAGGCCTTCTCCTTTTTTTTTTTTTGCATTCCATATAATCTACAAAATGAGTTTACTGACTAAAATATTACCTAAAACCAGTGATTTCTTATGGATATCGTTGCCCAGGGAGGTGGTGGATGCCCCATCCCTGGAAACATTCAAGTCCAGGTTGGATGGGGCTCTGAGCAACCTGATCTGGTTGGAGATGTCCCTGCTCCTTACCGGGGAGTTGGACTAGATGACCTTTAAAGGTCCCTTCCAACCCAAACTATTCTATGATTTTGTTCCATGAATATTGGAGAACTCTGGTTCTGGAGTTTTGAATTGTGCTTACGTTATGTGTAGGCAGCCAGGAAACACCATGTGTTTTGAGGATTTTGTCAAAACTAACCTTTGTAGCTATGATTTCACATGTTGAATACAGAATATTTGCAGCAAGTTGCTGATGAACAATCTCCAGACTAAGGTCTCAGTCTTGAAAAACATGTGCACATGCATTACTATGAACACTGCAGAATCTCAAGGAAGACAACATGATCCTTTACAGGTTACAGAAAAGAAAAATTTCTATGAATGATGCATAAGCCATGACTCTGGAGAGGCTTGGGTGTAGCTTGATATTTTAAAAATACGTAGATTCAAGTGCCTGTGTTGGCCTCTGAAGAACAGGGGTGAGGAATCATTCATGGAAACACATCGATGAACAGTTTGAAATACCAAAGGAAACTTTGAAGCGTGAAAGAATATCTCAGGAAATCATAGTACCCAAAGATAGTGCCCACAGAGAAAGAGATACTGCAATCATACTACTGTTTATTTACTGGAAACAATCTTCCAGCTCTACTGTAAAAATAATACATATCTGTTTACATTTATACCACTGGCACTGAGATTCAAGACTTAAAATAAAGCTTGGCTAAATCCAGACCTGATGTAAGGTGGTTAGCGATCACCGATTTCAGCATGGTGGTGATCACATTGCACTCTCTCTGACTGGGCCAACTAGTCTGTTTGCAAACTGGGAAAACCTCATCCGAGGTGTGGAGAGCCTAAGGATGCATTGCAAAAGCATATCCTTATCAGGCTTCTTAAAAAGCCTTGAGACCATCAAGCTAGCGTGTTATAGACCCAATTTCAGGAGGAAAGTGATTTATCAGGACCTAAAAGAGCATCTATTGCTTTCAAAACTGACGGGTTGTGAGGTTTTTTTTCAGTCCTCTTCATGAAGCCAGGCTTTGCCAGCATGCTGGGCAATCCCTTCAGCCATTCAGACCAAATACTTTGCTGTAAGGGTGCCTATGGACATTGCAGGGGGAGGAGGGTATATAAAAGCAGCAGACAGACCAACAGCAGTGCCTGCACTTCCAGTGAAACACATGAAGAGCTTGTTGTACAGATGGTGGGTGCAGAGGAACCTGGCAAGGAAATAACAAGTCTGCATTGGCTATGAGAAAAGCAACTGTCAGTCAGAGCCTAGAAGAGACACGCAGCCTACAACTGACCTCCAAAAAGCAAAGTGAAATATTTTATGTAGTGTCAGAGGAGAAGTGGAGCTCACTCAGCATGTGCTTGCAGTGCATGACCATAATGAGATCACTTGTCCAGGACAAACTCAAAAGGGAGAATGAGTGATTTCTGGGACACAGGAGGGAATTGTAAGAGATTGAATATTTCAGGAATTTTTGGTTGCTGAAGTGTTTTCTAAATATCCCTTTGCTACCTAGCTATGTTCCTCCATTCTTATATCAAGATCACTGCATCATTATTCACTTGCTGGTGTAAAAGTGTATCAGCCTTGTACCCAAATTCTCCCTCGTGTGACTTCACCAGTATTAGTTGAGTTACACAGAGGGATCAGTTTGGCCAATGGAAACCACTGGAGGCATCTCAGAAGTTTGAACTAAGAACTGGAATAGGCGAGATTTCCACCTCTGATGTGCACGCTTGGGAACATCAGATGCACTCTGCACCGAAACAGGCAAGGAAAGAGGCAGCTGCAGGATCAGAGACATTCCCGTACAAATAGCGCTGGACCGTTACACTCCATGCAACACTGACCCTTCAGCGCAGCTCACCTTTCTGGGCAGGCTTTCTGTGGAATCCCCAAAAGTCTGGTTATGACCATCTGCCTCAGTCATCGTGCATGCTACCTGCTTTAGGAGTTGAGCTGTACATGATTTGCTTGTGCCATGTTGTCTTGCAACTCTTTGACTTCCAAGTGCAGAGCCACACTACCATAACTAGTTTTAGCTTCTGTAAATTCTGTGAATTCTTCTTGTATACAGATACATGCACAGTGCTTTACACACACACAGGGAGGATCCTAAGGATACATTTTGTCTTTCTGTTAAAGAGCAGCAGAGTCATGCAAATTAACACCAGCTGAGGGTTTCACCCATCCAGGATAGAGGTTTATTTTAACAGTAGTGCCTGTCAGGCTTGAATAGTGTTACGGCATATTAGGGCATACTTTTATTCATTTTGTTGGGTTGTTTTTTTTTTTTTTTAACATCTTTATGCTATGAAATTTTCATTGGGTTCTAATACAGCTACATGCTACAGAAGATATTCAGTAGCATACTCTGTGAATAAGCCAGACTGGAGAACTTGAATGACCACAAACTGCACTGATTCTATTGCTCTGCTTGCTCTAGACAGAGAAAAATGAATATGTGAGTTCTGCTGACGCTAATATCGTGTTTATGAGACAATGAAAGTTGATTCTTCTAAAAGCTGAGCAAAAAAATGTAAATATGAGTACAGGCCCCCAACACGGAAAGGAGAAAGCTCTGCGTGAATGGCCCTGGACACTACACTTGGTGATGGTGGGTGACCATGTACTCAAAGAAGCTTAGTTGTTCCCAAAAAAGTTACTGTTTTCAGAGAAGCACAAGTTGAAAAGTGATTCTGTGGGATCCAGCAAACTCTTAGGTGAAATAACATTTTGTTGTCTATGTCAAAAAAAGTTAATCCCCTAAAAATATCTCAAAGACAAATAAACCAGATGATAGGACCTGTTCAGCTCTACAGTGCTGGATCATTCATCTCTTGCCCTTCTCCCTCTGGCACTTAACCTGGTTTATCAGAATAGATTCTCCTTCCCAATCATTGTGATCTGTATCAAAGATTACTACCATTTCTGCTTTTGTCCACTTTTATTCCAATTATTGCACTGGCAATAGATGCTGTACAAACACAGAGTGAGAGGCAATATTTTTCCCAAGGGCCTTCATTTAAACAGCCAAGAGGCAGGAAAGGCAAAGAGCTGTTCCCCTCAAGCTTGGCCCAGGAACAGCTCTGGTACCCTGAGTGAGGAGCATGTCTGAGCAGAGCTGGAGGGAAACCACGCGTACCCAGACCAGAGTCAGTGCCCTCATCTGGTGCTGGCCAGAATATTGTCTATTAACCACATGGTAAAACTTTGTGTTAGAAAATCCTCTGCAATAGGTTAGAATAAAGAACCATCTGAGCAGACCTGGAATTATGTCTGCTTTTAGGGAGGCTCAGCCTCAAAGGAGAACATGAATGTATACAGCAGTTGCAAGTTTGCATTTTTAACTTTCATGTTGTAAAAACCTGACATGCCTAGTCCTTTTTTTTTCGCTTGGTGAGAATTGCTGTAATGTATGGGCCTGTGATGGTCTATTGGAAACAGACCCCTGACTAGGAAATGGAGAGTTTAGATGTTATAAACTGCTAGTAATTTATTATTTTGAGATTGGCATATATTTTGGCAAAGTTAAAGTTGGCTGGAGTGATCGTGAGTGATGAAAAATGTTATGGCGGTTGAGAAGTGGCTGAATTCCTTTGTTTCCAGACTTTTCACTTTTTTTTGAGGCGCAGAATGTTTATATAGAAAGTGTAATATTGTTTTATGAGTATTTTCTGGACTCTGCTAAAACCAAGCATTCAAGCTTTACTCTTTTAACAGAGCGTTTTGTTACGAAATTCCTCTGGGTTTTGATGTTTCTAAATTAGGGTTAAATCAGGTTGGTATGTGGGGGCCATGGGAGAACAGCCCAGAAGTGAGAAACTGTCTGATGTCTAACAGGGTGCACTTCCTCTCCAGAAGGTGATGTGATAGCAGGAACAGAGAGGACTCCTCAACTGGACATGCAGAAGCCATAACATAGGGGCACAAAAGGGGGGAAAGGGGGCTTTTAAAGCACTGGGAAAACTTTGTGCATGTTAAGAGTTTAACATCTTTAATGCAAGATACTGCCTGCCCCTTGTCTGCTCTCTGCTTGTTTCCCACATCTCAGTTCTATCATCTGGGACACACAAGCTCTTTTAGCTGCATGGTTATAAACGTCCTGGTCATCAGTTTTCCCCTCCAAGACTGTGGTACATGATGAGCCATGATACACTCAGGAAACACATTCTTGTTTCTGATATTTCTCTGCACATTTCCTCTACATCTATCTCCTCCAAGTTAGCTACTCACAAAACTCATTGGCTTCCTGCCCTCAGCTTGGCCAACTAAATGCTGGAGTCAGGCTCCAGCCTTTTTGTTTTTACAATAAAGGAGAGCCTGGTTACAGAGCTCTGAGACAGGATCCTAGGATGTTGTAGCAGCACGAAGAAGATTTTAAACCATTAAGAAATAGAAGCTGCTAAAGCATGCTCACCTCAGCATTTCATTGCTGTGAGCCATTGCATCAGGGCTTCCTTCAAGCTGAGTACAAGTGAGAAGAGCAAAGTCTCTACTAAAGCTAGGGAAAAACAACTCCAGACTAACTCGCAAAGCTTATTATGAGCAAGAGAGTCAATTTTCTGTGTCATGCAGCCTGTGTTGTTATAAATTTCTGAGTCTATTCTCTTTGCTCAGCTTTAATGAAGACCTCTCATTTAATACTCGTCTTTAATGAAGACCTTCTACACTGCCTCAGCCTGCTCACATTATAATATTAATAAACTCCTTTTCCCAAGTAGCATTAAGCACTTCCAGTCCTCAAAAGACAAAGGAAAGGTTATTTTTCCTGTCCTAGTGATGCTGGAGAGCAAATGAACCAATAAGGAAAAAGCAAAGGGAAGCAAAAGAGCTTACTTCAGAGAAATTTAAGAACAAGGCATATGAATGCTCATCCCTACTAAAATAAAAGACAAAACTGCCAGTGGCTTCAACAAGGTAAGCATTATACCCCCAAAATACACAATTTTTTTTTTCCAAACTCCTAAACATATATATAGATTTAGCCTAGCACTGTGAGGCCTCAGCTGAAATATTTTTCACAGTTTTGGGCACTGCACTTCAAGAAAGATGTGAACCAACTGGAGAGAATCCAGATGAGAGCAAAAAGAATGATCAAAGGTCCAGAAAATGTGATGTATGAGGAAAGACCAAAAGAATTGGGTTTGTTTAGACTAGAGAGAAACAGTCTGAGTGGAGACATGACAACAGTCTTCAGACATGTTAAAGACTGCTGCAAAGGGGAAGATAAACTGTTCTCTATTTCTACTGGAAGTAGGCTAAAATGCAATGGATTTAAATTACAACAGCAGAGATTCAGATAAGACTTTTTAGGAGAAAATTTCTATTGGTTACAGCAGTTGTACCTGAGAAGTCATGGCCTATGGAAACTGTGGGATCCCATCATTTGAGATCAGGGTACTGGTATAGTGGGGTCTGCTTGGTCCAAGTCCTTTTCAGATTATTTTCCCCAAAGTTAGGAATGTTGGAGAGAGACTGCATGTGAACAGAACAATTCATTTTTTCTGAATGAATTTGTATGGGCCTGAGCTCAGTGGTCCTTGAACAGGAGATTAGTTGCAGCCTTAACTACAGTTAGTATCACTACCTTGTAACCATTAAAAACTGTTTGCAACTACCACACTCAGGAAAACAGGGAAAAATAAAGTTCTGATTCTCATCTGCTCTAAGGTCCCTGGACACTATTCTGGCAGTGGAGGCCTGTGTCAAAGAGTCTGGGTGTAATTAAGCGTAACATCCTGAACATTGCAAAACATACCAACCAGTGATAGATTTCTATGAACTCTGTTATACAGAAAGATTTAATACACGAAGGAACCCAAACACGTGACACTTTGTTAGAAAGTAGAAGGTTACATAGTACAACATGTATTTTGGAATGAATTTACAATGAATTTTAACTATAAAATAGAACCAAAGAAAAAACAGGTGAAACTAAGACAAATGCAGGGTGACTTGAGACAAAGTGCCTGACTGGGAATTCCAGAGATAATCGGGAATGTAAGTTAGCACTTCTGAGATCCCTTGTTTCAATAGGTGGCTTTTTGTTTCTGTTTCTGCTTGTTTGTCTGCTTTCCATTTATAATGAAAAAAAAAAAAAAGGCAAAATTGCAAAAGCCAGCTTTTTCCTCAGTTTCTTTGGTGCTTTTTGCTAAGCAGCCATGGAGCTACAAAGGTTCACAGTCTTTCAAACATAGACTCATACCCTAGAAGTGTTTACAATGGAAAGAAGAGTCCTTAAAATATATAACCACATAGAGAATCATATGGCATCTGCTGACAATACATCTTCAGATGTCTGCATCCTGGTAGGGACTGTGCATGAAGAGACCTCCCTCCTCAGACAGGCGTAGGTCACCGGGTCTGTGGCAATACTGGTTTGGTTTGGAGCTGCTATACGTACTGGCTTCTGAGGAGAGAGTTCTGCAGAGGAGGAACCGTCTCTTTTGGTTTTGTTTGCAGGACACAAACTCAGGGTTTAGAAGGAGTACTGTGATACATATATCGTCAGCCGGATGACAGAGCTTCCTCTGAAGTTGATGACAGTGTTAACAGTGATCATTTCCAAGTCCAACTGAATAGTACGGGGCCCCTTCACGGGGCGGGTCATCACCAGAGTAGCACTGATCGGTCCTGTTTGCTGTGCACAAAGCAAGAGAAAGCAGGTGAGATTTTCAAAAATGGCTCCTGAAAACTACCAGGTGAGACTGCATTATGGCCATGGTCTTTGAGCAGCCAAAATAACTGTCTTCTGTTGCATTGTTAGAAACTATTGCAATTCACGGGAGAGATAGCTTCATTTCAGCATTTGGCTCCATTTCAGTGTTTTGTATGAACTATCACCTTCAACAGTTTGTAAAGCCTTTGGGAGCCTGCAGATAAAAGGAGCTATTGAACACAGAATTTCGCTATTGTCCAAGTGGAAAAAGATGAAAACGTCGATTTAGGGTACGCATAAGTAGTGACACCTTTTTTTTTGGTGTATGTGGGATATTGTTTTGTTTAATGTAAAGAATACTGTTACTTTGAAGCAGAGAACAGCAAGAAGAGGTTATGTTAACAGAGCTTGGAGAACAGATGTTCTTATGTGAACAGGATCAGGATTTGTTGTGTAATTGCGTATGTTAATGTTATGAAACCTTATCCTTGGAAGAGAGCTTAAAATACGTGAAGGCACTTCAGAAAATCTGTCTTTCAGTAAGCAGAAGCAGAACTTTGAAATATCTGGCCAGAACAGTGGGTTATGAGCATTTTAAAATCAGAGCTTCTGACGTTAAAACCAAGAGCAATTTGTTTTCCAGCAGAAATATGAAGTGGGACCTGTTTTACCACAAAACCGAGCGTTTGCATTACCTCTGATCAGAGAAGCCCAACAAAGTCGTGAAGAGGAGTTGAGCGGGCTGCTCGGGCCAGGCTGCGGACCCTGATGCTTCAGCCCCTGGGGAGCAGCATCCCGGGGTCCCAGCACCCCCCCAGTACCCCCCCAGCACCCTTTCCCTTCCCGCCTCTCTGGCTCTTCCCAAAGAAATGAATTGGCAGCACCTGCAAGCTACCGATCTGCCAGTGCCGCTGCCAGCGGAGGGGAAAGGACAGCTTGTGCAAGCGGAGTGTTTCAGGTGACACAACAAATGGGCATGTGATAAGTAAACAGAAGAAAACCAGCAGACTCCAGCAACAGTACTGGTCTCTGGAGCCTTAGAGTCTGGCAGATCAGCCAAGATGAGGGGAAAAGGTTGGCGGGATCAGTAATGACTTTGCAACAGGAAAGATCCTGTGAGATGTAAATGATCATTCTTGGACCACTTCTGACTTTCGAATTCTGAAATATTTTCTTTTTTTTTTTAACAGTGAGAATCTGAGGCTCTCAGGTAATCTACTGAAATCTGTCATGCTTCCTGTTTCTGCAGGGCATGGGCACCAACAATAGCCACTGAACATCACTTAATGTAAATATTAGAGCCAGGTTTTGCCTAGGATTAAAAATTAACCTTCTGAATGTCACCATCCCTGGGGGCTGTGCCTCATTCTGTGCAGACACTTCCCATCACCCCTGTGTATCAGAGGTGCAGTGAAAATGACTGAGGAACAGAGATATCTTCTGAGGAAAATTCAGATTTAAAAAAAAAAAAAAAAGTAGTTGTGTTTTCTCTAAGTGTCTGCATAAAACGTGCGTTCTCAGTGAAAAAAGTACATAATAAATGAAAGCAAAGAACCCAGAAAGTAAATTATTGGGATAAAGCTTTGAGGGGAGGACATTGCTAACTTTTTTGTTTTTCAGGTTTTTAATTTTCAAATGAAGAAGTTTAAAAAAAAAACAACATTGACTCTTTCAGTGGCAAGTATTGATTGTCCATCAAATAAAAGAAAGTTTGGCACAACAGTTTCTCCTGAGCATGGGAGACATGGGCTATTCTTAGACACGGGTATAGCCCTGGACTTTCCTGAACTTAATGCCTCGTAAAACAAGTGTAGGTTACCTTCCTGAAAGAGCCAGCAGCCCCTGCCTATCAGCACACAGTTTAAATTATATCCGTTAAAAACTGACTTGTGATATCAGAAGGATATTCAGCTAACAAGAAGATACTCTGGGTTTTCTCTCAACAAGCGCCAGACTTACCCGCATGTAGAATTCCCTGCCCTCGTTCCCTGATTTGATTTGGAAGATGTAATAGGCTCCAGGGTAGCGAGTTGTTGCTTGCATCTGAAAGATGTCAGAAGGTACAGACCGCCCGGACACCATATCCATCACTCTGTACAAGACGGTGAAGGGCTGATCTCTGCAACCGGCATTTTCAGCTGGACACATGCAGCGGCTAATTGTCAGAGATAGGATTGTTATCAGGGGTTACAAATTGCTGTAACATTTGATTCTTTATATGCAAATACAGCTGCATAAATAAATAAACAAATAACGTTGTTGACCAGTTAAAAGAATCAGTGAAACTTGTAATGAATTTGCCCATTTTTAGTATTCTCTGTGCTGCTATTCCAGCCTGCCTATATCCCTGCCTTCTTTTTCTTGTCTTCTAGGCCAAAATGTCTTGGCATACTTTGTCTCCTTAGATCACTCAAAAATCTGTACTCTCTTTAAAGCAGCTCTGCAGATGTAGAATACTCTGTACATATTTGTTCTGGTAGTAATTTAAACTGATCTGTCCCCAAAATAATATTAATTGTTGGATCATTTCACTGATGGTGCTACATAAATGTTGCATTCTTCATTTAACATATATATATATATATATGGTAAACATATACTACATGAAAACATGCAACGAGCCCAGAGCTCTAGCGTAATCCCTGTGGAAGAGCAGGATAGCAAGCCAAGCATATCGCACTGCCACTAATAGCCTCCAATTGTTTGTGACTCAGGAAATTCTTTAAACAAAGATGTCTTCTGTCTATTCATCAGCCCTTAATGCATTTCTTATCCATCAGCTTGTCCACCTTCCCCTTACACCCACATGAATGTCAGCAATCACAACTCCCTGGGGCCAGGAGCCCCCTTCACCGCTCTCTGCACTGCCCTTTGCTGACTTTGTCTGGTGCTCCCAGTTCTTCTAGTGAAAAGAGAGTGGACGGTCAATCCCTGCTCATCCTCCTCATGCAACTTACGGTTTTGTATTTGACCCTGTTCATGGCTGAAGAGTCCTAACTTACTCGTTTCTCACAAGGAAGCTATTCCATACTTTTGATCATCCTGATTGCTCTTTATGAACCTTTGTCCAGTTGTATTTCTTTTGAGAGGAGGGGAAGGAACCACACAGTCTTGAAGATATGAGTACACAATGGCACGTTCTCTCTATCTACCTCAAATTCAGATTCACTCACCTCTACTGAGTACTGCAGATCAAGGAACTATCTATAACAACCCTCAAATCTTTATTTAGACAGATTATGATCAGACCACTGCTCTTTAATTTGTGCATTTGTGATTGTCTTTTTACTTTACATTTATCTAGACTGAATTTCAGCGGATATTTTTATTGCACAGCCATTGAGTCATTCTGCAATTCTTTTCTGCCCGCTGTACTGTCCTCAGATACTGTTGTAGACTTTGCCAATCTCATGCTTTATCCTTTGTCCCAGGTTGCTTACAAATATGTTGGACAAAGTAGGTCCAGCTCAGACCTCTGCAGAACTTCACTGTGAAACCTGACATTTAATACTATATTGGCTTTTTTTGTCTTTCAGCCTCTTATTCTTCTGTGCCAGAGACTTGTCTCTTACTTATGGCTGCTTAATTTCCACAATAACCTTATATGAGGTTCTTTTCAGAAGCCTTTGGAAACCCAAACAGACTACATCAGCCCATGTGCCCTAGCCACATGCTGATGATTTCTTCAGAGAACTCTAATAAAGTTGTGAGGCAGGATATCCTAGAAGCCATGTTGGGGAATTTACTGGAAAAGTTTTTGCCTATTTTTTTTTTATAACCTCCACTATTGACACCAAATTCAGATAGTTCATCTGGCATGTCCCCCATAAAAAGGCTCCTGATATTACAAACACTCTATTCCTTCCACAGAAAATACAGATGCAAGGAATTCACTTGGCTTTGATACTGATCACTTCTAGACATATGCCACAAATCAAATACTGTCACATTTAGACATGAGCCAAAGCCACCAAACACAAAGCTCAGAGATAAAGAGTTCTGGTGCAAGTGGATTTGTGAGGAATCTATAGTTGTGCTCTGCAGAATTCAGATACAGAGGCTTCAGATATTTCAACTTCCAGTTTAAGACCCTACCACCTCTGAAGGCAGGTAAACTCAGAACTGGAAGAACAGAATGTGTCCACTCCTCAGCTGCCCTAGTTCAGAAAGCAATGTAAAGACATGAAAAAATTATAATGGAAAGAAGCTGATTCTTTCTTGTGAGACCCCACCTGGAGTACTGTGTCCAGCTCTGGAGCCTCCAACATAGGAAGGACATGGACCTGTTGGAGTGAGTCCAGAGGAGGACCACAAAGATGATCAGAGGGCTGGAGCACCTCTCCTCTGAGGACAGGCTGAGAGAGTTGGGGCTGTTCAGCCTGGAGAAGAGAATGCTCTGGGTAGACCTTATAGTGGCCTTCCAGTACTTAAAAGGGGCTTATAAGTAAGATAGGGAGAAACTCTTCGGCACGGCCTGTTGTGATAGGACAAGGGGTAATGGTTTTAAGTGAAAAGAGGGTAAATTTAGACTAGACATAAGGAAAAAAAAAATTACTATGAGGGTGGTGAGACACTGGCACAGGCTGCCCAGAGAGGTGGTTGATGCCCCATCCCTGGAAGCATTCAAGGCCAGGTTGGATGGGGCTCTGAGCAACCTGATCTGGTTGGAAATGTCCCTGCTTCTTGCAGGGTGATTGGACTAGATGACCTTTAAAGGTCCCTTCCAACCCAAACTATTATGTGATTTTATGATTCTTCATCTCTTCCCTTTCTATAAAACACATTAGGCTACCAAGCAATCTCAAGAATTGAGTTTAGTGCAAACACTGTGGGTGAAATATAATGGGCTGAAATATATATAGACATCTGTCTGAAGCTGAAATATTTTGAGCCCCAGACAATTATCTGCAAAAATGTAAAAGCAACAGGCAATTTTTAGAAATGCAGGATTGATTTTTTTTTTTTTGCTTGCTCAAATAATTTGAAATTTAGACAGTAGCAGTGCTAACAGCCCCATCTAGACATACTCAGTTTCTGAATAAGGCAAATCAGTCTGTGGACTTTTAAGCACTTATAACCTTTAAGCAGTAGGAAACTACTTGTATCCTGCTGTAACTACCATCTAACCTTTTAAAGTACTTCCCAGACATGAGCTAGTTAATATTTACAGGAGATACTTATACTACTAAACAGGCTGCATTTGAGCATATATAGAGTCAGCTGGTAATGCAAGTAAATGTCTCTTATTACATTATAAAACTTGCTGTTTTCTGGACTCACTGATAAGTGTTTTTCCACTCTAACTTCCTACACATTTGATTATTATATCATATCCCACCTGGTGACCTGTTAAGGAATTGCAATTTATTATTTTTATAAAGCTTCCTAATGGTAAACGCAGCAACAGCATGTACGTACAGCTCTCCAGACACACTTCATGGCTGTGCTGTAAACATGCAGTGTATTTGGTTTACTCGAGACATGCTTCACACAGAATTTGCTTTCATGGCTGTGCGTATGTTACTCACTTCTCATTAATCTGGATATAAGGATCCTCGCATCTTACTGGGTCTAAACATTTATATTCTCCTGGGATATTGAAACACGTTTGCTGCAGAGTGCAGGTGAAGTTTCTGATTTCACATTCATTGATATCTAAAACACAAGAAACAAGAGAAAGGCTAAAGCAGGGAAATGTGTGCAAGACATCATTCTTACAAACTGTTTCCATCTTAAGGAATTGCCCCAAAATTCATAGTAGTCTTGCATCATGAGAAATGCCTTTTTGACAACTGGACCCTCTTTCAAGATCAGTTTTTACTCCATTCGCTCCTGTTTATTGGAGTGCTCCCATATGCTAAGTGCTGCAAAAATAAAAAATAAATGGGCTGTTCAAGCTCTTTGACCTTAGAGAATGGGAAAACTAGAGAGACACGCAGCAGAGAGCAGAGCATCTGAGGGCATGCTCTGTAGCTGTTTCCTAGTCATTAAAGTCTTTCTCACACCAACACAACCATTTACCTCAGCTGGGACAATTCACGTGATGACATTCTTACCAGTAATACATAATTGGGCCCTACGAGTATTTCACTGTGCAATGCCAAGATCAAGCATCTCAGTTCTTGAAAACCTCTTTCCAGACACAGGATCTATTTTCTGGTCCCCTCGGGTTTTAATCAGTGTGGTAATGATCTTACCTTGGCAGCTTCTGCTATCGTCAAGCAAGTTATAGCCTGAAGGACAGATACAGTAGTAAGAACCAGGGCTGTTCACACATTCGTGCTGGCAGAGGAACTCTGAGAAGCTGCATTCGTCCATGTCTGCAGTGGTAAAACAAAGTTTAGTGTCTTTGGCTTTACAGTCAAAAGAGCAGTCCTGCAGGCATGTGGCCATCCAGACTACATGCCCATCACCCCAGCTGGAGGCTGGCACCCTCCAGCTCCCTAGAGCTCTGCAGCAACCTGGCAAAATGCTATACAACAAGTTCTTGGTTAAACCTTTTTCTCCCAGGGAAACCGAAGCTGCTGCCGAACACAATGAGTGGGTTTTATTTATTTATTTTTATTTTTGAATACCTGTCACCAGTTGGCCATGTTTTCAGTTCTGTTTTACGTCAGAGATAGAGCTACTCCAACAACAAAGCTGCAACTGTAATTTGAAAGGAGAGACTTGGCAGTGGTTTTCTTTTCCTTTTTTTTTTCTTTTTTTTTTCTGGAGAACAAACTTCCCTTTACCAGGGCCACATGGGTCCCAGCAGAACTCCTGCAGCCAGCCCTGGCTGTTTTATGTTTCTTAGTCTCTAGCCAGTTACTTCCAAGGCATTCCAGCAAGACTACAGAGCTCATCGCAGCTTGAGTCAGACCTACTGGAAGGCTCAGCCATCTTCCAGATACCCAGGAAGCTAACCAGCCTGTCAAATCTCTGATTGAATGCAGAAATCATGCTCTTTTCCCCTTGCACTCATGAATTGACCAGTCATTGTATTCTGCAGAACTGTGCTCAAGTGAGAAAGACGAATTTCAGAGCTGCACATGGAGGCATGGCTGACCAAGGGGAAAACACATGCAAAGGCGCTAGATTGAGGGAGGCTGCAGCTAATCATTTCCTTATTTCTGTGTTCAGGGGAAGAAAGAAACAAAGGCCGAAGCCCCAGCCAGGAACTCCCAAGTTCTTATTCCCAGCTCTGACATGTTGACTCTCCCAGGCAAATCACTTTTACTCTTCAAACTGAATTTCCCTTTCTTCTAAATTGGGCTCAGTCCATTTATCCACTTCTGGTGTTTTGTGCAGATGGATTGGAAAGTATTTGAAATCCAAATATCTTAAAGTTGGTTTATGGCTGCAACCACATTATCAGAAGGGAGATGAAAGAAACTCTACACCTACATAATCTTGTTATTGTGTGACTTGCCCCAGCGAGTTCGCTGAAAAAAACACCTTCCTGACAGAGCATGGATGAGGGCTGACTCCATAAAGGGATCGAGATATCACCCATCCCCTTGAGGTGTCCTAGCCCAGATCTCCAGCACATCGGATTCATATAACCTGTGCTCAGCTCCTGTGGAGTGCTGGAGCGACTGAAAGCCCTGAGGGTCCTACGTTTCTGCTGCTGAGCCCACGTGGGACAGGAGCACCTTTGCTGTTCCTAAACACTTCTGGCATTCTGCTGGCTGCCTGCAGAGGACAAGATGGTAGTCATTTCAAGGCACATCTAATGCACATGCAAGACCTCTGTGATTAGAAAATACTGCCAATGTTGGAAAAGCCAGGTTGAAATCTCTGCCTTTCTCCTTGAATTGGGGCAGGGATGCCTCCCATCTTCAAGGTGAGCTGGCTGCTAGGCCATGGACTAATCCAGCAGCTGTTGAATTGCATCTGGATCCTGGGTGTGTCATAGGAGTGTCCTAACCAGGCATTCCCTTTGCGAGCCTCGGCGATGTCTAGTGATTGCTTGTGAGGTGAAAGAAGCTCACTCAGAGAAATCTGAACTGCTTCAACAAGCATTTTCTTTCACTGAATTGTCAAGAAAAGGTTTTCTGCTCTAAGTCTGGGAGGTGGAAAGTCCCTTTTGCTGGCTTAACTCTCAGACATGAATGAGGCTCAAGCACCACCTCTTCTGACACTATTTTGTACTGGCAATGTTTAGGTGGCATTGCATTGAACTTAACTGGTTCAGGGCCCCATTAGCTCAGGAGCACATAAAAGGTGCAGGAGTCTAACTTAGAAGCAGAAACTCCATTAGAAAGAAAAAAACTTGTTAGGTCTCGCAGCCCTATATGTTAAATGCATAAGACCCTTTAGAGACTTAAGTCTTTGTCCTTTCCTTATAATAAGGAGGGTTGCAGGGAAGAACAGCTTTGGAAACACTAATCTATACACATACTGCACATCACATGTCTTCTCTCTCAGAAACAGCATGTTACATCTGTTTACTGTAAATTAAAAAACAAATATTTTCCAGTGCATTTTTCCTTCCAAGAAACATTGGCTGAATTCTCTAATTTTGTCAGGCTGTGGGAACATCAAGCACAGAAATAAGTTTTGCCTTCAGTCAAAATAAAGCAATAAAATAAAAACAAAAACAAGAGAGGAAAAAGTACAGTGACATAAGCACAGTTTCTTCTGCTGTGTGCTGAACGGCTTAGCAATAGCTGTGCTAAGAAACCGTGTATTGTTTCTGAAGTGTAGCCAGAGCCGTACAGGGGAAACTGGGGAAGGTTTCAGGCACAAGTGTGCCGTCACAAGAGCAAGAGGAATACATGCATTTGACAGACAAATGAAAAGTGCTTTATATAAAGTATTTATTTAATCATGGAAAAATGCTCTAGCACTATCTCTACTTTACTTGGTCTAATAAAGCTTCCTGTTCAGCATTACAAAGCCTTTTCTTATGTTTTTCTGTTATCTTGGAGCTTTTTAATATTTAGCTTATTTCTTTAAAACCATTTACAGCTCTCCTCCATTGTGCTTTTGTGGGTATTTGCTGGGTGCTTTAACTGGAAAGATCATATGAGTTGCAGCTATCCTGCTACTCACCATGGATCAAGGCAAAAAACTTTTTTAAAAGCATGTACAAAACAATGCATTGGAAAAAAGAAAACTTAATAAAATTAGAGAAACCAAAAGAATAAATAAGTAAAGACAGTTACCACTGCAGTTAACTCCATCAGCTTCCAGTTCGTAGCCAGGTTCGCAGCGGCAGAGAAAAGAGCCGTAGGTATTGACGCAGGTCTGAGTGCAAGGGTTTTCGTTTGTGCATTCGTTCACATCTATGGAAAGTCAAAGCCCAAAGCATCAGTGACTTCTCCCCAAACTCTATTTTCAATTCATTACTGTAAAGCATTTCAAAGAGATTAGCTGTACAGTCAGAATGATTTGTTTTGAAAAAATATAATCAAGTTAGTATTGTTTATTGGGATTCAGGATGATGCCTGGAAATAGCATGTTGGAAACACAACATGCGTGGAAATGAAGCATTTTGGGAATGTCTTCAATCAAAAAAATAATATGGAAGATGACGATGAAATATTTATTACAAATGCTTCTGTCTTTATCCTGCAATTTTAAAACCATTGAATTGATTTTGTTGTAACAGACCTGAGACAAAATGCAGCAGGATATTCCTGAGGAAGATAATGCAATGAGGAATAGTCCTCATGTAAACCTAGGACTAAGACAAAACTGATTTTTTTTTTTCCTTTTAGACATTAGCAGCTTCTGGACATCATTAGCACAGACCATTTCCTGCATCAAGTGAGAAGATGCTCCCTGCTTAGTTAGGGACAGACTTTTTGAAGAAGTTGTGTTGACTTTAATTGAGATTGCACATCACAGCAAAAGGTCATCTAATGCTCAGGACCCTAGTCTGGAACTTGTGAGACTCAGATCTAATTTACTGCTCTGATAGATTTTTCCTGTCTCAGGTGGGTCACACAGCCTCAGATTTTAAAAGTAAATGCAGTGCCTAAACTCTTGGTAATTTCAGTGAATTGAGTAACTCTGTATTTTATGGGGCTTGGGCCTCTGGACATATTTCTCCTGATACACTAGTCATGTAGCGCCTGTACCCCTCCAAGGCACTGTGAAACTACAGAAATATCTCAGGCTGACAAACCTATGAACATTTACAAAAGCAGTGTTGGGAATGTTACTTGTATTCCAAAAACAAAGCAAGTTTTAAGGGTGTTGATGGGTTGGGACCAAAATTTCAGTCATGGTTTACCACACACAGTACCTTGGCACGATCTTCCATCATCGTTAAGAGTAAAGCCTGGGTTGCATGTACAGGAGTAGGAACCAGGCACGTTGGCACACAGCTGCTGGCAGTAGCCGTAGCGACATTCATCTATATCTGTCGATGGGAAACATGAAAAGTAGAGCGGTCTGCATTTTCACTTGCAGGTACAGAGCACCAAACACACTGAGTCAGTGGTGTCAATAACACTGAAATAACTGGGCATACTGGTTACAGATATAACAGACAAACTTTGAGGTGTTCAGACCCAAAGGTGTAATTCAAATGCATCTCTACCCAGAAGAATGTAGTAATGTGCTTTTATCCACAGCTGACATCTCTCAGTATGTCCTATGAACTGATTGCCATTGCTGTAATCTTCTAATGTGATGTCATCAGGAAGCCCAGAGTCAGTCCCTTTAGGCAGTGACCTCAGAGCACACCGGACAGCTGGCACAGCCTGTCAGCACAAGGACAGCCAACGTTGCAGCAAAGCTTTGTCAGAATCAAGATAGAAACCTTTTTTACCTCCACATATACCAAAGCTACTCACTAGAAAACCAAGAAGTATTCATCACTAAATGCTTCATTTTTCAGAAAGTATATTCTTTAAAGACTTTTTTTTTTCCCAATAGTCACATTCACATTTTATATGCATTTTAAACTGACAAGTTATAGACTCTAAAATAAACAGTAAATTTACTGCCAAAATAGCCGTTTGTGCTGAATTGCAGCATTAGAAATACGTGCAACCGACTGTTACAATCACAAGAAAATGCTGTCAGATATGTATAATGGTAAGTGCTAGAAGAATTTTGCTCCTGGCCTAAGAACTGGAATGAAATGCTTGGAGTAGTTGTCTTTTCCAAGGATTTACATTTCCTTTGGTATCAGCTGGCTTTTGAGTTATGGAGATATTTTTATGGCTACTCTCCATCCTTGATGCTTCTAAACATCAAGTTCCTGTTTAGATTTTTCTTATGGGCAATTCAAGTCAGATCTCAGAGCAAGCCTAACTGCTCATTCAATGCTCATCGCTGCTGATCTCAAGAACCACTGCAGTGACAGCAGATGAGAAAGCAGGTACTGGAAGATCCTTCCTGTAAATATGGCCATGGTGGAACAGCACATTATTTCTTTTTTTTTTTTTCTCCAAACTTTAAAATAGAACTGTGTATGGGAAAAAAAAATAATTATGTAAAAGTCTAGGGCCAAGTTGGAAAAATAGCAATCCTATCTGACAAAAGACTCACACAAGGAGAGAATGTCCATCCCTAGGACTCTCAAGTGAGTATCAAATAAGAGCATTCAGTCAATGAAACACTAAGTTACGGAGATGACATCACTCAAATAAATGCTTTCTCAAAGGCTCTGCTTTGAGAGAATGATGCCTGCACTCGTTTTCAGCAATGTGGAGGACCTGCAGCTTTTATTGAGTTCACTGGAAATTGTGTGCCCTCCATACTGAAAGACAGCTCAGAGTTTCCAAAAACTTGAGAAAGCTGCAGTATCTGAATTAGATCTTCTACGGTCTTCATGCTTTTCCCAGCAGAGCTGCTGAGTCTGATTCTACTTCCTGTTAAACCAGTTCTTGTACAAGTCCAGTATGACATAGTTCTACAGGAGTGAAGTTAAGTTTGTGCAGTAGAAAACCAAGTGTATCATCTCCAGTCAGTTTGCCAGAAGGAGCAAAGGAGGAAGGCATGGGTTTTGGTGAAATGACCTCCACCATAGGTTCCAACGCACATGAAAATCAAAGTAACAGTATTCACCCTATGGCTCACGTGTACATATGTATCTGCGTGAATTCCTGCAGTTCATTATTTGGTAGCTAAATTGGCTGCTGCCTGCTTATAGTGTTAAATATTAATAATGTGTTGGGAAACTGAATTCCTGAATGACTCCAACATTTGCATGATGTGGTAATACCATAAAAACAACAATGTTGTGAGTCTGTTGTGTAAGTAGCTGCATCCTGCAATTCAAGTTTATGTTGTTGGCCTCATTGGGGTAGTTTTGCCATAGAAAATCTCAGGAAACCAGTCTTGGAAGTACTCTCTCTCTGTAAAACAGCAAGGACACTGACACTCTGTTTTACCCTTACTGGATTTTATTTCCCACTGCATTCTAAATAGCAAGATAACCCAAAGGCCAGGGTCAGCTATAATATGTACGCCAGCAGTAGGCTTGGCCCGAATCTTGCAAAAAATGACATTAGTTTTAGGTAAATTAATATCTCATTTTGCTGACACAACACTTTATTTTAAATACATGCTTTGGCTTTTGCAGGACTGTTATCTCGAGAGTGCTACATCTTGAGGACAAGGACTTTTACAGAGCTCATTCTTGTGGGTGGGTCGTGTAGGCACTGCCCTGCTGGCTCCTCCTGTATAAACTTTACTGGGATAATTACCACAGATAGAAGGTTAGCTTTTTATAACTGTGCACCAAAAAAGTCTATATCTAAAAACCCAGCTGAGCCCTCTGATTACATTAAATGGTCTTCTACTGCTTTATCCCAGCAAAAATCACTTCTCCAAGGCCAGCGGAAAGTATGGAAAACTGAGACTTTTTGACACTTGGGGAAAAATCTAGCAACTCTAAATGCAATTCGCTGTTAGCTCTTTGCATTGCTTTTGCATTGCATCCATCCCACGAGTGGGCAACACTGGGATGTTATTGTGTATTTTAAATGGCATAAGTAGATACTCATATCAGTTCAGCAGTGCAGCCACTTCAGTTCCCTGCTATATCCATCAAGCAGCAAAGTACTTTAGATCCATGTCCAAATCCTGAATGGTGCATGCAACCCTTTAGTTTGGGCTGTAACTGGGAGGAGTTAATGGGTAACACAATAGACGATGGAGAGCAGAATCCCCCTCCCTGTCCTCCCTCATCCCCATCCCATCACATATGGCTGTACAGTCCCTAGTACAAGTTTTTTTTTACCAAGAGAAGAGGAATTATCAGAGATGATTATGGAGCTAGGGGCATGGAGACTTCATATCCCAGGGGAACTATGAGACAGTGACTCCCCGGAGCAGCTGTGGCTGCACAGACGCCACTAGGACGAGGCTGAGCCCTGTCCCTGCCAGGTGAGGTACACAGCGGCTGTTTGCAGTAGTTAGGAGAGCAGCTGTGAGTCAGTCCTTCACTGGAACTGGTGCTCGGGAGGAGAAAGCTGGAAAATAACTGGAGAAGTTCCAGGGATGAACGGGCAGGGAAAGCCCGTTCTCCTTCCAGCAGAGGTGTTGTGACAGAACGGCCCAGCTCTGCAGAGCTGGCAGGCAAACAGCCCGCGCTGAGGGGAAAAAAAAAATGAGTAAAACAAAAAGAAAAAAATCAGTTGTATCCTATCTCCTAGGTCCTATCTTTGTACCTAAAATTAACATCTGCTTCATCATCCCATGAGCATGTCAAGTGAGGGGAACAGGCTAGACAAGAGGGAAGCTGGAAGGTTTTCCTCTGCTGTGTGCTGAGAGATGTTTTTTTCAACAGGGCTGAGCTAAAAGGATGAACAGGACATTGCTGCAAGGAAAATAATAAAATCAGAATAAAACTGCTTGGAAGCTACTGAAATGGCACCCAGTTCAGATGTAATTTCTTTTTCATCCCCAAGTAAAAGGGTTGGTTGGATTTGGGGATTTACTGTCCTGTTTCCTGGTGTGGAATCCTGATCCATTTGGGTCCAGACTGTCACGGTGTGGGAAGGACAGGTCTGTCTGGGAACAGATGTTTTCGTATACATGCCTGTGGTTGATCTTATATGAAAGGGAACCCTTCAGACTGGGAATATCAAAATCCCACATGTAACATGGATGCTGGTCATATGGTGTTTACATCCACATTTTTGTTCCATGAGGGAGTCTTTCTGCCAAGCGTACTGTTGGCACTTACAAAGACGAAAGACATCGGTTTCCACGTAGCCAAAGGTTTAACTTGTACTTGACAAAGACGCACAGTGACATTATTTCAGCTGTTCACAGATACGCATACACAGATGCACAAATCCCACATCGCACGAGGTTTTTACCTAAACACTGGCCTTCTAACAGCCAGTAGCCTTCAGTGCAGGAGCAGGTATAGCCCCCCTCAGTATTTATGCAGATCTGGGTGGGGTTACACTGGTGAGAATCTGAAGCGCATTCATCCACATCTGCAACACAGAAATATAGCAAGAATATATTAGAAATGGCATCAATAAAAGGTTGTTCACACTGTACAGGGACTTGCACTCACAATGTGTACACTGGGTCCATGCGAGGAACTAAAGCTTGGTGAAGTAGAGAGATCGACCATATCCTGAAGTAAAATTCGTAATAATAAATTTCTGAAGGCAGCGAGAACTGAGAGTGCTCATCAATTCTCTCCCTTTTGCAGACGACCCAGTGTTTTTCAGAGCTCCTCAAGAAAGGAATCGCATTACCTCGAGCTTTTTATTACTTCCACATTTGCTTTGTCACTGAACTGGGATGTCCATGCTGAAGAGCAGTGTTCAGCCCTAGGGAAAGACTGCTGAAAGGGTATGTAACCCACTGAGGAGGAAGAGATGAACCGGAGTTCAAGAGATGTACAAACTCAGACATGTAAAACACAGACATATAAAAAAAGTTACTTCCTACACCCACCAATGCAGAGTATCTCACTGTAATTTTTCTGACAGAAAGTTCAAGCAAAATCAACCTTTACCTGACCAAAAAAAATGTATACTTCCCTGGAATCAATTTCCTGACAATAAAACTCTTATATTTTTAATTTTTTTTTTTGCCATCCTTATTGTTTTTAATGTATTTGGCTTTTTATTACAACCCTTTAGGGTGTTTTTGTTGTGGGCTTTTTTTTTTCTTCTTTTTTTCTGTGAAGGAGGTGAATAGCATTCCTACATTTGTATAAGCCAGGACACTGGAACCTAACTGATTAAAAATGCCTTTCAGAGTCATAAGTTCAATTTGAATCCCTCCTTGCTCAATCTCTTCCCTGATGTTTCTGGCATCAAGTTTGCCCCTAGATGTCAGAAATGGAAATATCAAAAGATAAATTGTGTCATTTTTTCAGCCAACTCAGATTTCTATGTTTTATTTATTGATACCTAAACTATTCTTTATTCCAGCATACTGTGCACTGGCCTTTGCTGAAGTACTGTGTCATCCAAGCAATGCTACTCCCTTGATCCTTCCCTGTTTCTTATTAACCCAGACTTTGTTAGGTCAGGATTGAAAATATCTGACAAACACAGGGGCTGAAACAGGCAGCAGAGGGCAGGAATTATGCCTCAGTATCTGCCTCTGAGGCATCCAGTGCAGATGGTTGGCTGTAAAATCTCAGCAATCATGAAATAACTGATCCAATCTACCACAGCAGCATATCTAGCGTGTTCGGGTACACAAATAAATACATACATATTATATGTATGGAGAGAGTCTAGAGTTCTTATCTTGCCAATATTTCTACCAGAGCAATTTATGGGGAGTCAAAGCTGGTAAGATAACAAGACTGGCACAATTAGAGGTAATTAACTCTGTCAGAAATCGTTTCCCATGTATTTATTGGCCAGAGGAAAGGTTGGCAAAATGGTGGGGGAAGTGGGAAAGGAGTAAGATAACAAGTCTAGACTATATAGGTACATAGATATGTTGTGCAGTTCAGCTGTTGCTTCTACGATTGGGCTAAAAATTCTGGATCCTCCCTTAATACAGCACATCACACGTAATTGGTAGTATTTGAACACAGATTTTATCTAACCATAAATTTCATAAGAATGACATTAATGTTTTCTAAATGAAAAAGCTTTCTATTTGTCATGTTTGCTTATTGTTTTAGGAGTGGGACCTTGGGATCTGGCCAATTCTACTGCTTGTAGCCTACCCTGAGCTTAAAAAAAAAGGAGATTTTCATTTTTCATGCTCGCTGCTTCCAGTAATATTAATAGGTGAAGCAAAGTGGAGATAAAATGAGGGTTAGGATCTTACCACGACCTATGGTAGCAATGCTGTTTGAACAGTACCTATCCTGCACTCTTCTGTGGTGCATCTTTCTTGCAGGGGTACAACATGCATCCTTCACCAAACGCAACAGGCAGCTACGGGATCAGTTTTGTTCCTGAGTCATCCTTGTAGCAGTTGCATGAACAACAGTACAATCACTCCAGAAAAGACAGACGTCGATCCTCTTTTCTTTGCTATCGACCAAGAAGATTCATTTGCTTACTCCCAGTCTTCACCTTTTGTGCTGGTACTGGAGATATATTTCCATTTGAACGCAAAACTTTTTACAATGGAGGCTACCTGTGGAGTTTCTGCTGTCCCTAGAAAACCTGATCAACCTGAAGCTGTCTATGGAGAACATCTTGACTCCCTGTGCTTTACATTGAATAATACCTCACTGACTTTATTAATTATTTTTTTTGTGCAACCAACAAGTATAAACAGTTTTACTGGTAGCATCAAATATTTTTTCTTGGGCCTGAACGCACACACTCAGTTCTCCATTAGATGTCTCTGACTTTCTCTAAGATTGCCCCTTGCCATGATGCACTATTAAACTCTGACAGACCCAATCAACGCATTCAAGTCAATTATTTCTGGCAAGCAGCCTTCTCAGTTCAAGCAGGTACTATCATCCCAGCCTGTCTGCCAGGGCTTATTTACATTACATGAGCTCAGTAGGTGAAAGCTGATATTTGCACACTGAGAAAAACGTCAGTGCAACATACCATCAGGTATCCTCTTGAAGAATATCGGGACTGGGAGACAGAGGGTGCCCTGCCCAGCCCATTTACACGGTGTGACATACAGTATGAACAGCTTTGGCTGATATAAAGTCAAAACTAGACATTTGACAGGGAGAGGAAAAAAAACCCCAACTTATTTCCACTGAGGAGAAAACTAGTGATAAAACTTCGAGAGCTTGCCTATAATGGATTCACTAGACTTAAGTGCCAGCATAGAAACTCTGTCAAAACACTCCTAGGGCACTTTTGGTTGAGTGGAAAATTGCAAGTGCAAACAACCAGCTAGTCAACAATGTGTAAATCATTTCTTATTCTGGTTGCACAACTTATTATTTCTGTCCCATTCAAATATAAATCCTAGGTGTGTTCATGCCCTGGGAATATCACTTCAAAGCTGATTCATACCACCTCTGCCCTTGTAAGAGTTCCTGAGCCACACTAGAGTAAAGCTGTGATGCTAAATGTATGTGATACTAAATTGACACCTAGTCACTTTGAATAAGTCCAAATTTTCCCAAGTGACTAGTGACTCTGGGTGACTTCTTAAAGGTTCCTGGTTTTGAAAGCGCAGCTGTTCAGCACCTAAAATCACACTAGGGAATGAATGCAGAGCAGGATGGATCCCTGTTCAAAAGTTCTCTTGCCTAGCAGTGCTTGGCCAACACTGGCCTAGGATGTCTCTGCTGGCCCGGGATGATTATGCTGCTATGTGCTACATCTATATTCTTTCATCTGTCCTTCCAGTTGTTGTGTTCACATTACTGCTCCTACAGCTAGTTCCAAGAGCAGAAGTCCAGGCAGAAGTCCAGACTGAAATTAAAATTTGACCTGAACTGGGAATGGTTCACTTTGTTGTTTCCCAACTGAATACTGAGAACGACCACACAGCCCATCCAGACCACTGTTCTCTGCCTCCTAAGAAATACCAGCTAGAAGGAACACAGAGCCTCATGGCTTCAAGCCATGAGTTTTAAAAATCTTTGGTTTATTGGCTGAATGGGAGAATAGGTAGGAGGCATCTCCATATACATTTGTCAGGAAGGCCTTGCTGCAAGAGCCTGAGTCCAAATACTCCAAAATTAACCACATCCCTCTCTTAGCTCAGTCTGTCAGCCTTAAGAATTTATAGCTATGGTGGTTTGGTTAGCAACGCTGGGGTGTGATGTTCTGTTTACTTGACATTTTGACAGAGGTGAGGTGGCTGGGGCAATGGGGTTTCATTTGGGGATTGGAAGGGTGGAGAAAGTGGGGTTTTTTTATATTTCTGGCTGACTGGCTGCCTTTTGTGGGATGCGATGTGCTGATGCTTTGTTTTTATTGGTACAGATTGTATTTTTAATGGATGGCAGGATGCCTGGAGACTGGATAGATATAATTTACAATGTCAAAATAAATAAATGAACTAATTGTGTTTAGTATGCAAATTACTGGCTTTGTGTTTTATTATCTGTAAAAGCTAGCAGTAATCTTCACAGATTCTGTAGAACTTAGCCACATCATAGAACAATGAATGAAATTTTGAATTCATTTCCCATAAATAAAAAAGGCAAATAATTTAAAATCCATGCATTCAAAAACCAGGACATATTAATATAGTCAGAAAGAAAACCTAGATGTCAACTGCAGGACAACACTACATCTCACCAAGGAGGCTAATTCTTATCAGAAGATGTAGTGATCTTTTATACTGACTCATCTCCACCAAGAATGTAGGACCGAGGCCACTCTCATTTGTCTCAATAATATCACAAGAAATAACAGCATAAAAAGAAAAACAATGCTCTAATCTATTTAATTAAGACCAGACATATTCAATACTGCTCATACAAAAAAGGTTAAAACTGGGAGACCAGAAATCTAAAGAGAATAACAGATGTGGAATAGTACTGTGAGTGTCTACCAGATTCTGAGGATCTGGTTTTGGTTCACTGTTTTCCACATTTGGGATAAAATGCAGAGGATCACAAGTTGGTGGAGTTAAGGACTAAAAAGCAAACAGAACTCTTGTATAAAGTAATTTGCTAGGTGTGGTGGGCACATATGAAAACACATTTCAAGGCAGACAAATGCACGGTCATATATCAAAAGTAAAAAATGTTGGTTGTGAAAATAACCCTGGAGTCGTTAAAGATAATCACTTGAACATGAACTTTTCCTGACATAGTGTTGCTGACAGCGCAACTATAAACATGAGAACACTGAATAGATACAGGAAATTGTTCTTACCACTGTATATTGCATTAGCAAAACAATTACTGAAATACATTTCTGGTGTCAACACTTCAAAAAGCAATATTGCAAAGAGATCAGGAAATCTCCAAAGAGCAATTCCAAGTCACAAAAAGTTCTCTCAGAGCAAGATAATTCCACATTTTTTAATTTATTTAAGAAAAATTTCAAGCTATATTTGCCTGGGATCTATAAACATCTTCATGGAAGCAAAGTTTTTAGCTGGAGATGGTCACTAAGGCTAGCAAAAGACGGTGGGATGAAATTTAGTGTTTAGAAGACAAATTTAAAATAAAAATAAGACACAAACTTTAGCAGTACTACTGATTAACCACTTGAAAAACATAATAAGGCATACGGTAGATGTTCCATTACATTAGGGCCTTGTACCTGAACAGTATTTCTTCTTTGAAATACACTGTAGAAAAACCTGTGTGCTTGAAATACCAACTGCTGGGTAAGGTTCTATGGCCTATGTCACAAAAAAAAAGACAGATTATGTGGTTGAAGCGGTGTCTTACAGTCTTCATTGAATGATTTAGCATTGTTCAGTTATTCTTATCTATATTCATAATCATCACACCTGAGACTTTCTTTACATTGTTACCTTACATCTTTTTTTTATTTCCAAGGCTGTTAGGAAATCTATCTTGACCAGTGAAGCTACTGAAAATGGGGGCAGGAATCCGTAAAGTTCTTCCAAGCGATTTCTCCTTTGCAGAGATTTAAATGTACTTATGTGCAATGTTTTATTTTTTTGTTTGTATTCTTATCAATAAATTTGATTTTTAGTGAGAGATGTTACACCTCTAATGTTTGTAGTAACTGCAGAAAAATATGGAAAAGTTAGAAAATGTTGATAATCTTACATTAGAAGATGTTGAGTCATCAGCCTAAAGATGTTGGGCATGCCAACCACCTTGCTTTTAGGACAAGTAGAATGACTGCATCTTTATGAAGTATGAAGCAAGATAAAGAGGAAGAATCAAACTTCCTACCACAGAAAATCTGTTGAATTAAAGAGCCCAGAGAGAACTAAACTGCAGTTTAGGGAAAGTGGACATGCAGGAAGTAGGAGACTGTTTGGCAAGCTAGGTGACTTTACAAGGTGAAAAGCTAGGGGAGAAAGCCAGCAGACAAGAGGAGAAGGAGCAAAGGTGCTTAGGAAGCATCTGCCCACTGGAAGGCGAGTTTCAAAACTGAAAGCAAAGTCACTGTTTGCCTTCTGCTCAGAAGAACAGGATTTTGTGCATGAACAGGACTTTATGCATCAAAGAATAGAGAAGGAAGCAAAGTCCTTTAAGATGAGCTTATCAGTTCAGAGACAATATCAGAGTCCTTCAGGAAAATACTTTCTTGACAAAAAGATACTTTTAAAAGAAAAAAAAAAGCTAAATAAATAGAATTATGAGCTTCATTTTGTTATTATGAGCATGTGGTTACATACCACACAACAGAGTAAATGCATGTGGAAAGCTTACCAAAGCAGCTCCATCCCAAGGAGATGATTTGCACCTGCCACTACAGGAACAAGGAAGACCACTACCTTGTTAAGTGCATCCACCGGTGTTGAAAGTGGTGGGATCTATGACTACACTTATCCCTCCACAAGCGAGGCCCGTGCTCAGGGTGCTGCGACTGTTCCACTCCCTCCATGCCAGCCCCTTTCCCTGCCGGCTGGTGAGGTGATAACGCCCCTAGCAGAGAGCTATCATGGAAGGATGTGGACTTATCATCTCTGAGCTAGAACCACATTCTTGGAGACTTTGGCGATTAAAAGAGAAACTTTGCTTGGACTCTGTATTCAAGAGGGAAGCCAATGTGGACAGCAGATTTCCAAGACGATATGCGTTTGGCAATGTGCACTGTTTCACAGATGGACTGTTACATTTTGTTCTGTTTGGAACATACTTAGCATGCATGACTTCCTTTCTTAAGTAATGAGTTCTGATAATCATGCCACAAATTTCTGTGGGTCACAGTAGTAGCTATGGCTGTGTTTCCTTCTTTTGACCAACCATTGACAAAAGTGGGTATGTTTTTGCCGTCATGATTATTTGAGAGCCACTAGCCCTACGGCGTTCAGAGCAGTAAGGCTGAAGATTAATTTGCCAGTTGTGAGAGCACAGGTCTTGCAGAGTGAAGAAAGTTTGCCATGCAAAGTCTTCTTCCTGCTTCTACTAGGAGGTGTGGGTGCTTTTGGGGCCCTATTTCTTTATTGTATTCTGGCTGTATTTTAGTCCTGCTGTTGTACCAGCCCAACCCCAGGACCTCACCCTGCTCGAGATATGAAGTTCTCGCAGAGGCTCAAGGCTGCGAGCTTGTTCCAGAATCTCTGTCTGCTCAAATACAAGCTCGTTCAGTCATTTGTAACCCTTGGAGCTCCATTTTAAAATAATTCAAAAATTGGATGTCTGTTTTTTTTATAGGAATAATTGCAGGCCAGGACTAAACATCCGAGCTCAGTAACATGGGTATCAGTTCCAAGATTACTTGGAAGAGAGCACTTTCCCCAGACTTCTCCCCCACTCCTTATTTAGACACTGAGAAATAATTTCCTCAGTAGTAGCTTTTTATTCAGTGAAATCACATGTTTTCTCAAAACTTTTTTTTTTCTCAAGATAATTACATTTGATAAGAAAAGGGGAGAAATAACAATGCCACATTCCTAAAGTGCAGACTGAAGCCAAATTCAAACTGCTGCTGTGTGGGGTCAGTGGTTTTTTCCAAGGACAACTGACCCTGCTGAGCTTGGACACAATCCAAGATCAACTCCCTAAACACCTGTTTAATTGCATATTTCAGTGTCTGAGGACTGGCCATTGATGGCCGAGTTCATTTTCTATCTGCATCCCATATGCATTATGTTACTGCTTGATTGCTAAACAAGGATTAAAGTGTTTTTTCACATAGATGGTCAGCCTGAAAGTGGATATTAAATAGTGTGAGGCATGAATCTGTAATGCTCCTTCTGCTTGGTATGAAAATTGCTCAACATGTGTCACAGGTTCTACTTCTCCTGCCAGCTATGTGAGCCTTTCCTTAGCTAGCACACTTTTAACATTACTCAAAGATGATAAACAACAGCTAGACTGTGAAAGGACCTTGCTCTCTGAGCACAGCTCTAGTCTTATTTTCACGATTGAGATTTATAGGACAGCCACGCAGATAAGTGTATAGCAAGGGGACAAAAGTGCCAGCATCCTCTTCTTCTGCTCAGAACAGACCTGTGTGTGGTTCATACACTCAGCATCACCTTGCCTGACCATGCTCCCCACTCCCACCCGTTCCCAGGGCTCCCTGTTGGTACAAGATCACACCTCATTTTGTAGACTGCTCCCAGTGTCCCATGAGAGCCTTTGCACAAATGCAGTCTACCTGTTAATTCTGGGATCAGAAATGAGACAAACTACTGACTTCGGTTAAGGGCTTTGCTTAAACTCCATGGACTGGAGCATAACTGTAACGTCTGGATTCATGATTTCCTGATGCAGATTCTGCACACCTTATGAAATCCATGGTCAGTCCATGTGATTTGGGAATCGCAGTTATTTCCCTGCTGCACTTACGCTATCCCAAGTAGCTGTGGTACAGTAGAACAACAGTGACCCGAGCACCCTGCAAGAGTAGGTTAGAGATGTGTTAGCATCCCGCTGACGACATCGTATCTGCTGAATTAGATAAAAACAAAACAGCTGCTGCCCACATCAATGGTTTCATCTTCATCAGCAGGAAACATATTTTTCAGCTAAATAATTGGAGTGTTACTGTTGTATTACTCATTTCTCAAAAGGACCTATTTCATACGATCATATGCTATACTGAGATCTGCTGGTGGGGTGGTGAGAGGAGGCAGTGAGCACTTACGGAGAATATTCCCAGCTGCTGGGAGGTTATGTAAGTGACACTTTCTATTGCAACGGAAAAGAATAAGATGTGCAGTCAGAGCCAGGAAATGCACACTAAGAAATTAAAACATACTTCTAGCAAAAGGTTACAGTCCTCCCTTTGCTGCATGATATGAAATAGTCTCATGCAAGAACCTCCAGAGAAGGCTTATAAAATTTCACAGAAGGGAAGTAGAACCATTAGGACTGAAAAAGTGAATTTTCTATCACAGAATTGTAAATTTTCTCTGCAATTCTATGGGATAATTTAAAAAGAACCTGTAAGAAGGAATATATTAAAAATACAGCAGATTTAAAGCCTTTAAACATGCCTGTGAAATCCTATTGGCTTCTCCTCCAATGAATTCTTTCAAAGACTTTTCTGTTAGGGTACAGAGCATGAGAGAACTAAAAGGAGAGAACTGCTATTCCCACTTTCGTTCCCTGGGGAGCTTTGAGAAATCACTAGCACAAATAGTCCAGCCAGCTGGTTTAGCCAATTGGTGGTCAGTTTACATTTCCTCTAATAAGTGAACTTCTTGACCGTACATTTTAACTGAGTCATTAAGAGCTCCTTTTCCAAGTGTTTTGGCAGGCTAAGGAGGTCTGAGACTGTGAATAGACCACAATAACTAGTAAAGAGGAGAACAGCCCTACTTTTAATATAGCAGAAGAAAGTGATCCAAATGGATCCAGAAATTAAAGCCACAGTGAAAACAAAGGGATGCAAATATCCACCTGCAGGATATAATGGAAACTTTTGTTGGAAGGGTTGCTTCTTCCATTAAAATGCAGCCAACACTGACGTGTGACATGACAAAAGCTTTAACTATTGCTCAAGCATGTTGTGCACTCCCACTTGTTATGGGAGTGAATTATTGGAGACCTGAAAATAGAAGAGAGATGATTCTAGGTGTGCAATATGTACACGGCCCTAGAGAGAATTCAGTATGGATGCTCTAGTCACTCTCACAGGGTATCTTGAAATCTTTAATATATGTGAAAAAATAGGGCCCCATGCATGTATATAAACAAGGGATCTCCATTATGGGGAACTGGAATAGTAATATGAGATTCATCACTAGTTAATCTCTCACAAATCTTCAGCAATCATCACCAGCGTCTCGTTCAGGAACGGACTGGATTCAAAAGCTGCTTGGCTTGAGCGCACAAGGAGGCTCTAGCTGGAGGTAGCATGCCTGTAGGTTGCCTCGTGTCACTCAAACTGCATGAGTCCAACACAGGTGCAATCGAGACTACAGTGCTTTGTCTTCCTCCAGGAACAACCTAAGACCTTATTCCCTGAACCTAGCTGATAAAAACAGGGAAAAGAGCCATTGGCCACACCAATGGTGATTACAGAACTTGTGTTTGGACAATGAAGCAGTTTTAAATTTGCTTTAGAGGCTCTGTAGAGCTGACCAGCTATACATGACTCACTCACATCACTTGTCTGCCCCGGCGCAGCCACGAGCTTTGCAGGCAGTGGGAGTTAGAAGTCCTCTTTGGGAAGGCAGATCTTCAGATCTCTGCCCATGGCAGCAGGCTTTGCCAGCTGCTCTAGGAGCTGTCGTGATTGGCTATGAAGAGGGTGTTGTTATGCTTGGCACTAACGGCTCTGGGGAGCTTATCGAGGGAGAAAATTGTTTTTCATGTTTCATCTGAGTTTCAAATCTGTCCATATGTCAGCGTGCTTTATAACAATCTCAAAAGTGCCACAAAGCCAAGGTAATTCTTGTATAAATGTTAGAGCCTTTTGGGCTCTTTTGTAAGCAAAGAATGGGTAGTGGACAAAAGCCAGTGGAGAAGAAAAATCCTTGAGCATTATCCTCTGCAAATACTGGCTTCCAGGCTCAGACAGCTGTGTCCTCATTACTGCTAATAGCAAAGAGCTATGCATGTTGGGCAACATTCCCCTTTGAGTGTATACATAGCAAGCCATCTATTTATTTATTTCTGTGGTGGTGATCATTGGAAAATGCCTATAATCCCTGCTCAAATAACTGGCTTTAACTCAGATTTGGCATTCACTGTTTTATAATGATTGAGCCACATTTCCTTGCAATGTTCCAAAAATTGCCGCCAGCCAACTGGGTTGCAAACCTTCCTGGAGAAAACTGTGGATATGGGATGTTTACTTTGTTCCAATTAGTGTGCGATGTGGATGTCTACTGGCAATTCTCAGGCTCTCCTTACTCTCAGTTCATGGCTCCCTCGAAAAATAGGTGTTTCATCTCAAAGGGCTTTTTCTCTTTCTCTCTCTTTCTCTCTCTTTCTCTCTCTTTCTCTCTCTTTCTCTCTCTGTTTTAAACCCCATTCAGTTACTTATAGTGCATAAATTAAGACAGAAACTTTCAAGATTTGTGAAATCATAAAACCATGGAACAGCTTGGGTTGGAAGGGACCTTTAAAGCTCATCTAGTCCAAAACCCTTGCAAGGAGCAGGGACATCTCCAGCCAGATCTGGTTGCTCAGAGCCCCATCCAACCTGGCTTTGAATGTTTCCAGGGATGGGGCATCAACCACCTCTCTGGGCTGCCTGTTCCAGTGTTCCACCACCTTCATTGTAAAAATTTTTTTTCTGATGTCCAGTCTGAATCTGCTTCCTTCTATTTTAAAACCATTACTCCTCAAAGCAGATAGGCTGAGCCTTTAAAGGCAGAGAGCTGAGTTGCATTTAGCCCCTTAAACTGCCGTTTTTGAGCAGGACCATGACAGGTTCTGGATGGTTGTGAAACTCCCAGGCAGAACAAGATGTGAGGCTGAAATTGCAGGAAATAAAGTGTCTAATAAAAGTTACCTAACTCTTGCAGGAGTCCTAGCTTTCGCCTGTCAATCAATAAATCAATCAAGATAAGGGCAGATCTTCTTCCCCTGTACTGATCCTGCCATAAAACAGATGTATTGATCTTGAGAGCCTTCACTGAATTTGCAATCTGTGAAATTCAAGATACACTTTATGGAAAAGCAGAGAACAAAATCCTTCACTTTGGATTATTCCTTCTGCTTCGCTATATCAGCTTCCATCCAAAGAACTTACAGTACTTTAAAATCAATGCTAAAACTCAAAGTCTATGTGACAAAAAGAATATAACTTTCATTTTATGGGATTCTTAGATAATTAAAGGCTAGAACCAGGCTCCTGCACTTCAGGCACTGCAGTCTCAGAACCATTGCACAAGGCATGTTGGAGGTGACCTCTTGAAGACATCAGGTCCAAGCCTCTACTCAAAGTAGGGGCAATTCCATCATGTTGCTCAGGACCTTCTCCAGTTGAATTTTGAATTTCTCCAACGATACAACCTTTAGCCACAAACTTAATGTGCCTCTGCTCCAGTGTCTGACCACCTTCACAGGTATAATGCTCCTCCTTATATAAAATAAGAGTCTCCAGTGTTACAAGTTTTGCCCTATCCTGCCCACGTGCACCTCGGAGATGAATCTGGCTTCATCTTCTCTACACACTCACAATAGGTAGTTGAAGACAGAAAGGAATACGATCACTTCACCAGCCTCATCTTCTTAAGGCAGAGCAAACTCACCTCTCTCAACCTTTCCTTGTATGGTACGTGTTTCCATTCCCTAACCACCATGGATACCCCTTAGCATGCCAATGTCTATCTTGTACCGGGAAGCCAGTATAGTTGGGAGAATTGGGTGCCTGTGAAGGCAACAGGAATCCATGGTGCACTCAACTCTCTCCTGGAGGTAGCTAAGAGAAAATACTTAGAATGCTTGTATATATATACAGATTAGTAGTAAACCTGTTATCAGTGCGGTTCAACACAGCGGCAATATTTTGTGAATCGCTACTTAATTTACTAGAAACTATTGAGGTGGGAGAACTATTTCATTGGATGCTGTACAAACACAGCTATAACCAGGACTGCCTTGCTCACACATATGGATCTGCACATCTTTGTCCCTAATGCTTCAAGGTAGGTCTACCTTCTTTGCACGAGAATTCAGAAATTGCCAGGTAGCACTAAAGGCTGAAGACCTGGCCAGTCATGTTACCAACGTCACAGGCAGTGCCACCAGCTCTCGCGGTACCCATGAAAGCTGAGAAAGACACATGTTCACATTCAGCATTCCCAAGTCAAATGGTTCATTTCCAAGTAGCCTGGCCTGAAAAAAAACATGTTCATTAAAAAAAAAAAAAAAGTAGTAGTAAATAAATAAACAAAAAACCAGGCAATGTTCCTAACCAGCAGGAACATTGGATGTCTGTGGTTATTCCTGGAGCAAACTCCTGCCCTTGCTCTCCAGAAGGCACATCCCAGTGAATTTTCCATCATGTGGGCCTGCTCTAGTGAAAAGCTAAACTACATTTTTTCCTTTATCACAGTACTTTCTTTTATTAGCCCCTTATTACCATGAGGTCTCTGGTCATACTCAGTCATGCAAGAAAACAGGCACATTTTAGAAGGCACAATCTCCAGCACAGAAGCGTGCCTAGCAAATCCTTAGCATGATTAGCATTTTACCATTTGTAGTCTTTTCAATCATCTCCAACCAAATATTGTAGACAATGCTTAATTCAATGTTTTATATCCCTCCCTAGGTCAGACGGAATGAACCACGGATGAATCATGTATTTCTGAAATGGTTTCATGTCCCAAACTTCTAGGTCAGCTTGAGATTTTAATGGAGCAGAGTGTGATGGTATTTTGTATCTTGTGACGAGATACATCCCTTATCAGCCTCTGAATGCACATGACCTGCTGGGACATTAATGGATGTACTGCAAACTATCAACTGCTAATTACATTTAGAGGTATTCTCCAGTCCGTGTAGGACACACCTATGCCATAGCTCTCTGCTCAAATCTACACTCAGGTGTTCAAAATTGCCTGGGGAAGATGAAGATAAAATTTTCACTTTTTTTTTCAATTAAAATCATAGGCAGTGTTGGAAGTCTTATGTGTAACCCTTCAAAAAAAAAGTCTTAGTTTCTTATGCCACTTTTCATCTATGATTAGTTAAAGCTCTTGAAAATGTCAGTGAGCCAAATTGTCACATTGCAACTCAAAAACCAACCAACCAAACAAACAAACCAGCAAATGTTTTTGTCCCAAAATGCAATGTACTACCTAAATAACTTAATATAGGTTTTACAAAACCGTATCTTCAAATAGCACTGATTTAATGGGGAAGAATACCACCTCCCTAAAGCTGGCATGCTACAGTCTTTTGGGAAGACTGCATGAAACCAAGTGACAGCTATCGGAACACAGCTCTGGGCTATTCGATCACTAAGTCAGCCCTGCTTTTAATTAAAATAATTTCAATCTGCTTCTGAATTAAAGCTGCAGATGCAATGCATAGTGATTTGCTGGCAACAAGTGTTATATGTATTGCTGCAGTCTGCCTTCGAAATAAATAAGCACGATGCGAGGCTGCTGCGGTCCCTGCCTGGTTTGGGATTCCCCACAGGGATTGGGATGGCAGGAGATCAGCAGCGTGCTGTAGCTTTCGGACCGCACCTCCTCTCCCTGGCCCCGTTCCTGCTGCAGGAGTAAGGAGTGGCAGTCTGGCAAACTGACTATGCACTGCTCCAAGATTCCTTCTTTGGAAAGGGGATGTCAGGCTGCCCGTTCAAGCTATCTCAGCTTTGCGTTGCTCCACAATAGGGACAATAACTGCTGTTTAATGGGTGGAGGCTCTTATCCATGCTATGAACTTTTCTCTGCAGTGTTAGATAAAGCAAGCAGTTTTCTTTTGTGCACACTGGAAGCTGGAAATACATCAAAGGGCTCAGAAGTACAGCGACTTAAAGATACCTGAAAACATCTAGCCCACCCCCAACCTCTGCAAGACTCTTTCTTGCTAACAATTGTTCCAGGCAGTTTTTAAGTGCTTCTGCTGATGCATTTTGTACCATTCCTCCACTACAACATACCTACTGTATTCTTGTATAAGCTGGTACACTGCACTGTCATAAAGGGCTTTACTATGTTCAGTCTAAAAGTAATTTTCTTTCAGCAAATTATACCCTATTCAGGAATAATCATTCTTTTCTACCATCCACCATACACAACTTCTGCTTCTCTGACATTTACCGTTCCAGTCACTGTCATCTTACCCTAAGCTTTATGATATACTTAACTCTTTTAATCAGTCAGCCTCAATAATGCCCCAATTTACTGTTGCTCTATACTGACATTTCCATAAACTTATCTACATTTATCTAGTAGTAAAGTACTTACACTTAAGTGTCAGTAGATTGGATGTGTTCTCAGCAGAAAACACTGAAGGACTGTTCCCTCCCTGTTCTGGGATGAGAAGTCTCAGTACCACTGCCAGAACCTGCTCCGAGCTACACTGCTCTTGTCATCCTGCCTTCTACAGCTCATCTCCCATCAGACAGCCGGGTGTGAGGTTTTCTTTTCATCTACTGCTGGTTTTCCAGTCCCTTATTTTCCTGACCACAACTGCAGCTTTTCTAGACTTCTGTGTATTACTATTTGTACAGTCTTCCCATTCAGTGTCACCTATAGATATGTTAGGCTTATACACAAAACCAATTAATGCCTTTGATCCAACCACCAATTTACCAGCTCACCAGTTAATGCTTCATTTACCCAGGGGGCTGTCTGGAAAACAAGAAGTTTACTGCACAGAAGAAAAAAAAAAAAGAACATGAAAATGAGCTCAAAATATTAGAACAAAGCACACATTGAAATTATTTATTTTTGTGGGAAAGCAAACCAAAACCCAAACAACACAGCGTCAGAGCAGGCAGTAGATCATGGATTCATTCAGACCCCTGAGCCATAGAAAAGCTAAGGAAATTTTCCAGAAGGACTTACGAGTTTGTATATACACACTTGCAGGTGCCCAAATGAAGACACCTGACTTTCAGAAAGTGCTGAATACCTCTGCCTGGAAACCTGGACCCTCAAGGGTTTTCAGTTGGTTACTCAGATGTTGAGATTCCTCATATAAGAAGTAGTCAATTCTGAAAACAATATTGAGCAAAGAGGTCTGAGGTCACACTGGCAGCCTGTGACAAAGACTGCAAGCCAGATCAAGCGGCATTTTCATACTAAACCTACACTGAGGATGAAGGATAGTCAGAGCAAGGGACCTAACCAGGCTTTGGGGACCTGGGCCTTCATTTCAGCTGTTCTGTCACCTGTACAACTACCTATCACCCAGACCATCCTTCTTCACACAGCAGCATAGCCTTATACCCCAGGGCATCTGCAACTGTGAGTTATGGATGAAAAGAACTCAAAGCAGAGAGGATTCATCTGGTGTTAAGACTGAAGATGGACTTCAGTGCATCTTGACATCCCCCATGGGCAGCACGTCCCAGCCAAGAGGCAGAAGGCTGAAAATACTCCCCTGAAGTGAGCTGGTGATGTGTAAATCCCATTCATCTTCTGGTAGCTGTATTTTCTTTGAAAAATTCTCTCATCTCATTGAAGTACTAAAGTGGGAAGCCAGTCAATTGGCAGATGAAGGAGTCAGAGCATGTTAAACTGCACACAACATCAGGCAGCTCTTGTATTTCTGCATGGCAGTTGTGTCGTGGGTCCAATGTCTTAAGGACAAGACAAAGGAGCAATGCCAGCACATTACCTCTGCCTATAGAGTCTGGCAAAACATATGGCCCCTCTGGCTGATTTATATTGGTAAAGGAGCCAATTCATATTTTCTATATATTTTGGCTTAACATCTTGATTGTGACATATAACTATGGCCAACTTCAAGCTGGAACCAAGCAAAAAGAAACAAAGCTGACCCAAAAAATATAAGGGAGAAGCCAAGAAAAATGGTGACTTTTAAGTCATTGAGAACACTGCCATCTCTAGGCACTGTGGGTGCGGCAAACACGGAAAGATGAACATGGGCCTGAGCTCAGTGCTGGTGCTGTTAAGGGCACTGAAAATAAACAAGCCTTCCAGGTAAGGAGAGACATGCTATCATGTATTGAACTCTGCATGTTATGCCACAGGGAGGTAGAGAAGGCATCACTCATGCAACTAAAGTCCCTGAGGATCCCAGCAGGAAGCTAGGTATGGACTGTCATCCACAGCCAAAACAGACACCCATGGGAAAACGAGAGAAGAAGCCACAGAGCCATGGATTGGGGAAGGGTACTCGTGAAGTCTGTCAATCTTCCAGCACCGTTAAGTGACTTAATTTTCTTTTAAGCCCTGTAATTGTCTTGTTGGCGGGACTGCCCTGCACATCAGCTATCTCACAAAGGAGAGCTCATGAAATCTGCTCCAGAGCAGACAGAGCTAATCTGTACATAGCGGCTTTAACTGATCTGGCACTGCTGAAATCCCTGGAAGTAAGACATAATAAAGGCAAGGCAGCCACAAAGCCCCACGTATCAAACTGCTGTTAGCGGTAAGTCTAAGGAATCATTCAGGGATTAACAGCAGGGGTGAGAGCCCTGCCCTGGCCAGCACATGCCGGATGACATGGCAGGCTGGGCACAATTACTGCTGCTCTGAAGCAAGTCAGATGTCACCTCCTGCCAACCAGCTCTAGGTGACAACTGAAGTCTATGTATTATCTGGCTCAGACCCCAGTGACCAATAACCCCCAATTTCAGAGACCAAGCTTAACTGAGGCCATTAAACCAACAAAACCCCAGTTAAACCTCTTTCCCTTGCATACCCTCTGCAGTCTCCAAAGTGCAAGGGAGATGGGATTCGTGGGTTCTTGCCACCTTCTATACCAAAGTATCATACAACTCCAAGAAAGAGGGAAAACTGAAACACATCATGAAATAGAGAGGTCACAGTCTAGGGAGATTTTAACCTTCTCATGTCTGGACTGTGGCCTGCATATCTAAGACGACAAGGACATTGTCCCTTCTGTGCTTATGCCCCTTCTCTGCATACAGACCAGCTATGTTTTGTAATGTGACACATTCTCATTCAGCTGTCCTTCTCTGGATGCCACTGTGCTTCCCTCCTGGCTCCCAGCCTCAGTACAGAAGAAACCGGAAAACTTTTCATCACTTCTAATAAACAAGTGACGACACTTGCACAGACAAAATCAATTTAGTTCAAGGCAAAGTTGAAAGCAATTCAAACACTCCAGATGACCACGGTTTTTAATCATAAGGTGCTCTTCTGACCCGCTGCCTATTTTTCCTCTACAACATCTAGGAAATTCTTATCATGGTATCAGGAGTCTGGCAGGAGGAAAATATCATACCAAACTCCCTGACCATAAGCCACTTATGGTCTCTGGCTTACACGCAAGACAGATTAACTTAAACCTAATAAATTCATTGCAAGAACTTCTGCTCCAAGATCCTAAAATCTTCACTAAAGTCAATGGGGATCATAATCATACATCTAAGAGAAGTTTTTGGTCTCCAGTTGACCATTCAGCTATCTATCCAGTATGACTGTAGTTCAGTCAAGTTCAGTTGTGGCTATACTCTGTGGCTGTATAGTTGTGTTTATTTTATTTTCCCTTCTCACATCATCACACATAAATACAGTTGGTCAGTGATGCTTGAAAGGCACTGACATGCAGAATGATGGACTTGCACATACTGTTACACTTTGGCGTACCCAGAAGCCTGCTATTTTTCATTCTAGTACACAGAGATCAGAGATGCCAGTTTTCTTAATAACATGCCAGCCTTCTTGGCTAGCATGTTATATTTCTTGGTTCAATCTTACTCATTTCTTTGTGAGTAGTAGAACTTCACAAATAAACGAAGCGCTCGCCTGTGTTTCAACCACCAGACCACGCTCCTCTCACACTGCACTTAGTGAGGAATGAAAGAAGGAACAATCCAAACCACAGAAGGCTCAGTTTACCCTGCTACAGACATATATGTACGGCAACCTTTTCTATCAAGGCAACTCCTCCACCACAAATGGATTCATTTCAGTGAAAAGTACCATTTCCACCCTCATTCTCCTTGGTAAATTCTGCTGGAGGAGGATATGTTTATTGATGGTCAAGTTTTTATAGCCTTTTTTTCTCCTATTTACATATTTTTACATAGTACTTGTCAAGGAGTTATCTCAGCACCTATCATCTACTTATGAAATTATCCTTGGTACAATCCTGAAAATGAGTTACTATTTCAGTTTACACAGAATGACCTGAAGCCCTAAAACACCCAGCATGTTTGTCTATGGCAAAGTCAGGAACTGAATGCAAAATCCTCTGACCGAAGCCTTAGCCAACAACTATAGTTTCTTCTTGAGATGCTTCAGAGGTGACTTTTCTGTTGATATGGCAGCATGAGGTCCAAATTTATATTTCCCCATACAAAACCCGACAGGAAAACCATCTTACATATAAAGGCTACACATCATGGCCCTTAATTTAATGAGGCATTGTCATGAATGACATATCCTTTCAGGAGGCTGCCCTCAGCCTCTTGCAGAATCTATTCTCATGCAATCTCTCGTCTTTTTGCTAGTTAATTTGGACATGATGGCAGTGCTGCCCTAACGGGGACCATGCATACCCTTCAGGAAGTGGCTCTCCGGAATGGCAAAAGAGATTGTCTTGCAGACAAGAGGAAAAGGGAAAGACATAGAGCTGAACTAAATAGGGTTTAAATAGGCAGTGGCAGGATTCCATTTGTTTTTCCTTTACCCTTTCCAGAGCATAATCCCCTTGCTGCATTTCCCTCCTTTTCTTCCTCCTGTTTCTATATGCTCAGAGAGGTCACTAGAAAAGTTGCTATTAGGAGGCAGCCTGGCACAGTGGCTAAACCATTGGATAAGGAATTCTGGGCTCTATCCCCTGCACTGATATGCCACGAGACCTGGGCACCTCATCTCAGGTCCCTGTATCTTCATTTCCCTTCCCTCTCCCCAGACACGCACATCTGGTTCCTTTATTTTGCTTGAAAACCCATCTAGGCATAGGCCATTCTTAACAAGGTTGCACACAGGGCAGGTCAGTACATCCAGCAGGCTTGGATGTGGATTGTAGGTACGCTTGCAATATAAATAATAATGATCTAAAACCCATCTGTGCAAAGGTAATGTTTCAAAGGAAGGAGTTTCTCTCCATGAATACAGGGCTGGGGACCTGTCGGTGGGGAATATAGAAGGTTCTGGCAGTCTTTGACAAATGAGGAAAGCTGAAGCAATGACTACTCCACAGATGAGGCCTTGAAGAACAATTTGCTCTTACACTTGGAAAGACCATCTTTCAATTTCCCCCTGTTTTCATGCTTCTTCCTTTTAGCCTTTTTTTTTTTTTTTTAATAAAGATGATGCCATGTTTCTATTTTTTTTTTTTTAACTCTTCTAGCCCCTTCCCTTCTTCTGTCTCTAGGTCATACTCATCTTGCCTTGTGCTTATGCCTTTCCTACTTCTCTGTCTTTGCAATCTGCTTTCTCCTATCCCTCTGTTAAACCCTTTTAGATGCCTCCCCGCCCCCATAATCTCCTCACAGTGTGCATGTGCATTAATGAGAGAGAAAGCAAAAATAAAAGCCCTCCCATTACAGTTCTTTCCACAATGCCCAGAAGGATCTGTGTTTGAGGCATGTTTTAAAGATTATTCTAAATCAGGAAACAGCAAGGTGGAGTGAAGGGAAATTGGAAAGGGTTCTCAGCTTACGAATGTATAATGCAAGAACATGGGCCCTTGCTCCAGTTTAATCTTGCCAACAGTTACTAGACCAAGTTGCTTGAACAAAAAGTCATTATTATGACTAACTGTTCCGTATTTATAGAGAAGTAGCATTCAAAGACAAACAGTTCAAGCAGTGCTCTTGTGCTAGATGTTCTTTGCTTTTTCCTGTATGTGGTCTTTTCTTCCAGCACTAATTGTGGTTATAAATCATTCCCAACCTGCTCTGGAATGAGTTTACACAGACTTCGCGCTGTTGAAAACACAGTACATTTATATGTGCAAGATATTAAGCATTCAGCAACTCCAGGGGTAGAAATACCATGTATCAGGAATCAAACCCACAGAAGATTTAAAAGTAATTACCATTAAAATATTTCTCTGCCTGTTGCCACAAATGGCTTCAGCTACTTCTGCAACATGCAGAGGACACTCGAGTGGGCAGAGTGGTGAAGACAGGTGTCTCTCAGAGGCACTTGTGCCAGGAAAGGTTTTGTTTTCACAAAGGACAAGATCTGAGATAGAAGAGTCTTGGTAAGACTGAGCGGTGAACAGGATGGGGCAGGACTTTGGACACGTAAGCCCTGTCTATGACCATCCATGCCAGAAAGGATAAGGCTAAAAAAGCTTGAAAGGGAGAAGAATGGCTTATATTTTTTTTTTTTTTTTCTGTGCTGGAATATATCAGCCCCACCAAGGGGGAATGTTATTTGAACCCCTTGGGGTGTACATTCCTCTGGGAGCCAGGGAACGTGGAGTCTTGGCAGGACGGCCAGATCCCAGGCCGGGACAGAGCAACCCTCTCACAGCCTTCCTACATTTCTGTCAGCATTAGCAAAGCGGGGGATTAAAAAAAAAAAAAAAAAAAAAAAAAAAAAAAAAGAGCTTGTTAAGTCTCATACAGCCTTCAGATCAAATTTTTATTCTGTTTCACTCTGGAAGTCTCTTGAACAGGCTCAGTGCTTCAAAGCTGAGGCTGCAAATCTCCCAGGGAAGGTTCCTGTGTTTAATAAGCTGTTTTGACTGGAATTCAAAGAGAAAGTAAAGATTTCTGTTGGCCTAGTTATAGAAAGTGTGGTCCAGACCTGTAACCCCATAGCTGACCAGACAAAAATGTGTACTCTGTTAAAAACTGGAGATTTCTCAGAAATATTGATGTTACAACAGCTCTGGTTCCCCTGAAGTCAATACCAAAAAGTGTCATCATCTCTAATGGAAATACCTGTGACTAATTTTATTTGGAAAGAAGGTGCTGGAAGGCAGCCCCAGAACACCAACATAACAAACCCATAACTTACATAGTGGCTCAGCTACTGGGCAAAACAGCTTCCAGTTTACTCTTTTCAGCCATTCCACCATAAATTTAACCCTTGAAAGGCTTCATACCCTAAAAGCATGCTGAGTCCTGACAAGCAGGGAAGCACAGAGCAACTGAAATACCATTAACATGATACAATGCTTATAATTAACTTATGATAGGACAGAGCCATGACTCGGGCAATTCAGACTTTCTTGAATGACCTGAGTGAAATTTTGGTGGTTTCTGAAGATCCTGTCGAGCTTCCTTGGTGCCTGATCCCCAAGGCTGTAAAGCATGAGGCTGCACATCACCCCCGCTAGCTGCACCAGAAGTCCTAGAAACAGGGGATCCAGCCTTCCTACCACGAGACGTGTACTCATACCACTTCCCTTCCTGTCCACACTTTCCATTCTGGGGCACACAGACACAGAAATAAATACTGCATGAAGACAGTGAATGTCTCCAGAGGATTCCCCTAAATGAAAATGAAACCTAACCCCAGCAGAGACCCATTCATTCTGACAGGTCTTGTTTTCTTTTAGTTTTGTTTTTCTTCCTCTAACACAAATGTGCCCAAATTCAAACCTGATGTAGACTGTCAAAAACTGTTTCCATCTAACTGTGGTACTCAAATGGCAATCTGCCCTTTCCCATCTATTCCTGTTAATGTCTCTATTCACCAAACTTTCCCTCGCAATTAAATTCCTATATGTGTAAGTTAAAGTGACAGAAGTTAACAGCCCTGATGGAAGAAAGTGTTAGACCTCACATTTCTGTTAGTGTGGATAGGAACATACATGCCCCTTTTCAAGGCAGTGATTCAAATACAGGAAAATGTGCCCCAAAGCAGCTGAATTTAAATCTAGACTCTCACATTTAAATCTATTCTCTCACATTTAAATCTAGACTCTCAAGCCTTGCTCCTGCGAAGCATCAGTTTCCTCACTAGGGAAGCAAACAAAGTACATCATCTGAAACCAAGTCCTGCTGGAAATTTCAGACAATAGGGCAGAATCAGGTCCAAAGACAAGTTAGTTTTAGCTCTTGTGTTGTTCTGCAGCAGCATTCAAAAAATAAATGTTCTGAGTTAAATGCAGTTCCTTGGTCTATAGACAGGCAAAAATTTCTATTGAAAGCTCCTGTCTGCTGTGGTTTGGACTTTTTTCTTGTAAAAAAACAAACCTATTTCAAAAAAAGATTTGGATAAAAACCTTCAGACAATTAGCTACATATAATAACAGATTAAAAAAATCACTTTATCATTAGGGCAACCAAGACACAGAAATACGTAGATTAACTTTGTGGTAGACCTGTGGGCTACATCTCCAGCATTTACCCTGAGCAGTCGCCAATGATCAGTTTGATCCTGATCTCTTGATTCCAAGTTTGGCATCAAAATAAATATTTTGGCCAGCAGAATTTACTTAATTTAGTTCATAAATTTTCTCTCCATTTCTTCATAACATGACATTATCAAAAGTAAGCCATCAAAAGGGATAGAATCTAAATCTCCTTTAAATTTGAGTAACACAGGAGCAGCTTATATCCAAATTAAACACAGTAGAAAATTAAGTAAGTGGAGTGAGAATCCAGCAAAAGATGCAAAAGCAGAAAAAGTACCAACACGATAAATTTTTCATAGGATTATTCGGTTTCTTATATTGGAGACTGGGGAATATCAAAGTGCCAAGACAATGTCAGTGCTCTGCTGGGGCAGCAATTATTTACTGTGTGTTTGCACAGTGCCTTGAGTAAGGGAGGTCCAGTCTCTGCTGAAGTTTGTAGTCGTTAAAGCAATGGTAGTGACCATAGTTGTGTACACCCTCTAGATGTGTGTGCTCACGTCTAGCAACATGTGTGCTCCAAGGGGCTCACGGTCCAAGTGAAGAACGCAAAGTATGGGAGGAAATAACTCCTGTTTATCCCATTTACAGGAGGAAGACTAAGGTACAGAATCTGAACAAAGTAACATACTGCCAAGAACTGAGTCAAGGTTTCCTCAGTCTCCATCTAATGCTTCAAATGGAGGGCCAACTATCTTCTCTCTCAAGGACAGAATCATAAGCATAAAAGGCATGCCTTTGATGCACTGACAAACCACCTGCCATCAGATGCTTGTCTATCTCATAAAAATATTACTTCTCTTATAAAAGTGGGTTTGCTGATTAAATAATAACACTAAGTCATCTCTTAGCTTTCATTGAATAATGACTATACAAAATATAGAGCTCACATCATTTTTAAAAAGTAACTGAGTTTCAAAAGACTGGGCTCGAGTAACACAATAACCAAAGGAGAATTGCAGGACAATTGTTTCTGTAATGTTGGACAAGCTTTAATATAAACAAAAATATAGAATAAAGATTTCTTCTACTTACCAGCACACTGATTGTTTTCATCCAACTGGTAACCAAATCGACACATCAGAGGTCTTGTAACAGTAGGGTAGTTTGGAACGGGGCCTGGTGCTGGGACCGGTGGATAAACATTTGAATAAGGATTCAGATATGGTGACCGATACACTGGATTTGTTCGGGGTACACATAAATAGCCACCATTCTGGTTGACACACACCATATCTCCCCTGCAAGCCTCAGGAATAGTCCGACATTCATCGATATCTGGAAGGAAAATGCAAAAGTTAAATGAGTGATTGCTTTTTCATGGGACCTATCCAAAAAACAGTTAACATATTTGTCTCAAGACTTTGCTAAAAAATGTTATACTCTCTTTGGATGGAAAAGCTAATCTTTCCTTGTGGAGCCTCGCTTTGAAGTTAGATCACACTAAAATGGGAAACATCCCATATATTCAACATATCCTGTGTGCTGCTTGTTTTACTTTACTATTAGAGGACAGAGGGAGAGGGGAAAGCCTGCTTTGCTATTCTATAAATGTTCGGTTTAAACACTGATTTACACATGGCTACAGCATGCTACTGCCTGTTCCTGCTCGAGGGTCTGTCCAAACCACAACATGCAGATCAGGATTTCAAACACTGGTGGTTTGGTTTGCCCAGCTGTGAAACTTGGATCCCAATTTGGAACTCCCAAGCTCCCTCCCACAGAAATAGTTAGGGATGTTCAGATCTGGGGACATGGTTCAGGCCTCTTTCTTTTCAGGGCAGAAGATGCTGCCCTGAAGACTGAATTCCATTGCTAAAAAGATGCTATAGGGCAAAGTGCCTGTTTCCCTGTATCACTTCACCAGTTTAACTGGAGTGTCAATGCTGAACAGTGGTAGCCTTTATCTGAGCCTCCAGGTGGAGGCTGTCAACAAAGACACTAAATAGGCGGGAGGAGAGAGAGAAGGGTAAACAAGGGTAAACAACCCTTGTCGTTTGGCAACTAGACTGAGCTCCCAAACTCATCTCAAGGCATCACAGCTATCTGAGAAGCGCTGACGGCCAGATACTATCTCAACAATGTCAAAGATCAGTATATACTTGTGCTTTGTAAACACACACACATATTTTTATATATACACAAACATACATATTTGTCACACAGAAAGAACTTTTCAGCTAAAACATACTAACAGCAGCACAATGTTAACTCAATAAAGTCAGGATTTCTGAACTCCAATGTATTGATTTAATTAAAGTCCTACCTAAGCACTGCCCAGAGGCACGGTCCAGGTCAAACCCATTAGTGCATTGTTGCTAAAATGAGAAAACAAAGGACACTCAGTGACTGAAATGAGAGGGTTGCGGAGTCAAATGCTCATCTGGATTATTATGCTTAGTACAATTGTTCAGCACTATACAGTATACCAAAATAAAGTCCCTTCCCCAAAGGACAGTGAGGCCTCAGTACTACGCCAGCCCCTTTACGCAGAAGGTGGTTCCCTCAGGTGGTGACAGCATCAGGCTGTTATCTACCCCCGGGGTAACCAACACATAATAAGTGATGGGCTCCCTACCAGTTGTTAACACAGAAGTTACCTTATTTTGTTTTGGGATCTTGTTTTTTGCCAGAACAGTGGGGAGGTCAGTTAAAAGCTACTAGCTAACTTCTCTAACAGGCTCTAAAACTCCATATTCAGACCGTTTAGTACATAGGTCTGAACATCTTAGCCATCCGGCTGAACTGAAGCAACAGTTAAAACATAACAAGCTTAACAAAAGTAAGGCTTTTCATTTACACCAAACCCTCTGATTTTTAGAGGCCAAATTTTTACATGACACCTGTTCTAGGCGTGCAAGGTTACTGGAAGCCTTGCTCCTTCTTATCCTGTGCTGCTGATCTTTATGATAAAGACTGCAACCTCGAGTCTTCAGCGTCTCATCAGTGACCCTTAGCATTTCTAAACCAGTGAGAGTCCTGGTGATGATTGTACCGAAGCCCATTAAAATAATTCCCTATTCTCCCTAGTTTATGACTGGGCCTCCAGCTATTTAGCAACAGGCCAAGCAGCTGACACAAGCTCAGGACCCTGTCAGTAAAGAGGTTATAGTGAGGAATGTAAGCAAGAGAGATCCAGAAAGCAGGAACCACTGAAGTAATCCGAGTGCAGACGGATGGAGTGTGTTCAAGATTCTTCCTTTTTTGTTGTTGTTAAATGATAAAGACACTTATTTTTGGACTTTTTTGGAATCAGTGGAAGATTAAAGTACTCGGTTCGTGTTTGGAAAAGTAGTAAGTTGTAGATGGGAGACAAGGGGTGAGATGGATAAATCAGTGGAAGCAGGCGCTGCAGGAACTAGGGAGGGGACATGGAGTGAAACACACGGCAGTGTTTGGACTGCACCTGCCACTTGCACATACGAATACACAAAACCACTGCTAGAAGTGTCAAACAACTATGAAGGAATTCTGCCTTCATTTATTTGGCATTCCGAGATGTTTTGGTATCATGTTGTGGAAAGCCAAGATATTCTGATGGGAGAATGTATTATCAGCTTCATGTTTTAAAGAATATACACACTCTACCTTTTGTTCTTTTTTCTGTGCTGTGGCATATACATTACAGTTAGGTTAGCAGGAAAGTTTAAGATAGTTTTTAACAAAATTATTTTATTTTGGACAGTGAAAGATGATTCAGAAGCACTGAAACTACTGTAGAACTAGTTTCAACAACTTTCTAGAACTTTATTCTAGAAAAGATTCCAATATTATTGAAATGACCAGTTGCAGTGTCTTCAGAAAGAATTTGTTGCTATCATTTTAATTTCCAGTTGCTTTTTGCTTAGACTTCAAAAATCAATTTATGGTACAAGATGTTTTTATAAAAAATCACAGTGGAAACAATATTTTTAATATTGTTTTTAATATTTAAATTATAAAAGCAAATCCTTAAAGACATCTCAAAAATTCTCCAGGGGCATAAAAAGCATTTCCCATATAGATCCAATGTTCACAAAAATATCAATAAGCATGTCATGTGCAGGAAATTTTCAATGCAATAGAAAAAAAAACCAACCTATATTTCAGAGCCTTTTGCAAAGGTATTTAGAAACACAGGTATGGACACTGAGTGTATCTGGATTATCAACCAGGAATCCAAACTTAACATGTGCTTGGGGACTGTTTTTCCTAATTCAAAGTCTGCATGGAGTCCAAGAACACAAAGAACTAATGCCTCTGCTATTTCAAGAACTGGACAGCTTTACTTTCATCCACCCTCAAAAGCCCTGCCTCTTGAATAAAAATGGTTTCGGGCATAAATTAAAATGAAAACTGGGATGCAGTTATTCAGGACCACAGTCCAAAATTAAACAGTCTTAAGACAAGATCCTGCTGCACACAGAAAATGCCTGTTTAAATGAATGTTTTCCAAGCGTAGATGTTCCCCACCACAGAACTGAGCTGTCCCTGCTGTCGTGGGACAGCTTTTCTTGTTTCCTTTTCCAAAGTGTTCAGTTCAGAAGCAGAATCAGGTTTTCAGTGAGGTCCAGGTTTTTATAGGGGTATTTTGCTGAGCTGGCAAGGATGAGTCAATAAGCTCAGTCTATGTTCAACTCCAGAATCCTGCTGGCTCCAAGTCCTCCCCTCTAAACCCTTAGACCACACAGCTTCCTTTTCATGTAAACCCCAGACCACAGAGCTTCCTATTCACCTGTGAGCCAGTTAAGTCTCACGCCGTATAGCGCTTCAGTACAAACCAGTACATTGATCTCTGTGTGCACCTCTCACCTGTGCTTTTCCAGGGCTTGAAAGGCAGACGGCCAGTGTGAAAGCAGTCAGTATCCTGTAATATGCATAGAAAACAGGCTGAAAACCTTCTGGCATCCAGGCTTGTTATATAGAATTAAATACACATGAACAAATTAATTTCTAGTGACACTTCAGTGTATTCCACAGAGGTTTGCTAACATGAATTTGGCCTCTGGAGAAGGAGCAATAAAACTGTGGGCCAGATTCAGGTCTCTGAGTCACTAATTTTACTATGATTTTATGCAACTGGGATCAGAATCAGATCAAAAATGTCTATTAACTAATCTTTTTTTTATGATACCCCATGCAGCAAGTGCTTAATGAACAAGAGCCTAGTATTCAATAAAGTACTTTTGCCCCTCTCCGACACCTATGCATATTTTACAGATGGGTAGACCAGAGCACAGGCCCCGCCGAAGCTCACAGTGCAACGCACTGGCAGCTCTGCAGACATGTCATGCAGGAGGTCCTGAACCCAAGCCAGTTGCTCTAACCGCTAAACCGCGTTTCATCCCCAGGAGGCTATATTTGAGATTAATGCATTTTCTTAGGGTCAGATTCTGTCCCTTTACTCGGTCTTGGGTAATACGTTACGCTGCAAGTAGACACACTGTGCCAGATCATCAGCTACTAGAAGCTGCTGTCTTCAATGGAGCCTTCCCCAGTTATATCATCAGCATCCAGTGGGACCTACTGGTCTCTTCACTGCAACCGAAAGAAGCAGATCCCCTCGCTAACAGAGCTCTATGGCTATATTTGGAACTCCTTACCTGAAGCATGAAAATTCTGGTCAACTAAGCTCCCTCTTCCCCATATTAACTAACAGACAGAAAACCAGGAAAGGACAGTACGAAATTATTTTTTTTCTATGTATGTACTATGGATTTCAGTGCTTTGCTGCTGCCTTATATAAATTTTCTTCTCTATACAATCAGACCCATATCTTGCTTATGTTGGATTCTAGTTCTGAATGGCACTTGTACACAATCTGTTCCCACAAAACCAGTACAGGAAGCAGGGGATATTTTAGGTAGCCTTAGTTCTGCTACCCCAGCGAGCTGCCAACTTTCTCTCCTAGAGCTGTCTCTGATTTCTAGTGCAAACTGAGCTGCTGAACAAGACCTACAAATGCATCAGACAAAACCACACACAAACAGTGACTGACACATTTGCACAAATTTGTTTTAAATGAGGAGACAGGCACGAGCTCTGAAAAGTAAACATAAACCCTAAAATGGTTGTTCGCAATGCTGCGGAGACAGATCGTGCTTGTTGGCAGCTTTTGAGTGGCAAGGAAAGGCAAGGTCTGCACAGACTTTTCCTTAGAGTCGGATGCAAAGCATTCAATTAATGTTATCCATTTAGGCTCGCACTTCATTTCTCGGTTCCTCAAATCTTTTTGAAGAGATTTTAAAGCATGCACCAGCATAAAGATTGCATACTCACTTTGCAAATAGCAAGAAGAACAGCACTAGAAGGAAATACAGCAGGTTACAGCTGGACGTTAATGTACCTAGCAACTGGGCTACGCTCAACATTATTGCAGAGCAGCGCAGGCTAACAAAATCCCCTATAAAACTGGGCAGACAAAACTCATATGTTTCTAGACAGTCTTTAGTTTCCGTTGTTACAAGATGATATATTCTTTCCTCTTGGTGGGGGGGTGACCTTACCGCCTCAGACGTGCTCTGCCTGCAACCACCATCTCAATTTGCTCCTTACTTTCGATCTCAAATCCCCTCAAGAATTATGAACAGACACGCAGCACAAGCTATCAACACTACACTCAGCTGGTCACAGTAGCTTGCCCAGCAGGCAAAATATTTCAAACTAGTAATTAATTTCTGCAATAGTAACTAATTAGCTTCAAATCAATCACTATAGCCAGTGGGATAGTTTGCTGTCGCAATTCAGCACTCCAGCGGATGCTGGGGTTCCTGAAGCGCAGAGTAAAAGCAGAGATCAAGAAGGAGCTCGTCAGAGACAGCATGGCTGTAATAACAGCCAGATCGTCTTTCCCCACCTCTGACCACTGAGATCCTGTCTCTTTGCGAATGCCTTTAGCAAGTGGATTGGCACACCGAATCCCTGCCGCAGATATTTTCCACGCATAGGTTTCCCTTCAGTAAGTAAAGAAGTTTCATGCACGCCACTTACCTTTTTAATCCTTGCATGTCCAAAACTGTTGGGGAAAGGTGGAAAAAAAACAGAGTCTGTTCTGATGAATAACTAGAAAGTTTTCCCAAACATTACCCTCCACTAGCACTTCAGTGCCTCAGTCATTTATAGTCCAAAGAATGAAATAGCAAGTAATGGAGAAGATCGGGAGCCGTCTGTACCTCCTCAGACACTGGAGAGAATACAGAGAAAGCACCTGGTTTTGCTTAGTTCTCTTCTGTAATTCAGCATTAAACCAATTGGAGGAGGAATGTTAAAAATGAACACTTCATTTTCTAAGTATGTTAAACAATGCAAATGGGGGCCTCAGCCTGGGACAGCTGGTTTCGATTACAAAGCTCACCAACTGGCTAGACTCCTCACAACAACCCCGAGGAGCCTGCCAGGATGAAACACTAACAGCTTGAAGGAAAGCCTCTCCCGCTGCAAACTTCACAGTTCAGCGTGCCTCGGCGCAGAGAGCACAGTTATTGGACAGAAAGCCTTATCAAGGGACTGGAGAAGGGAAGGGATTGTTTTCCTTGCTCTGAGAACAAAATAAAAAAAAAAAAAAGTAAAAAAAAAAAAGTCAGGCTTTTTGGAGGCCCTCTAGCCGGTGTCTCGGACGATGAATATGCAACACTCGCTGCTTCGTGCCAACGGCATGCTGATGAAAGGTCTGGCCCTCTGGGAGGTGAATAACTTGAATGCATGACGATGGCAGCTACAGGAACTATATTGCTTGGGGATTATTTGAAAACAGGAATAAACAAATTAAGCGTTCAAAGGAAAGCAAATGGCTTGTCTACAAATTCTGGCCCTTTTTAAACTGACCCCACGCTGAAGGGAGTGGTTTGTGAAATGAAATATTTCTCAGGAAAGACATGTCCTGCAGATCTCCAGTTATGATTGAAGGGGAAGGAAATAAAATACTTTTTCAGGTGTTTTGCAACTTTGCCACAGGCAGAGCTTTAGTCGGTCAAGCAGAGCATTTATGGGATGTGAGAGGTAAGCAATCAGATGCTGAAAAGATTATGCTAGATCCAAAGATGAACACTGAAATGAAATACAGACATAGACATAAAATGAATACTTTGAATGTCTCTGGAGTCTTCCATCTGAGGAAACCATTTATCCCTAAGGAACGTGAAATGTCTGACAAGATAAAAAATGTATCATACATCTCATACAGAGAAACAGAGTTGTTATAACAGATATTCATGAAAGTGGCCTCTAAGCATGGATACGCAGCTTTAGATAGAAAGACTGAGCTGTTTCAGGGTTGCTGAGCCCCCACAAGTCCTATCGGTGCCAACGGGCAGGGCAAGAGCTCCACACCTCACTGACTGGCTGTAATTGTCCAAATTACTCTTAAAAAATGAGAGCACCAGGAGCTCAGTGCTACTTCTGACAGTTTGTCTCCCAGCAACGTGCTTACATCACTTGCGTTGCATGGAAAATGAAAGACTCTCCTAGGATTATTCAAGCAGTGTCAATACATTTGCAGATAAACAAGAACCAATTAACTTATTTTTAAATTGACTTCCCAAAAGCTTAACAAAAACTCACACAGGAGACTTCTGAAGAGGCTCGCTGGGCGCGTTGTGGAGGAAAGTTTTGCCCTGGGTCGGGAAGCAGGCAACAGATGGAAAGCAAAGACTAGGCAAATTTTAATTGTGGCAAAATGTTAACAGTCAGTACTCTCACTACTCAATCAGCCCACTGTTTGTCCATACACTCAATGGTCTGGAGAGCTAACGTGCCTAGAAGTAGAAGTGCTTATTGTGTGTTAGGTGTGTGAAAATCTACCGAAATTATGAGAAATTATGAGAAACAGCTTTACAATGAAGCAGATGCTCTAAATATCTATATTTATGGATAAAAAGCTTGCTTCATAAACTTGTTGATACTTCACTTGCTGATACACTGAATTTTTCTCACTGTCACATGGCAAAATCATTCTACGCATGCCAGAATCACCAGACAAGCACAGCACCAGCCTGCTTCCAAAAAATTGCCTCAGATGAAAGAGTTCTGATTCATCAGCCAACTGACAGAGGTGCTCCAGCACTGGAGACAGGAGGTGAATCCAGACCAGACCATGTAAGGGGCTCCTGTAAGAAGGGGTACTGTACAAATGTTTTGGTTTTTTTCCTATCTCCATCTGACAGCTGGAGTGGATAAAAACCAGAGTATAAAAAGTGTACCAAACCACAGCTTGGGCTAGTTTGTAGTGCGATGACTTCTTTTTCCTAAATAAAAGGATTTGATGTTATGGCTAAGTATAATTTCTGCAGTACCTTTCTGTAACTACCAGTAGCCGCAAAATAATGAGATGCAGCCTCACTCTTCTCACAACTCTCTTTGATATGAAGAGTTGCATAAAGAAGGATGTTTGTGGAACATAAAAGCTCTTTTGTTCACCCTATAATAACTTGGACAATTCAACCTATCTTTCAACACCATCTGCTTCACCATTTATGTTTAAGATGGTGGCTAAACTTCAAGTCTAGGAGCACTCTCACTTCAATGTTCTGAACTATCCCTCCTTGTTATTTAATCCACTAGTTTATGTAGATTACTTTGACGTCTTCTTTGTCTTCATCAGGAGGTGCAGAACAGTCCACAGTATAAAATACTCTGTTAAGTAACTGAGTATTTTCTTACAAGCTTGCTTTGTGCATAGCTAGGGTTGAAACTATAGGTCTAATTATGTTTAAGACTTGGATTTTGAAAAATTGTGTAATATGTAATCATAAGTGGCACATAAACTCTGTCATGTAACCTTAACTCTGTCCTCCTTGGGTGAGACAACCGAATATATGGACTATGGCATGCTCCTGCAGATAATGCACAACACTGGGTTAGCAGAGACACCCAGCACTGGAGAACATAATCTAACAGCTTCTGAATGCAAAGACAAAGCTGTATTTATGTCAGAGAACTCAACAAGACTTAACTACACTCAGCACTCCTGAAAAAAAATGTCTGCCAAAATATCTGCTAAAGCCCCTTCTTAGATGTTTTTGTCACTTCTCAAAGTTCACCCTCTCTGAACATGCTGAAGGACATTGTCAAACTGTGAAAGTAGAGCCAACTTACGCAGAGCTGTAAGGCGGGAGGTGTGCGAACCCAAAGTCATTGAAAGTGACAAGTCTTAGACATTTTTTACACACCCATACAGACCCAAATTCACTAAAGGACGTTGCCAATAACTCATACATTAAGGGTTTATGTCCAAGCTTTAGAGGCTTAAAACATCCATTTTGCTCATAACAAATGAGCAATGTAACCAAATTTTTTTTTTACCAGCAAAATTGGTAAAACACTTAGAGCACAACTGTTAGGCATTTGTGGAAACAATTGCATTTTGATAGCACCTAAGCTCTGTGAGAGTCATAGGCTGGGCTTTTGCTTGACTGATCTAAGTGCTCTTGGAGATTGTCAAATAAGCAAGCTTTTGATAGTGTCACATGTTGATATAGCAGATGACAAGCAGCAATTTGAACTACACGCATCTCACTGACACACGAACAGCACTAAGCACATGGGAAACTTAGTCTCAAACCCTAATTCTGCCTGAAAAAGAGTAGGGCTTGTTTCTTCCACCTGCCCGGAAGGAATCCCAATTGCAAACTCTTGGTGTCTGGGGAGGGTTCCCTTTCCTTTTTCAAAGATGGACTGACTACCGGACATTATCAGTTGAGGTCTGCTTCATTCAGTGTCTGAATTGTAATTGTCATCTCATAACATGAGTGAGGCAATAACCTGTTCCAGATGGCTCTGGCCAGAAGCTGAAAAGTCCCACACATATTTTCCTTTCTTAGCCAAACATAACACAAGCAAGAATTAATAGTGAAAATTAACATAATATGTAATTGTAAAAACATCACTAGTGCTAACTAAAATGTACTGGGAACATAGAGTCTATGAGATGTCACGTTGTGTTGATCTGCAGCTCACACTACTGTTGTTAGGAGGGTGAATGTGCAACAGTTCCTGTTGTGCTGCTGTCTCTTGGGCGTTGGTTGCCTCAACGTGGTACAGTTACCACCTGTGTGACATATCGATGGAAAAAAAGAGCCAATACAGCATCTTCTCCTTCCCTCCTGTGCAGGGGTGTCACCCATCTATCTGAAGCATGTGTTCCTTTGGGATGACAACATCGCTGATGAGATCACTGCTTCCCGAAAGCAATAAGCAGAGTGCCATTGTAATGCTGTAGCCAGTGTTCTCAGAGGACCCTACCAGATGGACCACGCCATTTAAAGTTTTTGTTTTACTTGAGCTAACTCTACACCTTCATCTTTACAAGTCTGTGATCAGTCTGATACTGTTTTCTAACAGCACGGTTTGTTTCAGGAAGAAAATTTATCAGCGGAAAACCCAAGTGCCACTGCACCCATTCTGAAATGTAAGAACACTAAAGAGGGACTAGTATCTGACTCCACTTTATTGCTATGAAAACATATTAGTCATCTCATTAAATGAGGAATAGTAGGATCTAGCAGGTACATACCGAAACCCAAACAGCTTAAAATTATGCCCAATGAACTGCACCTGCTGTGGTGTTTTCTAGGAATGTCTAGGAAGTCTGCCTGAGGCAAAAAAAAAGATAAATATTCTTGGGAGAATGCTTCGGTATGGCTCAGGGTTTTTTTTTTCCCTGACAAAAGCAAGGTGAGCAAGCAAACAAAAAGCATTTTATAACTTTCCCAGGAAAAATACAGAATCTTTCACAGTGTTTTTGGTGCATGTGACAACTCTTGTATTGCTATTTATTTGCCAGAGTATACAATGTTCTTGATTTTTCAGTCCTTAAATGACCACCAGTTATGCTTTTTAAACTATTTTCCTATTAAAAATGTATAGAACATAGTCCTCTATCTAAAAACAAAAGATCTCCTTAAGAACTCACAGCTCTCCCTCGACTTGTATCTGAGAACACGATGCCTCAGCCACTGTCAATGCTTTTACATTTCTTACTGTTGAAGTTCATCCTTGAGCATAGCTCTGGAAACTGCAATTCATATTTTGCCTGAAACTAGACAGATATTTTAGTTTGGTTTTGTTTATTTTCTAAGATTGACATGCACGTAAGCTAGGCTGTGGCCTAGCTTTGCATTTTTGTCAAATGGTCGAGACAGTGTGGGTGAAAACATTGCTCTTTAATCTTGTGACAAGATGTTTACCAACCCCCCTTTAATAACAAGCGTAAATCCTTTATGACCGATTTCAGCTAAGAATGACCTTCCATAAATAAAGACCTAAAACTCTTAATACTTCTGGACCAAGACGAAAGTCTGTGTCACTAGTTTGAGCAAGCCAACATTCGTCTTTTGCAAGTGCCTGGGATACATAAACCATTGGTCTCCAATTATGACCAGACAGCTACAAGTATGTACTAAAACCTCCCTTTGAAATAGTCAGGGCTGATTTATTTTATGCTTAAATGCCTCACGACTGCAGTGTCTTTTGCAGTTTCTCTTTACTGACTTGTGCATCACACCATACACAGCGGGCACATCTGGCACCGCGGCATCAGGCTGTGCGGTAGAGCAGCTGATCGGAGACTCTAGTTCACCCTTCCCAGGTAACCTGGCAGCCATCTGTGCTAGTAAAGTACCTAATTGCCATCACATGGCATTTACATTTTGGGTGGGTTTCCTTTTTTTTTTCAGATTTAGGTGAGCATCCTTCCTCTTTTTTTTTTTTTTTCTTTTTGATATTTCTTTTTGTCTGCTTAGGCGATCTACTTTGTTTTTATCCAGAGCAAAAGATTGCCCTCTGTAGCATCGAGCATATTCTCCATTTTCCATTAAAACACTTCACGTTCTGAGCAAACCCAAACAAGTCTGTGGAAATGCTACCTCTCAACAGGGATGTTTGAATGGTCACAAGTATGTGCGCTATTTTTGTAAGGGCACCTGCCAAAACCCTGCTGATGAATCCAGAATAGAAAAATACTTGACGTCAGCCCTCTCTTCCAGAGCTTCTCTTCTTCCAAGTAGGGGAAAACATCCCCCTTTTAAACATGTTTCATTCTGATAGGTGTACATATCTGGTTTCTTTTTCCAATAAAAGAGTCGGCAAAGATGCCTGCATTTTTGGATCTTTTCCTTATCTTATGACTTCCAGGGTTATATGTTAGACAAATATAGGAGAGGCAGAAAGTCTCTGTATGAGAAGAGGGATAATTTTGACTGTTTTATACTTACTCAACTGTTTTCCTAACCCCAGAAGACATTTTTAAACTTTTCTTCAATTTAAAAACTACTACACTTAATTTACTTATTCCCAGAGCGGGGATTACACCATTTCACAATTTACTTATTTACTTTTGGGGTTTTGTAAGTTAACCATGCTGTTTGGAAACAAACTGGCTATGAAACTGGGTGATAAAAGTGATGTGTGCTGTCTATTTGTTTTCCAACTCACGTGCACCGCTCTGCTGCGATGAGGGCTGCTATAAGGAAGCGATTCGGAGCGCCGCAGGTGCCAATCCCCTGAACAGGGGACACTCCTCCTGTTTGCTAATTCTGCTGCAGGTGCGCTGCAGCGCCCGTAAACTCCTGCAAAAGGATGCACGGATTGTTTCTGGTTTTTTAATCTGCTGGCCTTTGTGCTGGTTGTCACAGCAGAAGGAGCTCAGCAGCACCAGGAGTTCCACATCTACAGGAGCAGCCTGGCTGTTCCCAGGGGCTCCGGTCTATTCAGGTGCTGTGGGCAACCAGAACCTCAAGCAGCCATGTGAAAAAAGAATGGAGGAACTGGACCCTTCTCCCAACAGAGCCCGTAGCTGGAGCCTGAGAAAGCACTCAGTCCCCATTTTGTCCACTGTTTCAGAGCAAAATTCAAGAAGCTGAAGTTGTGCCAGATGAAAAGAACGGAAAGGAACAAAAACTCTTGACAGGTTAAATGTGAAAACCAGAAAAGCAGGCCAAGAAAGTTTGAGAAACAAATCATAAGAGGCATAAAAGCTAATAATAATAAATTCTTTTTCAGACACACCACGGGCAGGAAAACTGCCAAACAGTCTGCAAAGCCAACAGATGAACAAGGTATAAAAACAGTGCTTAGAAAAGATAAAATCACAGTAGAAAGTTAAGTGATTCTTCTTCATCTACATTTGCTAAGGAAACTTCAAGAGGTTCCGATAGTGGAATTAAAAAAAAAAAGTAGTAAAAAAGAAAAAAGATACTTGGGAGGAGCTGCCTAAAACTGAAGTGCTAGCAGAAGAGGTTGTAGAACAAATCAAGAAAATGAAGAGCAACAATTAATCAGAACTCACTTGACATTTAGAAATTAAACGTTATAACTGAATTAAACCTGAAGGTATGTAACAGCTAAATTATTTCTCATAAGAGGAACCGCAGACTAAATTGCCTTAGTACTAGAAGAACAAATGGTACCACACAAAAGACTATTTAAGAGGTTTCCATATAAAGCTTAATAAAATACAGAACAGTAAAATCACTATACCAGAAAAATGAGTAGCACAGCATAGGAGACTTCGTGTTGATCTTTTAGGCATAGAATTTCCTGGACATTATCCTTAACAACTATGTATCTCGTAAAACTAGCTCTGATCTATGGTATACGGACGTATTTTTAAATTTACTCTGTTATTCCATGCAACTGAAACTGGCTCGAGCCAACCCCTAACTGACACCTGTAAATAGCAAACAGAAAATTTTCCCAGCAAAAACTTGGGAATTTGGGTATAATAATTGTCATTTTTTTCTCAGTCTAGGATTTCATCTACAGTCTTTGTAGTCACCCTTGGCAGCCCAAGAAAGAGACCGTGGAACGGGCACCAAGGCCACATTAGGCTTGGCTAAGACTCCCAGAGGTGTCGGCACTGGAACATGCCATTAGGACATCTGCTGAGATACCTTTAGAAGATCGGTGAGGAGGGAAGCAAGGAAGGACCCAAGAAGGTTAAGTCCAACAGCTTTTTGAAGTGGAACTTCTCAGCACTGCGTCCCTCTCCTCTGCATTTTTAGGAGCAGTTGTAGACGCATCGGTACCATGGGCAACTGTGAGGCTCGGTGCCAAGCACAAAGTCAAGACCACATCGCTGTGATGGAGTACAGCTAACCTTCTTCCTGTGCGTTACTGGCTCAATTCAGTCTCAGCTTGGCCTCTCACCAGGGTTTTGGTTATACCTCCCAAAATGGAAGGTTGGCCCTTCAGGTTTTGATCAATTACCATTTTAGTTTCTAAAGGAAATCTTTTCTTTCATGTAACTAGATTTCCCAGTCACATTCGGCCAGGGCAACACAGGCTCTACGTTGCCTGCAAAGCATCTGACTGTTGGAAGTACCAGTACAAGAAGGTTGGAGCCACCAATTGAGTTCAGAAGAACACTGCAGCCAGAGTGCTGAGGGCTCCCTGAACCCCCAGTCCAGTCCAAGCAGGCAGGTTCTGGGCAACACACTCCAGGCATCCTTCCCTCAAGTCCAGTAAAGACAGAGGTACCCTCTGGAAGACCTTGGCCTGCAGGTGGCATTCTGCAGGTCCTCAGTCCCGCATACTCTGCAGACAGTGTGCTTTTCAGAGTCTGGGTTTGGGTCCAGACAGAGATCTGGCAAGCCTCGTTATGACTCATTCGTTTTCTTTAGAATCCTGTACTCCTCAAATTTTTGTAGTTTCATAATAAGCCTCCTCTAAGTTAGCTGAAAACTGTTAAACACATCTGTTCCTGCTCCTATTGTCAAAAATAAGGCAGTCTTCTGTTTGCCTTCATTTTTATTGGCACACACTACTTGAGCATACAGAGCAAAGTGCAGTCTAAATATTTTCCAGTTCTATTTCCAGAAAAAGTTTCGGGTTTGATGACTATTCTTCGGTGCTCCAGTCTACCATTCAAGCTACTTTCTTTACTGTATTTTTACTCCTGGTATAATTTAGTGTTGGATCCATGCTATGGCGCGTAAACCAAAAAATACAGATGAACCTGAATCAGCTCAGTGATTTGCTTGTAATTCTGAGCACACCTTTTTATTACAAACAGAAGTATTGCTCAGCTACTTTTATACCTTACAACAATAGAAAAAAAACTGCTGCAGGAGTTGGTGGAATCATTTTTACATGAAGGTTAATTTTACAACCAGTATTTCATGTGGTTGGCTCCCCCCATGACTCGCTGAACCTTTTATTTCCCTTTCTATGTGCAGTTTCTCAGACACCTGCACCCAAAAGTGTTCAGGATCGCTCTCATGGTTACCGCTTATTCTACTGAGAAATAACATTTGCAACTCTCATGTCTTATATGTGTTCCCATTTAGGAACCAATATTCTTACCTTTATTTAGTTGTATCAATCCAGTTGCCTCTGCCAAACTTAACATGGGCTTGTGTCTCTGGGCAGCATCGAAAGGTCAAATTCTCAAAACCTAGCATGTCCTTAGCTCCCTACTCTCTAATTTACAGGAGCTGAGATTTGAAGCATTGTAACTCTTGGGTTCCTGTTCCCAGACGGCGGTGGTTGGCAGTGTTTCCCATTCCAGGGAGTCAGGGGCTACTCTCAGTCTGGTTTTACTAGATCAAGATCAATTGTCCGACTTTGCTTGTCTGACAGAACAGCCTTCACAGAGAGCTGCCAAACGATAAAACACACACCACTTTGACTGCGTTAGGTGCTTCTTTTCCCTGACTGCCTGGATTGTTATTTATTCCATCAACAAGCATTAGACACAAAGTGGCTGTGCTACAGTGATGGCTAATAGTTCCTATTTCATAACGACAGAAAGGAAATAGTTCCTAGCTGCCTCAAATCTGTAAAACCTCTTTGGTCTGTGCCCCAAACCTGGTCATGCTGCAAATGAAAACCTTCGGGCTAACCCCACAGAAGTACTGCCACATTCCCCTTACCTTGATGATACCAGTTGATATTCCAGCTGTATCCAGACAGTTCTCCGAAGAGTTAGGTTCCTTTTTACACTAAGGGAGGCCGAACATTCTCAGTTGTTGGGATAGCAGGGGTCAGACTTGCTCACAAACATAAAAAATAGGCATGAGTAGTTTGTTTCCCTGGTACCATTGATCTGTAGTCTGGCAGTGCTTGTTGAAGTGCCAGATGTGACAGGCCGTCCAAGTTCTGTTCTGTCAATCATTGACAAAAACCTATAATACTGCTTTTTGACTTTTTTCCACAGACTAATAATTTTTAAATAGGTCTTGTTAAAACAAATGGTTAATTGCAAGCACGGAAAACTAGATTGAGCCATGGGGAAATCTGATTTCTGGTCTGTTCGCTAACAAACACTGCATACAATTTCTTTCATTCACTCATAGAGTTCCCACCTGGTACACATGCAAAACTCTGCCGCTGACAGAGGTGAAAAAGCCTGAGGTATAATGTCAGGGCTGCTAAAAAGCAAGAATTGAGTCTCAAGCTGTATTTCTCTGGGGACAAGCAGAAGACCACAGCCTGTCTCACACAGCAGGAGCAAATGTACTGAAAAAAGTGAAGCCCAGAAAGTTTAGATGCAAGACGCACAAAAATTAATCTTTTTTTTTTTTTTTTTTTTTTTTTTTTAACTGTTGTGGGAAGTTGTAGGAAGGCAGGTTTCACATAGCACACACCAAAAGACAGTTATTTTGGGTTTCATCACGATACTCACAAATGGCAAAGTTCATTCAGAAAGTGGCCTTGGTGGCAAAGAATACCTTTTTCTTTGGAAAAAAATTTCACCTTCAAATTTTCAGCTGTCAGATGCACATTGTAGCTAGACATCATGAAGGAGCGTAGATGCAAATGCATTTCATCTCATCCGCTTACAGAAGTGCACACCATCTCCGTTCAGCAGAGTGGGTTGAAGTTTAACTCACACAACAAGCACACAGGCCCTAAAAGACATATGTGACCAATCTACCTGAATACATTGCCTGTACTAACATTATAGCTGGGTTTCACTGTCGTGCACCAGTGCATCTTCAAATCAGGAAATTGGTTGTCCCACTTGTTTGCCCGTGTGACTTGTTTTCACACCTTCATGACACACCCATTAACTCCTCTGTTGTCATTGCCTCTACATGTATTTGCCAGTTAGCCATAAAAACGCCTCAGAGAATTTGGGAATATATTCCCCATATGTTCCTTCCAAGCAAGGGGTGTAAGTCCCAAGATCTGCTGGGTCTGGCCAAAGCCAAACTGGACTCGAAGACTCCTGTGTGCACACGAGCTTCCTCCCTGGGTTTCTTCCAGCTGACTGGGCATTAGAACCACCATCACATTGCACAGGTTTTACGATTGTAGGGAAACAAAAGTTTTATGTTTACGCTCATTTCTATGTAATTCAAAGGGTAAGATGTTTATACTCCTAATATTTGACAGCAGGTGGATGAATTGAGGAAGACGAGCTGTGTGCACTATGATCCAGTCTGCCAGTTACTTAAGAAAATGGCAAGTTGCCTCTCTAAGTATAGATCAAAACACAAGGATACAAAGGATCCTTTCTCTGTCATGTCAGATAAGGAAACAAAGCTCAGGCCACAGCTTCTATTGTCGAATAAGAAGCTGCAGCCATCTTTTCCTTTCTTCTGCCCTTTGATTTAGGGCAAAATTTCAGCAACATAGAACACTGCTACAGAGCTTTGTGCAGCTGCTGCCATCGGGGACCAGAAAGGGCCTACTGAAAATGCCATTCTCTGAGCTGCTGTTGGTTTCTGGGGCTCAGCTCAGAGCCTGTGGCTGAGAGGTCTTGAAGGCATAACCCTAGCTCTGAAGTTTCCTCATTCGTATATTCAGCAAGTTTCCTTCAACCTTGACAAGAAGGAACTTCTTTTAAACATTTATTTTAAATGTGGTAAAGCTCCAGTTCCTACCAACAGACACTGTATCTTTAAAATAATAATTATTCTTTCCTCTTATGAGCATGACAAACAGTTTTGAGTTTGTTAGGGTAATCAGTGTTAAATTTGATAGATATGGAAGTGTATTAAATTTATCAGATTAATTTATTCTCACTTAACTCAAAAACAAGTCTTCTGGGACCATGCTACTACATCCATATGTTTTTCTTGACTGGTGTATTTTTCTAATTCCACCTAATAAATAACAATGGAAACATGACAAGAGAGATTCATCTGTGATGTCCCACTCCCTCTTTTTTACCTTGAACTTTTGACTCGGTGTGGATTTGCACCTCTCCATTAGCAATTGGAGATGTCACTCCATTTTCAGCTGTGAGCTCCACAACTACATGCAAACATTTGAAAGACATCCTTTTCTCTAGTTAGGTGATCTAGTAGCATAGATGCTCAGCTTCTGCAGCCACAGGAGCCATCCCAGCTGTAGTACTATGCCATTCTCAAGAATTTAAAGTTACAGGAGAAAACTCTAAATAATAGACATTCACATTGGAAGACAATATTGCTGTGGCAATAGGAATGAAACAGAATAGGCAGAAGCAAACTTAAAAAAGGGAGCACCTTCTTTCGAGGTGTAACATTCCACACAGCTGCAACTATGAATAGCAAGGGAGCTGCATGATGTTTCCTCAAAGGGGGAAACATTTCTGTATGGTTCACATTGAGAACAATGAAAAAAAAACCAAAAAAAAACAAAACCACAAAACAAACCCAAACCCCACAACCCAAGGCATAAATAATTCAAATGAAAATGGCTATAAATAGAGAAAAGAGGGTGTTTTCAGTCTGTTTAAGAGGCCTGGGGAATGTTTTTGGTATTGCTGTGGATATTCACTGTAGTATTTATTAGCTGACCATCACAAACCAAAAAAGGTTAAATTTTTTCAAAGGCAGTTTGGCACAGACTGCGAGAAACTTGAGTGCAAGCAATACTAATTTTAAAGTCTAGTCTGAGAAGCTGTTTAATGGCTATCTTAACACAAGAATAGGGAAATATTAATTCACTATCAGTGCTGAAGGCACATCTGCGAACATTTAAAAAGAAATTAGATTTAACCAGCAACACGAGCTCAATAGGAAGGCAAAGAATTACCCCAAATTACTTAATATGAGCACTTACTGAATGATAAATGCCCCTTTTTATGTACAAAAAAAATTAAGTTATCTTCCAATTGTTATTTCCTACAAGGAAAATAAGCCTTTAATCACTCGATTCAATTTTCTTCTGCTTGGTAAAATGTTAGAGAGTTTTAGCAGCACGGTTGAACTCTCAATTTGGAATAAATTTGTCTGAATTAGCCTTTCAACAGATCTAACACAACCAGCAAACAACGGGCACATTCAGATCGAACACGTGGAAAAGAACTTTTACAATGCGGGTGGTGGAACACTGGCACAGGTTGCCCAAAGAGGTGGTGGATGCCCCATCCCTGGAAATCTTCAAAGTTACGTTGGACAGCATCTACTTGAAGAGTTTCCTGCTTCTTGCAGAGGAGTTGGACTAGATGACCTTTAAAGGTCCCTTCCAACCCAAACCATTCTATGATTCTATAAGCATATTTCATTTCTATCTTGTCTGCTTTATTAATCAGTCACTGTTATATATATATGCCAGGTAGCCCACCTTATTAGTAACTATTTATGCAAAATGGGTCAAGAATATGAATAAGAAGCAATAATAAAATGCAGGCTGGAAACTGACATTTGGTTTAAAAAAATTCTTTCTACACTGGTCACTATAATGTGACAAATTATATGGCTGTGACTAAGTGGTTTAAGGCAGAAGAGTTTAATTTAATTAAAAAAAATAAACAAAAAAAATGAAAGAGTCTAAAAAGAACAGAAAATCCTAACCCTTACTTTTCCCCCTTTTATGCAGTTTGCAAAATTAATTCATTACTAGAATTCTGTTTCCTTACCACTAAAGATAACCAACAGCTTGTTAGATCAAAACTAGGAGGACCATACTATTTTTTCCTTGCAAAAGCAAGGTGAAAGAAAACAATTAAGTTAAATTAAGAATGACAATTTTTAACTGTTGCACCTGCTCATAAATTCCACAGAGAAATTCCCCCTCTCCCCCCACTGCTGTGTGAAAGACGTACACAATTAACAGGGCAGGCTACATGAGTCACACACTTACATGTAGGAAACTGGTAAGGTAAGTACATACAAAAAAGTCATCGAGCACAAAGTAAACACAGAAGAAAAATTAGAGGGAAAAAAAATCCACTAATCTTTCAATAAAAACAAATCTTGAAGATTTATAACAGTCTGTGAAACAGCCTAAGAAAGAAGAGATAAACAAGGCAATGAAGTTGTTCCACACCTTTCAGTGGGGAAGTATTGCCTGGAACACAAAGCACATTTGATTTCTAACAAAGCAACAAAACCCACCAATATAGTTGTGGAATAAGCCCTGGAACGGGAACCTCTAAGCCATGGGGATTTTCTCTGTAGTTCAACAGACCTCCTAGGACCTAAGGACTGAAGCCTCCTGTATCTCTCCTGTTCCAGATTTTCTTCTCTCTAAAGTAGCTTAATGAGGAACTCTGAAGTTCTTTAATACCTTTGCTTGGTTTTAGATTTCCCTTCTCAAACTGTATAAATGGAGCAGATTTATAGCATGCAAAAACAAATGATCTTACCATGTTTTTTTTATTAGCATTTATAAAGCTTCCTGGAAGAGAGACATGTATGTATTAAGTTCTCTGCAATTAAGAAAAAAATTGCACAAAAAAGTCAAGATCTGCTCACTTAGTATATTCAGAGGATAGTGAGCAGCATGAGTCCAATTGCAATTTATAAATGTAAGTCATCATTTTAAAAAACTAAACATTTCCTTCTGCTTGGCTCACAAAAGGCAATTTTACTCTGAAGCAACTATATATCCTTAAATAGGCATGACTACAAGAACAAGAGAGATTGCACAGAAGCCATCCAATTTCAGTTTTCATTATATTTGTTACAGGAAAAAAAAAGGTACCTATTCCAGTCCAGTTTAAGTGAAGATAGATGTACATTTGAAGTACCAAACTGAAATGTTCTCAGCCGAGGTAATTTCAAATTCTCATTACATTTATTATGTAATGCAGAATTTACTTTGGTGTATTATGTGTGGCTGCTATCCTTTCAGAAATCAAACTGCCAAATTAATTGTCTTGTCTATAATGGTGTAAAAAAATTAAAATAAAAATTCAATATAGTTAATCTACTTCCAAATTTGCATAAGTCTTCCATGAAACATTAACATACTGGAGAAAAGGGACTCAAGCAGTTCTTAAGGTAAACACAGTAATTAAAAAACTTTGCTAGATTTCAAGGCAACAAAACAAATTCACTATTTGACCTCTACATAAAGATTTCTTGCATTATTTTGATTGATTCTGTACAAGTTTCAGTAATTAATTTTATTTAAATATAACTCTTACAACAACTTAATCCAGGATCTTAATGAAAATGAGAAGGTTGACAGTTCTAATATAGAACTTGCACAACAGTTACCTTAACATTGACTAAACAACAAACGGCATATAAAAAGATTTAGAAATTACATATTTTAAACTGAAGATGTTTTATCTCAGATTCACTATGAAGATGACTTTTGCAAGATAACTTTTATCCTTTAGTATGTAACTTCATTCTTTACCCGCCAAACAAAGTGTACAAGTTATCATAGCAAAATTTACACAATAATTGACTTTGGCTTTGGTCTTACAAAGACCTATTTACACATTTGAAATAAGTAAGCATTTTCTTCCCTTTAAACTCTATACATGTGTTCAAGCTTTAAGCCTGTATTTGGATCTTTAAAATCCTGCAAGATAAAAAGTCTCTGAAATATACATCTTAGACCATTAGATTACAGTGTCTTTATATATGTGAACCTATCTTTTGCTAAATTACCCACCCTTCATCACATGGGCACCTCTAGAAAATGAAGTATTCGCTTCCACTGTTAACTCCTTGGTGCTATGGGTTTTACTGCTGAAAGCAACATTTAGTCAGGGTAGGGGGTGGGAATCAAATAATTGTGCAAAAGAGATGAATACGCCTCACACTGCCTCCAGATGTGATGAATCCTGTAAATAAGAGATACGTGTCCCACTGTACATTAAGTAAATGTCATAAATCATGTGTGGGAAGATGGTAGTTGCTCAATAATCACACTTCCATGTGCTCACCTTCTTATTCTTTAGAGTTTGTGTCATTAATTGAACACCTCAAATACGATCAATTTTTGCTGGAGATTTTTTTTATTTTTATTTTTTAAAATTCTGGTTCTTGAAGGTCCACTCAAAATGGCAGATCGTTTTAATGGAAAAACGGATCTCAACACCAAAGAGTTAATGCTGTCTATGCATAACTAAAACAACTCAGGGTATAACTAAGGTCTAAAAATCCTTCTATTTGTCTTCTAACAATCTAGCAAAAACACATATTTATTTTTCTCAGTTTAAGATTTCACCCATGCCCAAAATGAATGCCTGCTATTTGTGCCACTATAAGAATTTCCACAGCACTGGTTAGTTAACAATTAAAAGAAAAGCAAGGTACAATTGCAAACAAGTACATGACTTTTTACAGAAGGCCTCATTGTGGTAAATCATATACAATATAGTGTTCTCATTTTCCTTAAAGTGCTGCTATCACCATATTGATGCAAGATCATCTATTGTTTTAGGAGGTCTTTTAGTATAGCACCAGCACTAGCATCAGGGGGCACTGGCAGTGGTGTGAAAGTAGGCAACGCATCAGAAATAGGTTTCATAAGCAGATGTCCAGAACTACTAGCAGGCATTATCAGAGGGACTGCTGCAGATCGAGGTGCTAAAAATGGATTTGTATCTGGTCTTCGACTCATTCCTGAGACTGTAGAATCTGAAATGTAAAAAACAACAACAACAACAAACAAATAAAAAACCACAAAACCCAACAATAAAAACGCTTTGTTAGAAAGCATTCATAAGTCTACCCAATTTTACAGCATTTGTTCACAAACAAGTTCTAAAATTGCCTATTACTTTTGCAACATGAAAATCCTCTCTTCTTGCCATGGACTGTAGATGCTCTCAAAGACTTTCATTCTCTCTTTCTTCCCTCATCTTGGACCTCTGCTTCTTTTGCTGAACAATTCCTACTTCAGTCTACACTTCAGGCCACCAGTTACAAGACTGACTTAAAGATCAGCCTTTGAAGGTCCCTTCCAACTCTAACCGTTCTATGATTCTATGATCAGGGCACTCCTACGACCTGTCAACCATATTGTGCTTGTTGGCAACTGAAATTCAGTAACAGCTCAGCTACCCCCAAAAAATCTACATTTCTCTGCGACAGGCAATGTGAACACCCTTTGCCAAGGTTCACTTCACACATGGCATGTCAGACATGAAATACATCACAATGACTCCAGCACTACGCAAAGGCGCAAGGGCCCTTGCACACGCACCACAGTGCAGCACACAGGCAGGTTTCTCACTCCCTGGTGCACTGGCACAGCTTCCTCAGGGTCAGCCCCAAGAAAAGCCCTGTAATAAACATCATGGACAGTGAGCCACAATTTAGTCTCGAGACAAAACAATGTTCGGTCATTAGTCAAATTCTAACAAAATTTTAGTTTAAATAAAGAGAAGTATTAATAAACTGGGTTTCTTTTAATCTAACAACCGACTTCCTCCTCATCACTTTCCCCCATCAAATCCTCACTCAGCTCTAGATGTAACCCGTTCTCAGAAACAGAACAGAAACTAAGCTGACATTCCCATGTCATACTAATTGTTTAGACAGGTGATTTTATTCATATGTTTTTGTTTTAAAAAAAGTCTTTCATCATGGAAACTTCCTAATTCTCATAAACACATTTCTGTGTGGATATTATACTGACATTCCTATCCAGCACTTAAAAACTGCTACCATATGATTTATTTCTAGGAACAAAAAACTCAAAGCACCCAAACAATTAAAGGGAGATACATATATATATATATAATGGGTGTCTAGTTTTACAAGCCAGCAATTTAGATCCTGAATGGATAAAAAGAATCAAGAATTTAGTTCTTGCAGACAAGGAAAGTACTTTTTTTTCCACGTAAAACCTATTATATTACTGTTACACTACAAGGAAGAAGAGTAAAAACAAATTTAATTTAGGTTTATTTAAAAAATAAATAAATACTGCTTTCAGAGACAAACTGATATTTCACAGTAGACATTTATACTTTGTAATATTCAACTACTAATAGGTGAATTTAAAGAGTTTTTTAACATATCTGACTCTGTAGAGCTATATAATACACAGGGTTTTCTGTTGGGTGGTGGTTTTTTTTTTTTGAGTGTACAGTTGAAAGTTTCAATCAAAACAAGCTTCTGTAAATCAACAGGACTGTATTAAGGTGAAATCTTTAAATGCATGTAAAAAAATTAAGTACAAACTGGATCAGTTAAACTGAAGATTTGGATCTTCTATTACTTAAACAAAAGTGCATTAACTTCAACAGGCATAACACAAGCATAATTGCTCTCTTAGAAAAATCAGTTAACACCCATGCACAGCTTACAGAGATGTCAAAACAGGCCATATACTTAACTGACTTTATTTCAGTTCTCTCTGAGCAACCAAGTTCTACAACCAGAGAGGCACTATAAGGTTGGCAGTACCTGCATTCTTCACTCAGTGAGACCCAAGATGATCAGCACAGATGCTGAAAACCAGGACTGGGTTCACTGATACGGAGTTGTCTACACAGCATCCGTTTGGCTCTAATAGGTGCTGTTACAGCCTTTCTGTATCGAAGACAATTTGGTCCCTCTAATATTGAGATTTTAGGAAGCGAGGTAAAAAAGCAGTGGGAAGAAGAGGTGGGGGAAGAAGAGGAGGAAAAAAAAAAAAAAAAAAGAAGAGAAAGTAGGAAATTGATGGAGGAGGGATCAAATTCATAGTTCAGAAGTGAGGAAACACAGAATCTTTGAAATCCTCTTGAAAATTCTACCTTTACTTATTTATGTTACGTGTAAAGATTCAAATTTTCCTTCAAATGTTACCTTGCATTTGGCTGTTTGATGGAGTCTTGCTAGTTTTATCAGTTCCTGCTGCTCCTAAAGGTTTCATATCATGAACAGAGAGCTTGGGTGGAGGAGAGCTTGGGGAAGATTCCGTTTCAAGGAATTTCACAAACAATTCTGAAAAAGACTACAAGAGGCTACAAGTTATTATATTTTACTGATCCTCTGTTGAAAAGTACGTAAGTTAAAAATACATACATGCATAAAACAAAAAGCTGTCAATAGCCTCCAAAGAATTTTGTTCCAGTACTTAGAGTACTTGGTACTAAGTAGTCCTCAGTGAGTGACAATGAAATTTATTTCAGAAACACACAGGTTTTCGTTGTCTCAGTAACTGATATTTATGTGAAACTTATAAACTCTAAAGATAACACACATACTTCCACCATGGTTCCATTATTGATTTAAGCCAATTGTTTCAAGAATCCCATGCTGCTGCTGAGATCGCAGTGTTTCCTGTGTCCATTCTCAAGCAAATCGCTCCTCAAGAAACACATAAAAATTAAACATTTCTCTTAAAAGCCACTGCTTTCTTTATTTGACAAAAAGTCTTGAATAAAGGAAGCACAGAATGACTACAGTGTTGGTAGCATTACAAGATAAAAATTTTGCTTAGTAAAGCCTGCCCTATACATAACAAAGCATTAATTGACCACTTTTATGTCTGTAGTTAATCAGACCATAGTCCTCTGGTGGGATAAGTTCCTGCATTATTTTAGTAGGCAAAAAGCAATTCCTATACTTCAAGATAATTTACAGGAATCAATTCTCAACATACTTTTCTAGCTCAATAAGCAAAAAAACAAAGTTAATAGAAAAAGCCCAATCCCTCAGTGCTATATCCTTAAGTGCATTATTTACTGGTCTGCAAAATTGAAAGTTCCATAGATTAACTGCTCCCACGGACCATGCCATGATAACTGTTGCTTTACAGTATGTGAAAAACCAACTTTATATGCTGTACACAAGAGGCACTAACTGCAGCAGCTGAGAAGGCTTTTCAAATGAAATTTAAAGGACATATGGGAACACAGTCATCAAAATACGATGTCACAGTCTTCTACACTGTTGAGTATTGGAGAATTACAGACTCCCACATGTATTTAACCTCCAGCATTGTCAGTTTGCAAGACCAAGTCTATACTGTAAGAAGTCAGTGATCTCAGGAACCAATGGAACAGCTCTTGGATTTCTGTATTAGGTCAACACTTACTATTGTATAATTTTCATCAATGCCTATGTATTTATTTAGTGCAGAAAAAAACCCTTATACCAAAGTAGTTGCACGAAACAAACAAATGATGCAAGATACAGTAGCATTAGTAAATTAAGCTCAATATATTGATGAACAAAACATCACATTAATATGCCACTGCCTCATTTTTTTCCACTCAAACACAGAGATTCCAAAATTAATTCTTACACTATTAAAAACATTCTGCTGAGTTGGCCTCAAAGGTGTGTTAGGGACACTCTTTGACTCAGCTCCTCCACCAAACCAGCCAGTCACCCATCTCGTAACTCCTCTTTGGTCTTCAGATAACAGCTACAAAGTATTAAAAAAGAGAGTTAGGAAACAAAAAAAATAAAGCAGCACATACAAGAAACTGCTGTATTGTGCCCATTATACTTATTCACTATAACTATGTGGGAATCCTACAGAAAAATAAAAACTTTAATTACTGTCAAAACCTTATTCTCTGCCTCCCAAACACTGGCAGTCTAAAAACCTGTCTCTTTATTTAAAAAGCCCCACATTCTTCACAATACCTAATGGTACATATAAAACTGACCGACTTTTCTGTGCCACTATACACAACAGCTCAAGATTAAATCCCTTCCTTTCTGCGTTAGCATTTCTCAGAAAATGAGAGCCACTCTATTAAAATAATGTAATCAAAAGATTACATTAAGATTCAAGATGTCCCACATAAAAAATTAATTCACATGAGAGAACAAAAAGCATACTTTTCCCATAAGAAGTGCAGGGACAGTCACATTTAGTTTAGCAGCAAGTCATTCTATTTTCAGGCAAGGATACAGCAAATAAAAAAGGAAGTGTGGTTTTCTGCAAAGTATTACCTGATCGAGTTCTTCCTTTTTTATTCCCAAGATACTTCCCATTAACCTTAACACTTCAGAACGTTTATCTTTTGGAGTATGAAAATGTCCAACAAAGAGATTTCTCATCAGGAGCCTGCAGAACAAAGGAAACTTGTTATACAATATGCTCTTACAAAACAGTTGATACTATAATATTGATGCATTTATTCCTCATACTTTTGCCTAATTTACAATATCCCAAATGAGCAAGTCTCATATAAGGAACTAAAAGGCTACCTCACCAATTTCCTTCCCCTACAAGGTATAACATTTCTTATACAGTAAATGTCAATTTGGACAGTATTAGAAATATTGTATGCAGGAAGGTGAAACGGAATTGTACACGAGCAAGTTTCAATGTAAGTACTACAACAGGGAAAATGCTTATTCTAAGATGTTGACTCAGGAGAGCATTTAAACAGATACTTATGTGCAGTCCCAAATCAAGCCATCAGGAAGGGGACAGGCAAACCCATTTCCCTATCTTCATTTCAGTTCTAACAGATAAAGAAAAGAAAACAAAACAAAAACCAAAAACCAAGGAAGAGAGAGTTACACAACATCCAGGTTATGCTAGCTACATGAAAGGGCTTGCTGTTCACACCTTAGACATTCTAACAGATGTTCATTAAGTGCCAAGCAATTGAAAAATGTCAAAATAATAAATGCATAATTACAAGACCACATACAGAAGCCCAGTTTTGCACTACTCTTGCAACTGGTAGTAAAATCTCTGTATATTGTAAGGAATGAAAACCAAAAATGTATACCAAGTCTTTCATTAAAGACTTACTTGTCCACTTTTCCTTCTGTGCTGTTCATAACATTCATTAGTTTATTTTGTACATCTTCTAACATTTCTCTTCTGATCTCACCTATAAAATGTTATGGCACAGCAAATAAACAAAACTTGAAACTTTGAAACTTTGTTGCAAAACTTATTAATAACACATATTTTAAAATAAAAATATGCTAATATTGGTATGGTGCTTTTTTAGAAGAACAAATCAGCTTGATTTTTTATTAAAAAGTGTCAATTGATTATTATTTGAAATCATAAGCTAAAATTCCTGGACCTATACTCAATGCTAAAGTACAGGAAGACACAGAAAATAAATCACTTGCAGAAGGTCTGATGAACTGCTCTATTTCACCTAGATAATACACAACTGTAAAGAAACTCTTGATCAAGATCTATAGTCCTATGGTGGCAATTTTTTTCATAATCTGATCAAACTGCATGTTGGCATCAGGTCTTTTGATCTCAGTACTTAACCTCAAATACTTCCTAAACTCAGTTCTTCTGCATACTCTACTACGACGTTACTAAAGCCTTGAAGTACTAAGGAGTTCTCTGGTCTCCTAGGAGAACTACTGGCTGGCAGAGCACCATCAGTAACTTGTGTCTCTCTTCTGTTAGGACCTTTCCTGCTCCTGTTAACTGATGCAAGCTCTTGAAGCAGTATGCTGGGACACACTAATGCATCCTAAAACCAGTGCTGTGCTTCACGATTTAGTACACTGGTAAGAAAGGCTCTGCAGAGATTTATGCAAGATTCCTCGTACTTGGGAATATTTGGATATTTGGAATACAAATATCCAGTTAAAAATAGCAGATATGAAATGCCACAGCTACCATGAACCAAAGACAAAACTAAGAGGAAATTGCAAACACTTCCACTCAGGCATCATGGCCTGCAAATTAGGTTAACAGCCCAGTATTATAAGTTAATTAGTATGAGGTTGTCTAGGAGCCTGTTATGAATCACTACACATATTTTCTGCCTTTTTTTGCATGCTGACGCCAAACTCTGATACTGTTCTATACCAGCTGCAATGAAATCCATTTATCTAGTATATCCATTCATCTAATAATTACATTCTTGGCCTACACAAACAACTCTATTTTTCTCCGCCACAAACCCAAACCAGGAACTATTAGAAGAGTAAGAGAGGAGTTTAGATTCTGCATTCACTAGTGCTACAACTTCTAAGCTTTCTGAAATTCCTGACGTTAACCAATGATTTGTCTACTCTCTACATACTTGAGCCTCACAACTTCAGAGAGTGTTTAATGCGGGAGATACAAATGTAGTGGCCCAATTAATTAAAATGAGCCATGGCATGATATTGCTTTTTTCAACCTTGCCCAATAATTTCACAGCACCAACTTCTCTACAATCCTAAAATTCCACCAACACAAAGTACTTGTTAACTCAAATACAGAATATACCCAATTACTCCAATCATTCTGTGTGAGTAACTGAGACTTCCTCTGACCTCCCACAAAAGTCATAAAAATAAAGCTCATAATAAAGAAAAAACATTCTCCTAAAAGTTTTACTTGCCCTAAGCACTTCACAACATTCTGATTGTAAGGAAACAAGGCACAAAGTTTTCTCTTTATAAAAACTCAGATATACTAGAAACTGGGTAAAAGTATCCGATGTTCTCAGGTCTACACAAATTTGTAGAAAAAAACCCCACAAAGTAAAAAGTGCTAGAAAAAACTTATCTCACTTAGATTCCTAAACACAGGATTTAAGAACACTGGCAATAAAATGTCCTCGGACAAGAAAACAAGTAATTATAAGGTACAAAGAATCTTAGAAAATAAACTACAAATGGCTTCACCTCAAGACAGCAAAAATATAATCTTTCACCAAACTGGGGTTCTGCAAGATACCACCTTTGAAGTTATTTTTTTCCTAATAAAAGTACAAGTCTTAATCACACACAAAAGCTTGACAAATATTTTATTCATATGGGAAGACCAACTCTACCCTACAGTTATATAAGCAGAAACGATGAGCTTTTTCTCCTCTCCCTCTACAAGGTTGAATGCTCATCTTCAACTTCTACGGAAAAACTGCTGATCAACTTAATTTCCCTACCGTTTTAGCACTTCTTGGGCTCATGCTAATTAAAACTCCTTCATTTAAAAAACAAAACAAAAGTCATGAAAGATACACTTTTCTTCTATCTGTCTTTGTAGTGAATTTCCAAAAAGCCACACAACATGGTTCTCAATTAACACCAATAACTCCATGAGAACCCACACAGAGTTCTGGTATATATACATCAAAGCTATGCTGTGACATCGATACAATGTAATATGTCCTGTTTAAACACGCCACATCTTTATATAAACATTTTACTTCACAAATATGAGTTTTAGAGAGTACAGAGTAGAACAATAACTAGTGTCATGCTGGGAAAGTTCGTATTCAAGGAACATAAGGATTAAACTCCTTATTCAAAGCAAGTTAAAACCTAAACAAAATTATATAGATTATACAACAATATATCTTGTAACAACTACATCCATATGCACTAAAATCCATTCCAATAATGTGACTGCTCCTCAGCACTCTTCTCTCTCAAAACACTAGGGTGAGGCACAGGAGAATTAATCCATGGTTTCAAGGTTTAAACTTACTTAAAATTATGCTACTTCGTAAATGTGGTTAAATACGACTCCAGTACTTGAAGGAAAACATTTACAATATAATCATGGAATGGTAACAGCTGTAGGAGCATACATGGAAGTTGAGTTGTTATTTGGGTCTCCACAGAGTAAAAGAGAATTTTAAAAGTTTAACTATTAATGCCACAAAAAGACAAACAAACAGCATTTGAAAACAAGGTTCAAGTAAATCTCATGCTGTTGCTATTGCTCTATAAAGCAATCACACGTTTCCTTTTCAATTTTTATTTACATGACAAATTTGAAAATAAAGATATTAGTAATTAAAATGAAATGTTACTGTTGTTTTCTGGTTTTTAGAATCATAGAATGGTTAAGTTGGAAGGGACCTTCAAAAGTCATCTAGTCCAACCCCCCTGCAAGGAGCAGGGACATCTCCAACCAGATCAGGTTGCTCAGAGCCCCGTCCAGCCTGGCCTTGAATGTCTCCAGGGATGGGGCATCCACCACCTCTCTGGGCAACCTGTTCCAGTGTTCCACCGCCCTCATTGTAAAAATTTTTTTCCTAATATCTAATCTAAATCTACCTCCCTCTATTTTGAAACCAAAATATCCCTCTATTTTTTCCTGGCAAAAAGATTTTATATCAAAGAGGATCAACTTTTAAGGACAGCTACACGGCTATATTCCATCCACTATGACTATGCAACTCTATCATTAAACATATTTTTTAAATGGAATATTTCCTTCTGAAATAGAATCTTACTGTTGAAAAGGACTTAAACACGTACTTTGTGTGTATAAAAAGACTGAATAACAAAAAAAGACCTGAGCCAAAATTCAGCATGGACTGCTGTAAACCAGACACTTACAACAGTCTCCAATAATTTGTTAACCATTTATGGCAATCCAGAAAACTGCATCTGGTACATCTTATACTTTTCCATTAAAATCACTTCTCCTGCCAAAAAAAATCCATAAAGAAATCCTTCAAAAGATTTGGCCAACAAAACTGTGTCTGGGAATGTATTTGGCCAATTTTCAATAAGATATTATATGTTTTCTTGTGTAAATAGAGAAAATGGAATGGTCTCTTTTTCAATAAAAATTATGATTTATTCTACAACAACATTAAAGTGCTGTTTCCTTTATGCAACAATCCCTATTCAATTTTTTTTTAACAAGCAAATTGCTTGCCAATACAACATAGCTTGATAAAATACTGAAATTTGGTTTCCTCTCAAAGTTCAAACCTCTTCTGCTTTCATACGCAAAGATCTGCAAGCAAAATTAACCAGTAATGAAAATCTCCTCATTTGAGAGTGTCATATTTGCCTATGCCACAGTTAATTTCAATCCCAGGTGTTTGAAAAGTTTTGCTGTGAATGTCTGTACTGAGACAGATATACACAGATTAATCAACTCAAAAACAAATCAGTATTTAGTTGTACATTCATGTAACAGCTTGAAATTTAATTTAGCTTGTAAAATTCATATGTGAACATATGAGTACTCCTATGACACCCACTTGGATGATAAGCTGGACTCAGACACAACTAAATTTAAGTAAGTACACATTTGATCATGTAGCAGAAAAGTCCTAACTTTTTTTGCAGAGTTCTTGCTGAAATTCTAAGACTTTCAAACAGCTTTTCATGTCAACTGTCTGATCACAAGCAAGTATACTTTAAGAAAATATTATTTATTTCAAGAGTAAGACCAATTATAATTTAAAAATTAATAGCAATAACTAGTTGTGTATGTTCAGAGCAAGAATTACCACTGCACCCAGCAGAGACAATGTTCCAGGTCTTCCCCCAGCGAGCCTTAATTAAAGGCATTCAACCAAAAATTTCCCACAGACACGGAGGAAAAAAAAAAAACTAGAAAGTAAGAGCTGTTAAGTAACCCCAGAGAGCAAGCAAACCTCTGCCCTTCAAGCTCCCTTTTTAGAGCTGCTTCAGGGACTAAGCACAAGTTTTCCCCTTATTTCAGATTTATGCCATGTGCTCAGTCAAAGCCTGACCATAACGGAGGATGTTGCAGTAGTAGCAAAATATGGTGACCCACAAAAATAAAGAGGGAAAGAAAAAGTAGGACTCAGTTCAGGACTTCATCTCCATCCCCCAAAACATTCACAGAATCACAAAAATCAAAGAAACATTTATGTCAGAAGAGACTTCCAGGTCACCTAGTCCAAACCCCTCTGCTCAAGTAGGGTCATCTACAGCAGGCTGTCCTGGGCCATGGCCAGTTGGGTTTTGACTGACTCCATGGATGGACATTCCACATTTCTGGGCAACCTATTCCAATATTTGACAACCTCATCATATTTTTCCTTTTCAAAACTGTTTCTTCTGATAAATTCCTGTACAACCTGGCCAAGTTTTGCCTTCAAATTCAAAGTAACTATCAACTATAGAGTACTTACTCAGAGAACAATATGAAATGCATCTTTCTACATATAAGCAATCAGGAAGCTTATTTGAAATGCGATCTAAAAATACGATCTAAAGATTTAGTGTCAAAGACCTTCCACATAATCTCTTCAGACAGTCTCACATCTGTGCAAGAGCTGCTCCCTCTGCAGCTCTTACCAACAGCACATTCTTTCTCTCTACCTCAGTGTATTCCTGTGTCTGTGTCAAAAATGGTAGTTACTTACTTTGGAAAAATCAGACATTTGGTATTTCACAAACTTTTAAGAAGTACACTTTCAGAGCTAAATCAAGGGCTTTGGTATTTATGGAGAAAAAAAAAACCAAAAAACAACTACTACAGGGCTTTCTTTTGAGAAAGATCCCTAACAGATGGTAAATACACTTTTTCAGATTTGCTTTATAAACAAGGAAGTCCTCAAAAGGGTCAAAAAGTTACTCTTTTCCTCATAGAAGATGAATTCTATCAAGTTGCTAGAAATACTACATTGTCTTCTCAGCTGCTTGGAATGTTTTAAGCAGAGAAAAAAAACATAGTTACCTTCTTTCTTAAGCTCTTCAATCTGCTCCTCTTTGATGTCAAGCTGCTCAGTAAGCCTTGATGCTGCATCCAGTGCAGCATTTGCCTCTCCTAAACTTTCCTGAATAGCGAGCAGGAACAGGACAAAAAGAGAAGCAAAGGGAGTTCACTATCACAATTATGCTAATACAACACAGATCAAGCATAACAGATGCAGAGACTTCTATCATTTGTTCTTTAGGATGACTGGACTGCAAACATCCTCTGAAAATGGATGGTCAGCAGAGGAATGCTACTTTGCTGACCTTCTTTTAGTGGCCCCTTCTCTTCCAGGGATGAGAATAATTACATAACTTTATGTATTCTGAGACAGTAACCCTTAACATTGAAGTTAAAAATTTAAAAAAAAAAAGTCAAGAATTAGCATTCAGTTTCACAGGGTTCATTTTCATTATTCAGCCCACCTGCAGTGATACAACTTTTTCTTCTAAATCTTCTGCTTTTTTCCTCCATTCTGCAGTCTGTTTTTGGTGTTTCTCCAGCTCTGCTGAATACATAGCTTTTTCTTCTAAAGGGTTGAAAATACAAAACGAAATAAAACAAAAATCTTCATTCACAACATGTAACTCTTTTTGGGGTACAAAATTGCAAAACCTCAGCATTATCATATCTGGTCTTCAAGAGGCAGAGGTGGAATTCAAGTTTCATAAATGGAGTACTGACCATCAGTTTCCACAGGGTTAGAATTGTTTTTAAAAAGACAACAGATTCTGAAATTTAAGCTATCAAAAAGGGAACCAGGTAACTAATATTTAATGAACACCAAAATATGGTAACTATCCCAGTTGAAAAACAATGTTATTTTTCAACAAAACTTACCCTGTTGGAATTGCTCTAGTACCATCTGCAGGTTGGCCAGTGACAATGCATACTGCTTCACTTGGTCCTGTGAGATGGTGAGCTGTAGCACAGTTTCGTCTCTCTGCTTGGAAACGAGGTTTAATTGCTCTTGCAAAGATTCAACTTGCAGACTAGCTTGATGACTTAATGGAAATAAAATACATTACTTAAGAAGACAAGAAAAGCCATCACAAAGAAAATTAAATCCCAGCAAAAATAGCCTACCTTTAATTTTTCAGCTCAATTTATAAAAGTGAAGGCTTCCCCCCGATTCCTCTTTTAAAAAAACAACAAAAACCAACTTAACAATAGATTTTAAATAAATGTAGTAATAAAATTCTGGCAATCAAAGAAATCCAAAACTACTTTTGTTTGAAGTGCACTAGAAAAAGAAAAAACTAGTCTTTGTTATTCATCACTGTAACAGTATCTTTACTGAAAAAAGAATCCATATCTTGCTAATTACCTGTTTCTATCTGTTTATAGTTCTAAGCACTGTCAAAGATGTGAGATGTCAATAGTTGCTACTAAAAGGACAAATACTTTCCTAAGTTCTCAACAGTAGCCAAGTATATTTCAAATCACCTTCCTGATTTACAGTAAATAAAGTTCGTACATTCTTGTTTTCTCAAGTGCTTATAATGAATGGTAATTCAGTAAAATAAAGCCATCGGTACCAGTTCAGCTAACTGTGATATTTACAGCCCCTTCTGTATAAATTAAGGCTACCTGGCATTCTCCACTGCAGTAGATGAGGACACGAGTTTTTCTTCCAAAATCAAAACTTTCTTTCTTAACTTGACCTCTCTATCTTCTGCAGCTAAAGCTTCTCGTGTGTAGGAGTCTTCCATTTCTAGAAGGTGATTACGTAGCCTCTCCAGTTCCTGATTTAGGCGCTGCTCTTTCTCACGCAAATGCTGTATCTGTGTAGAACACACCTTAAGTTGCTCGTACTTGCATAAAAATAATTTAAGTAAACATAAAACATATCCATTGGAACACATTACATGTGTATAAATTTTAAATGCTTTTTACGAGTGATCGCTACCAAAAATAATCCAGAAAAAGTTACAGATGCAATTGCTTATTCTTTTTTATTTCTTGCAACTGGAACTTTGGTGGCGTACCTCACTCTGCAGGGCGCTGCTCTCCATTTGCTTCTGTTTGAGTGCTACCATGACTTGGTCTCTCTCTTGCTGAAAAGTAACAGCCTTTTCCTGCATTGATTTAACTTCATTTAACAGTTGATTCAATTCTCCTGTCTTGCCCTGTTGAAGATACAAACAAGCATTTCAAATGTGGCACACAGTTTTACCAAAGGAGACACAGTCTTTGCCCAGAAGAGTGTAAAGACAATACTGATACAACAAGGAAAAGGGCAGGACACCCATGGCCCTACAGCACAGAAAAACATTCAGGGAAAATATGATTTTGAAGTTATTTCACTCACAAATTACATGACAAAGTAAAAGTTACTGCTAAAAGACACCGTACAGATGCACTGTCTTAACTGACTGCTGTGAACAAACAGATACCTACCTGTCTTTAGATGAGAGACATGCATTACATACAAAGTGTCTCAGACACTTGTATACTTGAAATTTTCACTTCTCCCCCAGTGTTTGGAATCTGTTCTCTGTGATAACCATTTATTAGCCCATGCACATGTAAAGCATCAGCCTAGGTTCACTTGTCTGAACTTAAGATGACTAAACACATTAAGAAATCTTTAAAAACAAACCACAACATGACTTCACTCCTGAAGGTTAGCCTTCAATGAATCATAGCAACGTCCATCATGTTTTCAGATGTCAAATTTCAATTAATAATGTTCCCACTTACATGCAATTTACTACAACTTTACATGAGCATATAAAGAAGTGTGAGTATGCCAGTTACACAGAATTCACATGTATACCCCAACGCATTTTCAACTATTTGAAACTTGCAGCGTGCTCTTTACCTTTTGTGTCATATGTTGTTTTGAAAGTAGTTATTTTTATTGAGTATGTTGGATAAACGTAAATCAATCGTTGTTTTTATCACTAATATTTATGAGTTTCAATTATTTGTTTTTATTAATCAAACTGAATATAGTAAAATTATTTTTGCAGTAGAACCATAAACCTGCAGGCAAACCTTCTCTTTTTATGTTGTGTTATCTTCTGACATATATACAAAATACAAAACTGTTTGAATACTGTTTTTCCTAGTTCCCCATGACAGACACAAAGTGTGTAACAGTAACTTCTCCGATTTGTGCAAGAAAAATGTCCAGACAAATGTTCCATGCTTGTCAAACTGGAAGTCTAAGCCACCAGTGAGTGAAAAGTCTGCAGGCCAAAGACATGAAACACTTAGAACCTAGACAGACAATGCAGACTGCCACGAGTTAGAATAAAAATTCCTCAAAATAGTAAGAGCGTGAATTTGTAAAGTATTAGTATATTTTATGTGGGCAAGATTGATGAACATAAAAAGTGCCAGTGGTAATTCAAAGCTATTTTTCCTAATGTAACTATACTTTGAGACAATAAAACTTCTGTGTAATTCTGTAGGATTTCTTTAGAACAGGAAAGGGAAAGCTCCACTACAAGCAGAGCTAAACATCTGTCCTAAGTCAAACATCTCAAAAAAACCCCAAACAAAACATTTCCTAGTTTTTCTCATATATAATGTCAAGTTGAGACTTCTAAATTATAAACTGAAAAAGACACGTAATTCATATTTTGCTTTTCCAAATACATTACATTGCAGATTGAGTTAGTAGTCTGAAAATGCTTCAAAGAGATGTGAGAGTGGTGAGACACTGAACAGGTTGCCCAAAGAAGTTGTGGATGCCTCATCTCTAGGAGTGTTCAAGGCCAAGCTGGATGAGGCTCTGAGTAACCTGATCTAGTGGAAGGTATTCCTGCCCATAGCAGAGGGTTGGAACAAGATTATTTTTAAGGTCCCTCCCAACCTAAACCATTCTATGATTCTATGAAATTCTTTATTATACTTACAGCAGGCGAAAAAAAATTAATGACAAGTTACTTAGCAATGGTAAGGAGCAGCAAACAGATTTCAGGCAAACACCTATACAGAAAAATGCATTACCATGTAACTAAATTTAAAAGATACTCATAAATGTGAATGCACACACCTGTTCTTTTTCTTTCAACAGCTTCTCAAAAGCAAGAGCTTTTTCCTTCATTGAGTGAGATTCGAACTCTTTCTCTTTCAGCATCATTGAAAACTGCATATTAGTCTCCTGAAGTGCTCGGAATTCTGTTTCTTTTTCCCTACACCTTGCAACTATTTCTTCATTGTCTTCTTTCAGTTTTCGAATGTCCATTTCTAAAATTAAATTTCTTTCTTTAAGATTAGTCACAGCTTGTTTCAAAAGCTCGTTTTCATTTTCTTTGTTACTAAGATTTTCACTGACAGAAAGTAACTGATCACTTTTAGATTTAATTAATATGTCTTTTTCCCTAAGTGATTTCTGTAAGATGTCATGTTTTTCTTTGATCTGCCTCATCTCTGACTCAGCCCCTTCTTGACTCTTTCTTTCAATCTCTGATGCTGTAGCCACAGAATCAGATAATCGTTGATTGTTTTCCTGAAGAGTCCTAATAGTTAAATCTTTTTCTTGCAACTTTTTTTTCAGTTGTTCCAACTCCTTTTGAAGGAGCTTAGACTCATCACTGAGTATTTCAGGAGCACTGCACTGAGTGCCTGAAAGCTGTGAAACAGTGGAAGCCACTGCCACAGATGGCGTTACCAAATCAAGTTTACTCAGGAGAAGATCCTTGGTGTTATGAAGCTGTCCTATACTGTGTTGAACTTGTGCTAATTCCTGACTAAAACTTTTCAGCTTTTTCTCATTCTGTTCGTAACTCTGAATCAAACCATTATAATCTACCTGCAACTTTGAATTACTATCGCTTTCAACTGAAATCTGTGCTTGAAGCTTGTGTAACTCTTCTTGGAGGTGAGCTGACTCATGTTGCATGTTCTGAACCGTGGTTATTACCTGTTGCTTCCACTCTTCCATCTTCTTTACCTGCTGCTTTAGTTTATCACGTTCTTGTAGAAGCTCCTCAAACTGGTTACTGTTAACACCTCCTGACCCGTTATCAGTACCTGTACTGGATGTCTGCAAGACAGCCAGTAAGGTTTGGCATTTTTGACTTAGAGCATCTATTTCAATATCTTTTTCTCGAATGATACGGGATAAATTCTGAATAGTTTCTCTAGACATGTCTTGACTACTGTTTTCAGATCTATTAGATAACTTTTGATTCTCCTCTTGCAACCTTACCAAAGCTGCTTCTTTAGCAGCGACCATATCCATGATATTACGATACTCTGTTTTTAACTGACTGTTTTCTCTTGTCTTTTCACTTAGAACTGCTAGTACTTGTTCTCTTTCCATAACATAAGCTTGCAGCTGCTGCTGAAGACAAAGAATATCCTGCCTATACGAAGCTGAGGAAACTCTAGCATTGAGAGCTTGTATTTCTAAATCCTTCTCTTGAATGATCCGAGTAAGTTTGCCAACTTCATCCTTAGACAACTGATCAATTTGCTGACTTAGAGAAACATTTTTTTCATTTAGAAGCTTAATCTCCATCTCTCTTTCTTTGATACCTTTTACCAGTCTTTCAATTTCAGCTTTAGATAAGTCATGTTTTTCATTTCCATTTTCTCCATTAAGAGTCTGAACTTTAGTTTCCTGAAATAGATCAGAGGAATCGGTCTGAATAATCTGTCTCTCTTTGTGCAACTGAGTTCTAATTTGTTCAATTGTTTTCTGCAAATTTTTAATTTCCTCATCTTTCTCTAAAGAAAGTCTTTCATGTGTGACATTCATTTGCTCACACTGAAATTTAGACTCGTCTATTTCCTTTCTTTGCTCCTGCAAAGACTGCTGAAGTTGCACTGCTGTTTGATTCTGATCTTCTATTGTTTTTTTGAGAACTTCTATTTCTTCTTCAAGATTATTTTTTATCACTTTCAACTGTGTTACCTCACTTTCAAGTTCAATAATAATATCTAGAGTTTTAGGCTCAACCACAGGTGTAGATCTACTTTGCTGATCCTTAAGGCGTTCAATTTCTTCTTTCAAATGATTATTTTCTTCCTTCATGACTGCAAGACTTCGGTCTCTTTCCTCCAAGTTCTGTTTTAAGACATCCTGCTTTTTTGAAACTTTCATATATTCTTCAAGTTCCTGCTTTACCTGTAAGGCCTGATTTTTAAATTTTTCAATAAATACTTCTTTTTCTTTTATGAGTTCTGTCAACTGCTTTTGTCCTCCTAAGCTAGTAGTCAACATCTCTTTTGTTTCTTGATGGTCCGTTTCCATCTGCTCAATGCTCCTTTTAAGTTCAGCAATCTTAAAGTCTTTCTCTTGATTGAGTTTAACTAGGCGCTCATGTTCAAGCTGCAATGCAGTGGTATCCATACTACGCGCATTCGATAATTCCTCAATAGTTTGCTTATACTTATGCGCTTGTTCCAAAAGCCTCTTTTCTGCCTGGTTTAATTCAGTCTCCAACTGTCTTTTTTCCATTTTCAAAGCCTCCACAACAGTGTCCTTTTCCAAGTAAGCTTTATTTTTTTCAGAAATGGCATCACTTAACTCCTGTTTTAGTTCTTCAGTGGCTGCTATCAGCTTTCCATTTTCTGTTCTGAGATCGGACAGGGATTTTTTTAAGTCTTCATTTAGTTGTTTATTTTCTGAAATGTCATTCTGTAGTTTTGCAATTTGTACTTCTCTCTCTTTCAGGATCAGATCTTGACAAGCGTAGTTAGATTCCCGATTACTGGCTTCTGTTAACTTGCTCAAGGATACAGAAAGTTCCTCCTCTCTTTCTTTCAGTCTCTGCTGCAATTCTCCGATTTCTTTTTTATTATGCAAATTACAGTCCTGGGCTTCCCTTAATTGCTCTTTAAGATCTTTAATATTATCTTGAAGCTGCTGTTTACTCATATGTAAATCATTAAGTGCATATGAACACTGGCTTAGTTTTTCTTTCTGACTATCTAACTCCTTAATAGTTTCCATCTTCTCAATTTCTAATTCTGATACTTTCTTTCTTTCAAAATCTATCTCAAATTTCAGCTGTTTGATGATACTATCAGTTTCTGATTCTTGTTTTGACAGTTGCTCTTTCAGTGTAATCACACTCTGAAAAGAACAGAAACAAGAATTTATTAGGAGAGGAGAACTAGCCAAATTACACATTTCATTCATTTTTATCCTCTGGAAAATAAGAAAAAAAGCTGAGAGGAAACAGAAATGTTTCCTAGTTCCCAACATAAGCTGGCAAGTACTATCAACTAGCCAATGCTAAATTAATTAAAATAAAATATCAACAGGGATAGATTATATTTCACTAAAAACAACACCATCTCCCCTCCCAAAAACCCTAATTACCTAAGGAACAAAAAGAGAACTACATGAGAAAAAGAACTGTCAGGATTTGTCAGGGCAGTTGGAATGGGTATGCAGCAAACATCCATTACTTAAAAACAGGAAGGCACTAGATTTAAAATAACAAATTACAGAAGTGAATGCCTATCTATATATTCTATTTTCAATTTCTTGTTGGAGCTTATTTTTTAATACTCTTGCTGGGATTCATTTCATAGGAAAACACTTTAAATGTTCAATTCCATAAAGTAAGCCAATATTGAAAACACATAGCTTGGAACTATACGTTTACAAGTCAAATATATCAGAACAGCGACAAAAAGGTACCATTCCATTTTTATTACATTTAATGGGTGACCTTTTTTGCTCCACAAATGCTCGTATTGTGAAGAACTTGTAATAAAGTAACCTAATTACTCAAGATAATTAAAAATAATAAAAGGAAAAGGGAAAAAGTTTTTTTAAAAATCATTCATGTCATGCATATTATCATAAGACAGCGGTCAAAATATTAGCAGGATAAAAACTATCAGAAGTTTTGTAAGGAAAAATCCAGTAGTATTTAACTGGACTTTGGAAAGTAGCATCCCTTATGGCTAGCTGACGTGCCACAGTATGTCTTTGACCACAACAAGTGGGTTTCTTGCACTTCAGAATTTCGCATTGAGACGGCAGATACAGAGAAACATTCGTCTCAATATTCTTTTTAAGCCTCAGAGGATAACTTATATTTCACTACTATCTATGTTCAAAGATCAATTTAAAAAAGATAAACACACACAGATCTGAAAACTTATTTTAGCAGCTCAATAATTAGTTGCAATATTTATTACCTGAGTAGCTTCTTGATTCTGCTTGTCTAGTTCTTCCAATTCTGCTATTAATGTCTCTCTTTCAGCAATACTTTCATTTAATTCATCTTTTTTCCTTTCCAAATCTTGTCTTAACTGACTTAATTCTGAATATTGATCCTCAGTATACGCAGAAAGAATATTTTCATTTTTATGTTGTGCACTTGTCAGTTCCTTCTCAAGTCCTTCCTTAAGCTAAAAAAAAAGTTCTAAATATTAGACTGTATCTTGCTGAAACTTCTGAACTGTTTAGATTTTAAATGGTTTCTTTTTTCCCCTCAACAATTAAAAGCAAAGCGTATATTTTTATGTTAGAATCTCTAAGTCTACATAAATATTATCCCAGTTAAAAATTCTTTATTGTGAAGTATTTGTCTCTGCCATTCATACATACACATTTATTTTCTCATCACTAAGTTTAGGACTTCAATTTACAAACTTCTGCACAAAAAGTCATGGTCTAACAAGCAAAGTTCTATGCACTTTTGAGGTATGGATCTGCAGCTGGGATAAACTATGACATCTCCAAGAGATACCCTGAACATGTAAGTATGCTGCATGGTGAGACAGAAAGTTTTAATCAAGGACACCTGAAAAATGTCCTTAGGAAAAACAACATGAAAACTCTAGAATGCAAGCAAAACAGAGAAGACCGTAGGTGAAAAATACTATTGGCCAGAAAGTAAACTAAGCCAAATCTCTAAGGCCTGAGTTTATAAAGGACTAAGTCAAAAACTAAAGGTGCGTTCCAGAGAAACTTCATGCTGCACTGCTTAACTTCATCATTAGTATGGAATGTAGTATCATTACAGTACTACATGGAAGAAGAGAGGTATTTTACAACTGGTAACAGTGTCAAAACTGAAACGTACCAAAGTAGAATAGGTGAAAAATGACAAATTTTAGAGAATGTACATTAATACCTTAAAAATGTATGTTACAGCAGCCTAAGTAGCAATGGGATAGGCAAAATTCCACTGTTTTTCTGTAACAGAGTACATTGTGGAGTTTCACAAGTCAAAATGTATCATTTCTATCAATTCCACATGTAATTACAGAATTATCTACAATTATTTCCCTGATTACAAAGTTATTTATGTAGCAGTGTGAATGCTCCAAAAAACCATACAGTGCCAGAATGTGTATTTTCCATCAATTACTATTGTTATGAACTTTTTTGATGGCTTAATAAAGAAATTGCTTTACCTGATTTAAACTTGAAAGTCTTGCTATTTCATTTTCTGCTTCTATAACGGAAAACAAAAAAATGCATAATTTTACTACTTTTCAAACAACAACGAAAACAAATCATTCTCCCACCTTCCGCAACAGAACTCTGCTGCTCAGAAGACAGTAGTTTCACAGTATTTTGTGATGATAAGTATCAGTGCTGTAAAAGATGTAAATGCACCATCAATCATCACCAGAAAGTCGAGCATTACTTTTATAACTGAGCCCACATTAAAAGGACTTTGGTACTACAGTGTATCAGTTATGCAATATTAAAAGATTTTCTACATACAGATACTTCTTAAACAGGTTATGTTTCAGTGTTCCTCTAGGGAGAAGACACTAGCAGCAGACTGCCTTTACGCACAAAAAGCATACTTTTAGAATTTACACAAACAACTTCTATTGGGGCTTCCTTATCTTTAAAGAAAGAAAAACCTATCAAACATTGGCAGACATGATTACTTACCTAATCAGAAACTCCTACGATAATCACGCTAGTCCTAATTATGTCTCTTTTTCTGCTTAGCCTTACCTCAATGGACAACCCTTATCTAAGGCAGCAACTTTTTTTAAAAAGGTACATATTCTCATATTCAGTTACAAATCCGTAAAATAAACTCTGAGCATTAAAAGTGAAAACCTGTGAAGATATACTAGAAAATAATTTAAAAAAAAAAAATAATAATAATCTTTGTACCTAACAGTGCTTGCTGTAGTCTGACCACATCTTCTTGTAGTGATGTCTTTGACTGGAGCTTTTTCTCCTGTTCCTTCAAGAGAGCATCTTGCTCTGCCACAGAACTTTGAAGCATACTAAAGTCAGATCTAAGATTTTCATATTCTTGCATTATTTGGATTTTTTCTGCCTTTGACAATTCTTGCTCTTTCAGAAGAACTTTGTTTTCTTCTTTGGCAGAAGACAATTTGTGATTTAATTTTCTTATTTCATCCTCTAGGTCATTTGTAATCTGCAACTCTTCTACTTTTCCTCCTTCAAGACCGTGAGCATTTTTTTTCTGTTCACTAATTTTAGAGTCATATGTGGCATCAGTGCTCACACCACCTAAAAAGCAAAAGAGATTGTTTGCAATATTAACCAAAACTAGCACTGTAGACTTTTTGCTTAAAAGTCTCTTCTTTCACACCTGTTCCTGACAGAGGGAGACAGTCTAAATCAGAGACATGATCATCACCAGCAGAAAGCTTACTTAAATAGAATTAACATTTGAAGCACTGCTATACATATTACTGGTTCAATAAGCAGCTTTTCAAATACTTGTATATCCCTGGTTGAAATAATTTTAAAAGGTAAGTGTTGCAAGACATACATTGTTCATAATTTAATTAAAATACACTTGACCCCTATCTCTCTTGGTGGGAAGACAACAGAATATAATTTATCAGGATTTGTAATCCCTCAATTTTCTAAGAACAATTTATCAAACCCCATCTAATTCAGCCTGATGCTGAATCCCCATTTATAATTAAATTAATTAAATTTCAAAGGTTTGCTAAATGGTTTTTATGAAGAACAATTTGCTACAAATTAGTATATCATTTGCTAAAAGATGCAGAAAGTTTTTCACCTGAAGGTCTCGTTTTGAAGAGCCTTTTACAGATCCACCATACTATCACGACATTCATAGTTGCGTACAATCCTCACACTGTAATTTCCAGGTAAGTAACAGAGTATAAAAAGGTGTAATCAAAAAAGTACAGGGAAGAGGGTTAAAATGAAAGCACACTGCTTGAGAACTCGTATCAGTGTAAGTTCAAACACCTCCCCGCCTAGTCTGTACTACATGGTCAAACGGAATCATAGAATCAGAATCAGAATCATAGAATGGCTAGAGTTGGAAGGGACCTTCAAAGGTCATCTGGTCCAGCCCCCCTGCAAGGAGCAGGGACATCCCCAACCAGATCAGGTTGCTCAGAGCCCCGTCCAACCTGGCCTTGAACTTTCCAGGGATGGGGCATCCACCACCTCTCTGGGCAACCTGTGCCAGTGTTCCACCACCCTCAGTGTAAAAATTTTTTTCCTAATATCTAATCTAAATCTACCTCTCTCTATTTTGAAACCATTACCCCTAGTCCTGTCACAACAGGCCCTACTGAACAGCCTCTCCCCATCTTTCTAGTAGGCCCCCTTGAGGTACTGGAAGACCGCTATCAGGTCTCTGGGGAGCCTCCTCTTCTCCAGGCTGAACAGCCCCAACTCCCTCAGCCTGTCCTCATAGGAGAGGTGCTCCAGCCCTCTGATCAATTTCGTGGCCCTCCTCTGGACCTTCTCCAACTGGTCCATGTCAAGAAAATAAGAATATAAAATACTCTAATTCTTCAAAAGTTGTGAGTAGTATTTATTTTACAGATAACTTGTAATGCAAAAGATATGAGATTCCTGCCTTTGACTTCATTACATTAGTCCTGCTGGTGCACATACATGCAGTAAAAGACAGATTACATGGTAACAGGCATCTGATGTTAAGAAATAAATTCCCTATCAGCACTACCTTAGAAATTAAGAGGTTGTGAAAATATTTCCCTTCATTCCAAGAAGAAAATGGATTTCTCTTTCCAAAAGGAGAGTATATACTCTTCAGAAGTCTGAGTTTTAACAGATAATAAAATAAGAGGTTTACAAGCAAATCTTATATACTTGTACAAAAAAAAACCCAAAGGAAACGTAACTGACATGACTATTTTTATGGAATATGAAATACCTGTAAGACAACAAAAAGCTCCTTGTGTGAACTATTTAGACCAAGGCGTGGTCCTTAACGCAATCTTTGAGCTTTTGTCATGTAACCCAATTGGCACATCATACTTCTCACCAAAATTACTTTTGTGCTGAGATCCTTATGTTCAACTTCGTATGTCTCCTTAGTAAGTTACAAAACCAAGAAATGTAGAATTTAGAGTACAACATTTGATATATATAGAAACTGACCCTCTAGACTGATATACGTCAGAAGATGAAATGCTGTCGTTACAGTGTCCAAGCCAACCACAGTGAATATAAGATACTAGGACATGCACGTGTCGAATATGAAGCTGAACTAAAGTTGAAATTCAAATTCCTAAACATCATGTATTTGATATCTATTACACTGTTAAACACAAATTTGATGCTGTAACCAAAATTTACTGTACATTAAATAAAAAAGAAAGCATGTGGTAATAAAGACCTTGCTGCAACTGATTCTCAAGTTCTTCAATTCGCTCTTCATATTCACTCAGCTCTTCTCGGTGTCGACGACTTATCTCTACTAGCTTTTGTCTATGTGCATCCTGCAATACTGAAAGTTTGTGTTGATGTTCATCTATTTCTTGACTTAAATTCTGTTTGAGCTCCTAAAAATATCATCAGAGAAACAGAACGGTAAAATACAGTACAGAGGTTTAAGAAAGAAAAAGTAAAAAAAAAAAAGAAAAAAAATTTCCCTTATTAAAGGACTTCTTTTGTTGGTCTGGGTTTTTTTTAAACATGCTAAACATGATAAAATTCATTCCTTCTAAAAATATCTTTACACAAACAGATGCTCTACACAATAGCAAATATTAAACCAATGCAGAGAGATTATAACTCTCTCATAGGAAGTGGATTCAATAGAACATACTTCTAATAACTTTCAAGGATGACATACAAATCCATATTTAGTATCTTCAATTAAAAAAAGGCAAGATATTTCTGAGAAGGAAGAAGAAATTATTTTGTGTACCTACAATTCAATCTCATGTCACCAACAGCTTCTGAAAGTGATTTGCCCTCATAAATAGTAATGTCATTCTTTTAAGCTTACATACTATTAATCAAATCACACAAATATCCTTTCTCAGAATAACTGATTGTTATTAAATATAGCACAGCAACACTTCAGTCAGCAACAACTACATGCCTATATGCATTTTAATAGGGAAAATGTAAGTGCTAGTGTTGTAAATATTTTAACTACATTCACAAGTCATGTGATCATATGCCAAACCATAAAGAGTGAAGCATAAGAGAAGACTAGATTGTCAAAGTTGTTGTCATACCTTAACAATATTTTGCAGTTTGCATATTTCACTTTGTTCAGCATCATTTGTCCCTTGCACTTTGGAAGACTGAGAAAAGAAAAATCACATATCCATGAAAAAATTGTGACAAATATGTGTATTTTTCATGTAATAGCTTCCTCTACTGACACTCAAAAGTAGAAAACAACAGAGCTAACATGAAGTAATATTCAAATCTACAGAAATTTTGATTTTTAAAAGACATTTTAATAGAAGCTTTTTAATTTTCCATGGATTTTTTTTATTATTATTACATGCAAGTGTGTCAAAGTTGGGGCGGGGGGGGGGCGCAGAATGGGAGTGTTATTGCAAGACAACAGGGTTGCTTAATTTTACTTGAGTATTTCCACATGAGAAAAGTATACCTTGGAAATCAGGCTATAGCTTGAAAAATTATGACTTGCATCAACAACAGCTTGAAAGGTTATATTCTTTCTTGTCTCAGCACACCACGAATTAAAGTGCCATATCAAGGACTGAGAGAAGAGTAACTAAAACCAGTATGCAAGTATCCAGCTATCACTTTGAACAGTAGCGTGCAGTTTTTGAAAGGCTGCACAAAAATGAAACCCTGAAGTAGTATTCTAGGTCAATGTTTATTAAACCTTTTTCCTAACTTGACAAATCATGCATAAAAGCATCACAAAAGAGCCTTTGGAAGTTAGTCACTGAATGTGTCCTTAGTCACATGACACCATGAAAATTACTAAAAGATTATTAGGTTTCAGCTTTTCTGTCAAATCATGTTGCTTCTAGAAACCATATGGCATGAACTTTCAAAAGACCCAGTCCAAAACCACCAAATACAATTAAAAGACTAATTTGGAGGGCAGAGGGGAAAATAAGACAGAGGCGAACCACTCACCAGTGCAATCTGCTTCCAGTGGTCAACCTCAGATTCAAGCCTAGAAACTTCATTGGACAATCTGTTTATTTCTTGTTGTGACCAGATCATATCTCCAAAGTCCATGTCATCTCCTTCAAAACCTGAGGAATATCTGACTACTGAAACACAGGAAGCTGATGTAGCAGCTGGTGGCGAAGCACCTCCTAACTGTGCTGACTGAGCAGCCGTCTGTACTTTCTGCAGTTGTTCCTGTAGTGCATTCTGTCTAGCTTTTAGATGGCTGATTTCCACCTGAATACACAGAATAGAATGCATTGTTTCAATAAGAAGAATATAAAAATACATTCTACTTTACCCCTTGCAGCTTTATGAAATGTGAACAACCCAAACAGCTCCTCTCCAGCAAAAATTACTGATTACTTTCTACTAAAAAGAAAAGGAAAAAACCCTCAACACTCTCTAAATGGAGAAAAGCAGTCTTAGCTGATGTTTTACAAAGTATCTCATGCAAGGACACATACTAAAAGTTTTCATAGTTTTCAGTTAAGCAAAACTTAAGTAAAAGCATTTGCTGAATTTTTCAACAGCCAAAGTACTGAAGTACTATAACAAGATTCAGGGTTGTACAATAAATTTAAATATTTGAAGAGGGTACTCAGATATGAAAATTAAACAATATACTATGCTCTGTCAGTTATTTATATTACATTTGATTTTTTAAGCTTAACAACTCAATGTATTGAAAATTTACTTATTTACAATAAGCTGAAACTAGCTGCATGCAATTTTCTCACAACTCCATTATTGTACTTAATAAGCAGAATTCTATAAATCTCAAAATTCTGCTTCCTCCGGTTCCTACAGGCATTTACATATAAAGCAGAAATGAAACTCCTTTTGTGTAATTCTAGGCATACTGGCAAGTTTCTTCATTTAAAAGGCTATGAAATCTCATGTAACACAATAGGTTATAAAGCTGATGTTTCCATCACAAAGGGACACTTCTCAAGTTAGGAAAGCTACTTCTGTTCCCTTTCACTGTTAAGATAATGATAATATCCACAGACAACATAACCGCTTCAAGTGATGAGAATCTGCTCCGTTGCCTTCCTTAATGATAACTGAATCAGAAATACAAAGCAGTTGTGAAAGTGTCCTTTCTCATAGTGATTCCAGAAACAACAGAAACTCTGATACATGCATGGCATTCTCTTGCCTCAACTATCTCCTGACAGCTCTGCTTATATTACATGATTCAATGAAATATGTGTCTTAGTCTCTCACTGTCTACATTAACAAACCAAGAAACCATAACTGTGACCAATGCCTCTACTGAAAGAGCACAGACAGTGTAACAAAGAGATTAAACAGCATAATACAGAAGTTTATTGGACATACTTACTGAAATACTTTACTCTGTCTCCTACCTCTTTTTGTTGAAGTTGATTTCGGTACTCTATAGATAACTGCTTTATTTGAAGCTCTGCTGCTTCATGCTTTTCTTCTAAATCACTACAAACTTTTTTCAGTCTCTCGTTCTAAGAAAAATGAGAAATGAATATTGGTAAATTCTGAACAGTTCTTACAGAATTAGAGAAGCATTTGAACAGTAAAGAAATCAATTAAATTGTACAGATTTCTCATGTTATTTCACTCAAAACACACACTAACAGTAATTTCCACATGTGTGCCCAAAATCACGTTCACATCCAAGCCTTCCATTTTTATATGGCATGGACTCCAGTTCACTTTCACAAAAAGGTTTGTGGTGACCAGAGGTAAATGCCAAGAAGAAAAATTCAGGGCTGAATTACACCTTAGCATGATCCACAGGTGTAATTTAAGAACAGCCACAGAGCACAAATCGGAGCTAATATCCATGCAGTCCAGTATTTTCTCTCTGACATTGGCCAATAGCAGATGGCAAGAGTCTAGAAAAAGGACAAGTAGTAACAGTTACTTCCCCAAAATACTATCTTAACATCTCAATGCTCCTTAGTGCTGAAGACATACATGAAAGTTGTTGGTTTACAATCATAAATAAAGTTACAAGACCAACAAGTCCTTTGTAAAAGTACACAAATTCACTTTCCACAAGGGCATATGAAATTTGTAAGCAGTTTTGGAAGAGCAGAAGCATCCGTAGCTATGTCAAAATGACCATACAGTAAAGCAACACAGACAAAGAACTGCATCAGAGAACACACACACTCTATACTTTGAAGCTTGCTGCAAAAGACGTGCTGTACAGCATATATACAAAACACTGTAAAATAATTTTAACTCTTCACTAGACTGAACTTAGGAAAATGCCAAAGATTTTTGCATTTGCAAGCTCTTCAGAGCGAAGTCTATTGCAGCAAAGCCCACGTGATCGTAGGAACAGTCACAGGATGCGGAGTTTAGCAAAAGATGAAAACCTGGACCATACGCATACTCCAATAAATAAATGTGCCTCCCTAACTGTGATGGTGTTGTGGTTTGGCCCTAGACACCACACAGCTGCTCGCTCTCCCTCCCGCTCCCCAGTGGGATGGGGGAGAGAATTGGGAAGAAAGGAAAATTTGTGGGTCGAGATGAAGACAGTTTACTAGAACAGCAAAGGAAAATTACAATAGAAAATGATAAGGATACTAAGATATAGAAAATGAATGATGGACAATTTCTCACCACCTCATGTCCCAGTGACTAATACAGCCCGTCCTGAGCAGCGATCACAGAAATTAAACTGAGTAGCAAGCAAAAGAACAAGAAAGCAAGAGATGCGCCCACTGTGGGGAACCCCCACTTATATACTGAGCGTGACGTTTATGGCATGGAATTCTTCCTTTGGCCAGTTTGGGTCAACTGTTCTGGCTGTATCTCCCCCAGCTTTCTGCACCTGCACATTCGCAAAACCTGGGAAGTCAGACAGTGTCCTTGGTCTCTTTAGCCACAACTCATAATATCCGTGTGTTTTTCAACATTCTTCACATATGAAATCCAAAACTGGTTGGCTGCTGAGAAGAAAATTAACTCCAACCCAATCGAAACCAGGACATGGCAGTCTGTCACCAAAAAAGAAAGACACATTCTAATGCCACTGTCACCCTCGTTTCTAGATTTACTCAGGGACAAGCAACTTCAGCGCAATATTTTACCTTTACAAGAAACAAATGTTATTTATTGCTTTTAATTATAGTGGTGTTCCAAAATCTCTTACTTCAAACTTTAGTGCTGCATTAATACTTTCTATTTCTCTGAGTCTAGAATTGGAGACATGGAGCTCCGTCGCTGCATCTGAAAGAAAGTGAAAAGTTTCATTTTTATTAAATTACTTTTAACCTATTAAGTAGACACCAGTTAAGACCACAATTATTAATAAATATTTTATTTTGAATTGCTTCAATGTTCATTCACAGGTAAATATCAAAAGCTGCTTTTATCAGAACACTGTCAGAACTATTTTTCAGATCAGAGAGTCTTTCTGAAGATAATTTAGTTCTCTGTTATCTAGACTGTAAGTCAGATCACGAAATTAAGTATGGATTTAAGCTTTAAAATACAGGAAATTAAAAGTTTTTGCTTGACTACTTTGTGTCATTGCATCTGTTTTTCATTCAAGACTTTGCCCCTGACATGATAGTTGTGTTTCTCCGTAATCTCATGTGAAGTTTCAAAACAAGAATTAGTTCCACTATACTCTAGAATAAATTTACTACTACTTTACTGAACACCTTACTCTGATGTCTCAGCTTTTTCTGTTTCAACTTTATATTTTAAATATGAATTATCCTAGCTTCTAATTCCTATAAAACAAGGGCCACATTCTCCTACTTGGCTTTCTCTGGGCCCAACTGAAATATAAATAACAAAAACATCAGAAACACTGGACCTTTGCCTGTGGGACACGTCAGACTTAGATCACATCAGTGAAAAAAAAAAAAAACCAACCTCCGTACTACTACCACTCTGCAGTTTCATGAAACCACTCTAAAAGCAGCTAATCAAACGGGTTTTAGATAAACTAAGTAAACAGAACGGATGAGAAGCGTTGTTTGTGTGCTTTCGTTAGTGGTCAACACAACGCTTCACGCATTTCAGGACCTTCCAGGCTGGAACAGGTTTACCTCTGCTGTCACAGACTGGGAATCTGCTTGTTTATTCGCCGGATCCTGAGGTGACAGAGGCGGAACCAAAACGAAAACAAAGCCAGCAGCTCCCCCGAAAGGCGCCCGGTCCGGTTCAGCAGGGCCGTTCAGCTCCCCCGCCGCTGCCGATCCCAGAGGAAAGCGGCGGCCGGAGGAAGGAAGGGCCCCGTCACGAAACCAGGCCGATGCCAGCAGGTACCCACCGAACAGCGGCAGCCCCGGCAAGCATCTCCCCCCGCCCCGCCTCGGCCCCCTTACCGCCCACTTCCTCGGCGCCCTCCAGCAGCATGTCCTTGGTGAAGCTGGAGATCTGCCCGGTGAGCGAGGACAGGCTGCCCCCCACCTGCCCCAGCGACTGCCCCAGGGACTGGCTCAGCCCCGAGCCCAGCCCGCCCAACCACGACGCCATCGCTGCCGCTCGGAGGGCTCCGGGCCTCGCTCAGTCCCGCGCCGGGGGCCCCCCGCAGCTGGCAGCCGGCTCCCGCGGGCGAAGGGGCAGCCTCCTCCTCTTCCTCCCTTCTCCTCCTCGCTAGGGAGGGTCAAGACTCCCGCTGCGGGCTCAGCAGAGCGGTCTCGGCGCGCATCCCTCCGGCACCACCCGGCTCAGCGGCTCCTCCCGGCAGCTCCGGCCTCTGCCACCTCGACGGCCGCCATAGCAGCCCCTCCCACCGCAGCACCGACAGCGGCGGCCGCCGGCTGCAGCGCCCCCGCGGCAGCTGCGACGCGGCCGCACCGGCGGAGGCTGCCGGGGGAAGGGCGGGCCGGGGCGGGGCGGGGCGGGAGGCTGATGCCGGCTGCGGGGGTAGGGATATTTTGTATCCCGGTGTGTGTTTTCACAGGATAGGCAAGTTCCTGAAACACTAGGGCCCTCCGGCTTTGGGGGTAGGTGCGAGGGATGCCTGGCTGGGTTTCCAGGCACAAGGGTGGCACCGGTCAGATCCAAAGTTCTTTGGTTTTGATCAAATGAGGTGTTTAAAGTCATTAGGGACCACAAGGAGTACTGCACTGTTATAGAAAGCGCAGTATTAAAACTAAGAACAATACTGATATAAAAAATTGCCGATATTGGGAATAAAATACAGGGCAGCCGGCTTATAGCTGGTTTCAAGTTAATAACTAGATAAAAATATTTATAATTAAAGCACCACACGAAACTGGTAAGAAAGAGCATTTCACAGGCAAAACCTTAGCGTTTTTAGAGGGGAGCTGAGGACGCAGCAGAACACAGGCTCTGGAGTTCGAAGCTGGCAAAGGTGACCGGGCGGCTGTGGAAAAACCGGCCTGCTGCTCCCCGAACCGCGTGGGACTGAGCCCTGCCGAGGGGTGGGCGGCTGGCCCGCCATCCCGCACGGCCTTCTCGCCCGACCGGCCAAAAACAGCTGTCGGGTTTGACAGTTTCCTAATAAAGACTGCTTGCCCTCTTCTTCCGTGAACAATTTTTCCCATCAGGTTTATACATAATCTAATTTTAAATTTAGTATTTACCACCCTTACAATTACCCATAATAAAAACAATCACACACTACTTCAAATCCCCTTTCTAGCTCAAAAAAAACCCAACAAGCACGCGTGCACCAGAACTGTAGGAAGTGGCAGTGCTGTGATATAGCATGAAATGTAAACATATCTGTTGATTGGTTTTGTTAATTTAAAACATCGGGTTTAATAGAAATGAAGTGGTTTTGATGCTCAAAACACCCTATTACCACAGTTTATTTTAAGAAAAAACATATAGGTCCACAAGAGATGAAAGATCTGTCATCTTTTTCAACCATGGTTAAGTCTTTTTATGGGAAACGGTCTTAACATTTTTCAAATAAGATCAGGGATGTCCTCCAGACTTTTAAAAATACTTAGAGATGCAAAAAATATCTCCTGTTTTGGTTCATTTTATAATGCTAAATATGGCAAGAAGTCAATAAAGTAGCACAGAGGGCTTTTTTTCCCCCGCTTTTTAAAATTACCACTCTTGAAGAACTAGAAACTGACTGCTTAGCTCTGCAACTCATTTTTTAGCTGACCGGCTTCATCTGCTGTTGATAAAGGTACACAGAAGTAATCCAATATACTCTATGGCTTGACAAAGCTACAAAAACAGTAAATTGTGCCACAGAAAGCATGTGTATTTTGGTAGCAAAACAGGACACATCAGCTTATTTTAAAATTAGAAAGCATACAATTTAGTAAGACATAGCATAACTATAATGAGCACCAACATTCTTCTTAACAGGAGTGTCTTTACATAAAGTTTGGAATATCAACAGATAAGACATGAGAGATGACAAAATGTTATGAGCAAAAGAAGATTAGCCCACTGCTAATGTGTATACACATCTGGTGCCAATCCCTTTCATATCAAAGATGAGATTTTGTTTGATGATTCTGTGCCCAGTCCACACATAAGGGAATGCACATATGTAAATACTCGGTCAAAAGAGAAACATTAGAAGCTCTAATTTATTTTAAAAAGTGATGTCAAATACAACCATATATATTCGTGCCTATTTGGAGAGCATTTTCAAAATATCAAACAGCACTGCCATTATCCAGTCAAAACAATGACAAAGCATTTCAGCTTTCCTTTTTTAAATCTTTTCAGTATTATATGCTTTATATACACAAAATAGAGACAAAAATTGTATAGGAATGCAGAGCCAAAGACAAGATACTGAAAGCAGAGTCTCAAGACAAAAAAAAAAAAAAAAAAAAAAAAAAAAAAAAAAAAAAAA
>WHYT01017048.1:511114-529891 GCA_009806455.1 Tetrax tetrax
AAAAAAAAAAAAAAAAAAAAAAAAACCAAAAAACCAAACTATTACTGAAAAAGATTTCTAAAATACACAACTATTAGGCAAGAGATGAAAAAAATTATTCCTACACAAAATCCTAACACTACACTGTTTTGTATACGTGGGGTTTCATGTAGCAAAAAATAAAATTTTATCAGTGCTTGCATGCTTTAAAGACAATATCAAGGGGGGGGGGGTTAGTTTCTTTTTTTGTGTGTGTGGTGGCATTTAAATATCACATCCCTTTCTGTTCAAAGCCTTTTTCTAAGTTTCCCCTCCTGAATTCACACAGTGGCTATACTGGGAACAGGGGGACAAAACAAAAATAAATAAATCTAAGTGTAGTAACAATTATTTGGTTTTCTTAACACAGAAAATAAAGTAAAAATATTTTGATTCGGCAAAAGCAGTTGAAAAATCACGTGTACTTTAACATTCTCAAGAACTGTAACTGGGGAAGTTGACGACTGTGGCAGGTTAGACACTAAAGCGTTCCCTCCATGGGTGAAATGCAAGTAAGGCAAAATGTTTGTATAGACGTTAAAAAAGTTCATTGCAAAACAGCTCATGCTTTTAAGATGCAAACCTGGATACAACACAAACAAGCTACTAATTTGAAGCTAAGGAATTGAATATTTGGATGGGGCCAGTTCAAGCATATTAAGCACTGTTCTTGAACAACTGATTATGTGTATGTGGGGAATGGGTATATTTTATGCAAGACAGTAATGGCTTACGAAGTGAGCAACAGAATTTTATATCTAAGCCCTTAAAATAGTTTCCACTTCAATTTTTCTTCTCCTTGGATTCTTTCTTCCATTCTTTTAAAAGTATGTGCTGGTAACATGAATTGTACAATAATACTTCTTTGTAAGTCTTAGCTCTGGAGTTCTCCAAGTCAATTCCCTATAATATTTCTTAGTAAAAAGGCCACCATTTGTACATTTTCATCATTATGTTTGAAACAATAGAAAATTTCACAGACATTTTAAACTGTAACACATTCATTTTTAAAAGCCTGTCAGTTTTGTAATAAAATAAAGCAGCTGGCAAATGATGGTATTTGTCTGAGATACAGAAATAGAATTGTATACAGAAACAGAATGGTATACTAGGCATGTGCAGAAGCTATTTTAAAGTCCCCACCATTCTACAGATTTGTAAGAGAAACAGTAGTCCAACATGAAAACACACTGGAGATTTAACTTTGTATTGGTTATTTTTAAGTAGGCTGCAAAGTAATTCAGTATGAAAAATAATTAGTACATTTGCTGAAAAGTACATTTAAACACTTGCTAAAGCTGTTTGAAGAGCACAAGGAGCCCACATGTTGGAGAGTAAACCAGTATTGTATCAGATTAGTTTCAAGCCCAGAAAAATATAAGCATTTAAATAACTCATTTAAACTTGCTGTGCCTAACAAGAATTGCATTCAAGCATGACTGCATTACACCACTTTTTCCTCCTGCCCACATTACAAGACCATAAAAGCATTTTACAGAATTATACTTACAGAACTAATTTTGGACGATACTTAATGTAAGTATCACTCATTCCCCCTACCCTTTTGATTTCTATAGGCAAAACACCACAAATTATGACACATGGAGCATTCACTGTACGAAAGATGGCAAAAACCTGTTGAATGAATGAAGTATGAAATTCCCTTAAATATCATATGGTAATTAAAAATTATTTTCTGCTCCTCTACAATGGACTTTGGCCTAAAGCTACAACATGGGAAAAAAACTTCAGCTTGACAGAAGAGTTAACACCATAAATAGTCTCTAAATTAATAAACACTTTATGAGCATAGTTCAGCCACGTTGAGAACTGCTTATCACTGAAAGAATGCACACCAAAAAATGAGATTGGCTTTTTATTGACAGCTTCTTGGCAGGTCCACACATTTTGAACTTTAGGTCTGGGTTACAAAGTGTGTACTGTCAGCAATTAGTCTTTTCCTTTGGTGCATTTAACATACGTAGCTTAAATTGCTATGTCTTAACTGATTGACTAGGCAGATACACCTACTTCACTAACCTTGACATTCCCCTGAAAATCAAATTGGTATTTGTAGAGCGACAATGTTTCTACACAGAAAGGAATAAGGTTAGCCTCATAATGACTGACACAGTTGCGCTTTTTGGGCACCGTAACTTTATATTCCTTACATATTAAAACACTTGGGTGGTGACATGAAAGTTCAAATACAAACCTCCATGCTTTAATGATTATAAAAACATGTCATTGTCACAGGTTACAGTTAATGCAATTCAAGGGGCTTAGATTTTTTTTTTTAAATATAGGGCTGCTACACTATATAGCTATAGAAATAATACATTTTTATTATATTCTTATAACAGAAGATAAAAGGTCCATGTTCCAAGTACTGCTATCACACTGCCAGCCTATACCTATTTACAAAAAGGAGAGTCTTATTTCAGAACCAATTTATGGCACAACAAAAGAAGGGAAATTAAAGCTGTGGATAATTTACAGCCGAGCAAAGAAACAATTCAGTGCTTTACAGATTCCTTTCCTGTTTTCAGTTTCATATAAATTTTAAACTGAAAGCAGAAATTTACATCCTGAAAAATAATAGCATTTCATAATGGCATCCACACACATGGACTTTTAAAGCCATTGTTTACCTGTATTAATTTGAGACATTACACATTAATTACAATGTGCGTGACAGGATTATTTTTAAAAGACAAAATGTAAAATCAGTTTTTAAAAAGTAGTGCTGTCTCATGTCAAAATCCGTATTGTCTTGCACATACGAGTGGTTCTGGTGACACTGGTTGAAATTCAGCACAGGTAAAAAAAACCCAGAATTTAGTCCAATTATGTATAATATAATATCCTAAGCTATTCAAGAAACCACTGCTGTAAACAAATCTTTACTGAGAGGTTAAGAGCCCTTTCATGTACAGTACTACTTGATGCTGAATGTATATTTCCACCTAGCTACCATTAATTTCATACTAATTTTAATTAAACATTACTAATGTGCAATGATACAACTTTAGAATATTTTGAAAAAGAAATCTGGGATTATCTTCAAAAGATTCTTCTGATGCCTGTGCTAACTGTTAATGCATTAAGTAGAGTACAACCTATGTACTCTATCTACAACATACTTCCATATAATTTATATGTAAACAGAACTTGTATTTCAAGCACCATTTAGGAAAATGAAACATATAAATTGTTGCACTGAAGTTGAAAGCCAGGTTTGGTCACCCTGTTACACATTCATCCTGGATATCAAAGCAAATGTCTTACAACCAAGAGAATAAGTTACCTCACATACTTTGCTCCTCAATTTTTCTCAGGATCAGAAACAGCATGATAAAAAAATTGTAAGGTGCATGAATAAAGGCCATTCCTGAAAAAGCTGCAACATTCTGACAGACGCTCATAAAAAGCATTTCAGAAAGAACATCCACACAAACATAAATATTCATTCTTAGAAGAGCTACTTGCACAGGGGTCATTTCAGACTGCAGGAATGCACCCTATATGTGTGGCACTGACTTTATGGCACCTAAATCCCCTCCCCTCCTTTCTCCTAGACTCAGTTACAGCTCTTTCATACTGAAAAGTCAGAATGAAGGGTTGAGCTCAAAGAGAAAAAGACTCCAGAAGAGGTAGAAAAGAACACCTGTTTAACCAAACTGGTTATATGCTACTTTTATAGTAAAGACAGTGGCATAACTAGAAAGAACATAACAAAACAAACAAAAAAAAAAAATCAAAAAAACCAAACCAAAGAAGGCAAGTTATCTGCAAAAAGACAACAGGGCAATGCAAAAATCCTCCTTTAAACATGGATCTGAAAATTTTACAGTTGGAACAGAAAGTAAAACCAGAAAGAGTCAGAAAGTCAGAAGTCACTGAAAGATTCAAGAGTAACATCATAATCAATAACACACTTAAGATTTTATCTTTAATTGCAAAGTATGAAAATTATGGATTCATGTTTCTCCTGCAGAATGGGTCATTTCAACAGCAGACAGCAGGATTGAAAAGTGGGCATCAAGTCATTCAGAATAAAAAAGCACAAAATAAACCATCTAAGATAAACAGAATTTAATCCTTTTTCCCAGTTTAGGTGATTTCTTATAAAGAACTTAGTAATTTATGAGCACAACTTATTAGTTGTATCTACTTTTCCATTAGCGCTGAAGGAAATCAGTTGATGTTGGTTCTCAGCACCTTTTGTATTTTACACAGAACTCTTCAAAACATTTAAACTTGCTTTTTAAATGCAAGTTACAGCTGCAAACATGTCTAATTTTGTTCATGTGAATAGTTTAAGTAATTTTAATACAGCTACTCTTGTGAACAGAGTAGTAGGAGTGCTACAGTTTTCTAAATTAGTGCAATCTTTTTTGTATTTGCAGATTCCCTCTAAACTCTGACCCCCACTCCCCTTTCACTCCTGCTTCCAGAACTCTGAAATGAACCCTGCTTGTGCAACATCCACACAGTAAATATAATGGAGACTTAGTGTTTTGACAATAAGAAGGAAAAAAAGTTATGTCATTTCTCCTCTTCTTTATTCAAGTGGTTTCTAACAGATTCCAGAGACATATTCATGGCTGCTTGAAGCATGTCTTCTTCACTCATATCACCTCCTAAACAAAATAAATGCATATAAGTTGTAGCAAATACACAGAGCTAGTTCTCAACTGTAGTTAAATGCTTCCTTTTTTCCTTTTGTCCACATCCACCTGTTTCCACCCACCCCCAAAAGTAGTTTTGTTTTTATTTTTAAACATCATCGAACATTTTCCTCTTAGGTTTCCACCCACAATGGTCAGTTTGTAACAAGTAATAGAGATTAATTTTGGATCACCAATACTTAATAGTGGTAAGGCCTACATACTTATGTTGTACTGCAAAATTGATTCCAGTAATTTTGTCAGATATTACTCCAAGTTTACTACACTGTCATACAATTTTAGAAGTCATTTAGAAAACAAATTGTTCGCACAAATCTCATCAAAGATTACAATTTGTAATGCTTGAGCCAAACAAAACAACAAGAAGCAAAGCCAGGACTCAAGTGGTCTAATAGTGACGCTCTTCACTCTGGAACAGGATATTGACTCTTAAATTTGGCAGAACAGGCTTTTCAAGAAAGTGATCCTTTGCTTCAGTGCCAAGAGTAATGGCTGTGATATATGTCTGAATGGCTGCTGGAGAGAGAAAGCTGGCAGACAAGGGAAGTTAAGAAACAAGAGTACAACACAAAAGTGAAAAGACATAAATATTTCAGTGTTGGAAACAAGTTTAAAAAACAATACCTGGGTCAGTTTCTGGAGTGCTTGAGCTTAAAGTTGCCTTATCATGCAGGTTCAGGGTCCGATCTTGTTCCTGTAGCTGTTGTTGCTGCCTGAAAGTTTTATAAATTTATATGAGAATAAGATTAACATCAGTATGAGACTTATATCTAGTCTATTTCATTGCAAGGAAGGCCAGGAGTGAGAAGTAGATGCTGTTTGATACAGTAAGAGCCCTGCACCTAAAATCTCTTCAATCATTTCACCCTGCTAACCTTCAGACACCTATCTTCCCAACATTATATTCAAAGCCACATTACTGTTTTCCCAGAATTTGGACGTTCTGCATTCTCATCCTCTCATGCAAAGTCTGACTCCTCCAATCCATAGCATTTCTCCCTGGTCTTTATTTCCTCCATCGCTAGGAGACAGATAAGGAAAAGCTACAGCAATACCCCAACTATGTATTAAGAAAGTACTCCAGAACAGCAACGTAAAATATCATCTAGAACACTTTCATGTGATGCATGTTAGACACATCGTTACCAGAAGCAAAGTCTTAAGAAAAGAATACTTTTCTTCAGGGAGATAATTACAGAAGTTTACAAGATTTCATTTAAAATACTTCTAAAACATGTATGTTTTCTTTCTTCACAAGACTGATGTTGCATTACTAACAGATCCCCTCATATTTACAGTTTCTTTTCTTCATAGGAACCACCTGGGAATAGCAAAATTCAGGTACTGTTAGGAAAACACATTAAGAGATAAATGTTAAGCTGGATGTCAGTCAGAAACCCATCCACGCCCCAAAAGCACTGAAAAACAAGACATCTACTTCCACATGCAGTTTTCTATCAACTACTTTACTTCTCAAAATATGCTTGTCTTCTCCTTCGCAGTTCTTCTGAAGAAAGGGAGTCAGTCTGACTGGTGTGAGGCAACTGAGGAACATTCTGTGGTAATGAGTCCGAGAACTCACTTCGACGACTACCTAAAACCAGAACATGCCATATCCTACTAATTATAGTAAAATGAAGTTAGTAAATGAAATATAGCTTAAGAAAATGTCTTCAAATTTGAGGGGAAGAAATAGACTTGTTGGAGAAATAAGAACCTAGGTCAACTTAACTTGACACTATCTCTCCTCCTCACCTTCGGACTGTTTCCCTTCCCTCCTGCCACTCTTCCTAATGACCAATGCTAACATGAAAGTTGCAACTTTTCGAAAAGCAGACAGGAGATAGCTACAGGAAATTCTGGATTGTCCCTCCATGCCTCAAAGCCAGTCTTTTCAGAGAGGGTAATGCACACTGGAAAAAGTGGCTGACTGAAACTGATTTCAGGAACCGCCTAAGGCATAATCAACATGAACACCATAAGAGAAATTTAGATGAGTACTGCACCTTGCATGCTGAGTTGAATAGCTCTGCGAAGATCAGCTTCTTCATCTTCCATATCAATTTCCTGCCTACTTAGAGCCAGGGCTCTCTGAAAATTCTCTTCATCTTCATCTAACATGCCTGTTCCATCAAAAGGATGGTTAACTTCTATTGCTTGGTCCATATCACTTCTGGGTAGCCTGTGAAATTGATAAATTTATGGTAGAATTCAGAGAGAAATGATATTAACTTTTACTATGAGACTTGAAGTAAATATTTTCTGCTGATTTAACTCTATTTTTTTTTTAACTTTGGAAAAAAAGTTTGCTATTGTGAAAAAACATTACATAAACAAATATTTTCATTTCTACATAAAAAAGCACAAGAGCTGCTGCCTGCAGCTGTAAAACTGAAAATACCACATCTCTAAACCCATGCACACATTGACAAGAATCTGTTTGATAGGAAATACTTCAAAAACAATAAGGCTACAAAAAACAGTTAAACATGTAATCCGAACCTATTGCTTTTTAAACAGTTACACAAGCAGAACATAGTGTATGTGGTCTCTTCTTAGGAAGCTTTGATGACCACACTAGAGCAACAGATCCTCTGTCAACTATACACACTTTCCACGTTACTGCCAAGTAGTTTGTTTTTATTCCATCAATTTACAACGTTAGTTTACCTTTACAAAGTGGAAGAAATAATAATGAACTAATTCCTCTGAAAAACATTAAGCCTTTTTATCTGTATACAATTTATTAACTATGAAAATGTAATAAAGTTATTGCAGAAGTAGTACTTCATAGCTTTCAAGGATGTTTTATATTAGCAGTATGCATCACCACAACATTCACGCTGAAATTATTCCAAAAGGGAATACCGTATGATTTACATGATGTGGAATTTGGATATGGGTTTCTCATTCTTTTCTACTTACGACAGAATGCACAAGCCAGTCTTAATTATAGATTGAGTACTATTAACCACAGTTTGGTAACATTTGCTAAGCCATTTTACTATAACTGGAAAAATATCGTAATCATGAAGTTAAAAATCTGCACTATACAACACTTACGCACATGGAAAGACTGAATCCTGATTAAGGTAGTTTTTGCCCACTTAAAAACACACAATTTGTATTCCACCAACGTGCTTTTACTGTGTGCAACAGTAGTAAGTATACTGCACTAAAGGTACTTATAATTACATCTTAAGGGGGTTGTCTTCATGTAGGCATTAATCATGGAAACCAATCATACTGAACATTATTAAAATGAAGTCTCTCTTTGCCTCACCTCTGATCTCTTAACTGTGCTGTCTCTTCTCCAATTAGTTTTGGTCGCTGCATCTGCTGTACCCGAATCATCTGCAATAGCTGATCAGCCTCACAGTCTGGCAGGTCACCTTTTACTACAAATATGGAATAACCTGAGAAAAACAAATCGTAAGTCTACAGCATTAAGGTGCATGGCTAAACACTCTGAAATGCACACTATGGAACGCAATGATGGGCAATTTATTACAATGTACGGCTCTGCCTTTCATTATAAGGGCTTGGGTTATTTCACTATTTCAATAATAAAACTAAGGGTAGTTAACTGAATATTTAAGTTCTAATAAATAATGATTATTACCTACTTTTAATTAATGAGATTTAACATCTGCAAGTTACTATTACCTTCCTGTTGTAATTGAGCCAAGAAAAGTGCAAGATATGTATCTGATATTAGTTCTGGACCCATCAAGAGAGAGTTCAAGTTAAACCACTGTAATTAAGAAAAAAAAGGTTTGAGAGAACAAATTAGCATAAAGATTACTCGGTAATCTATTTCTGTACATTTCGGTCATTTGCTATGATGGAATATCCAAGTAAATCTAGTAAAATAAATTACCAAAAGTCTTTTGAAGCACAATACCTATACTGCTAAAGGTTACCCTTCAAATACTCTTCAGCTAACAGGAAATCTGAAGCAGGGCAATTACTGCATGCTCTCTCCCATTACTGAACACTGATACCAGGCAAACAGATAAAAACAGATAAGTCAAAATATAATGGTAGAAGAATTATTTCAGACATCACTTTAAATTCTGCTTAATTCTAGTTTTAGATCTGTTCAGAGACTAAGGAAGGAAGAAACCCATCATAAGTTAATGCTGTATCTTAAGAAATTAACAGATACAGGAAACAACAATTGAATTATTTCCATGAAATACTTTCATTAAATATGCTGCCTTTAATAGTGAGTGATGCTGAAAACGATTGTTTACTTCTCCCTGAGATAATTTTTAAATTTAAAAATTAAGAAAAACGAGCTCAAATGTAATATGCCGATAGTACAGCATAATATTACAATAGGGGACACTTGAGATAAATATACACAGATAATTTCTAATTCCCTGAAGAAGACAACCGATCAATTATAATACTTCTAGAGAGAAAATATATTCAACATGGACAATAAAATATTCTACCTTTAAAACCCCAAATATATTGCAATCAATCTGAAGAACCTTTTTTATACCACACTTGTTCAGTATTATCCAGTTTTAACCAAGAAGCATAATTTCAGTTAGCAGGAGAATTCTATCTCCATTCTCACAAAAATGCATTTATCTACCTAAACTTCCATATATGCAGTCATATACTTGCAGTCAGGCCCATACTATAATTCACCTGCAATAGAGTTAAGTGACTATCTACCGTTCTGTCATTCAGCCACTTAATTTGTCAAAAACACCCTTTGTCATCAGGAAAGGGTAGTAAGACCAACAGTGTAGGAGTGCGGAAGAAAAAATTGTGTAAACAAATATGATGTACAGATTACAGACAAATTTTTAATAGGGAGTATGGAGGAGGAAGGTTTGGTAAACTGATTTTGCTTTAACTATAACAGATGAGAAGCAGGTGGAATCTAAGCCAGCCTATTTTGTCTCTTTTCTCATTACTCTCTAGATATCAGACACCTAGTATTCTCTTCATGTGGTTACAATCCACTTGTACAAGCAAAAGACATCCCCCTTCCAACTTAAAATATCTTGGGCTAGAATGCTCTCTCACAAAATTCCACACAACATGGCTGTACACATAACGAACATTCTGATACTTTCAAGAGACCATTTAGCCTTTTCAACAGGAAATATAGAAAATTGCCTGTAAACACAAGCCATACTTTTAAACTAAAGCGGAACAGCAGAGTTGGTTACTCACAGGTGATTTTTCTTTTTTATTTTTTAATTTAAATTTTGGGGTTTTTATTTAATCTAGATGTCAACTAGCCACCACTCACAAACCAAACCAAATGGGTAAAGAAACTCCTATCCACTACTGTAGAATCTAAAACCTTATTTCATTAACATTTTCAATGACAAAAAAAAAATACATGAAAAAAACCAAACACCATTATGTTGTATAAAAGCTTATGCAGTGTGATCCAGAACAATGATTGGCTACTGAACTAAAACACTGCATTGGTGTAGCAAGAGACATAAATGTGACTTAAGTTACATTACCATATACTTGTATGGCCATCCCTTACCTTTAGTAACTATTTCCTGCTTAAAATACAACTATTTCAGAAAGTTTTCTAAAATAGTGCAAAGTTGTGATTCTACTTTCCCCAGTCTTATCCTGATGGACATTCTTAAATACAAGCAATCATAAATATTGATACATTTCAAAGTTGAGCTTTTTCTTATATACAATGTCCATTTAAATGAGCAAAATTATTTTTACAATGTCAATAATTTAGTGCATTAAAATAAGTTTGCATTCTATAGGGATCAAAATCCTCGTCTAGGACTCCCCCTACCTCATAATTTTTTTCTGCTCTTTTTCATGTAGAAAAGAAAGAAAAGAGTTTAAGATGTTACACAGACCCTACCAGAGCTGCAGCTCCCTAGAGGACAGGTTCACTGGGGAACTGATCCCAGGGTCTTTCCCTAGACTAACATTCCTAAAAAGTTGCCTGGTATTTTTTTTTTAATACGGGATACTATTAAAGCAAATTGCAGCAAAAGCTTGCAAAAAGGCCAACACAATCTACTCGCAACCACTTTTCCACCCCCATTCTGAAGTAAATTTTTAAATAAAAAAGACAATGTCACCTGTTTTCCTAACTTTCGAACTGTAAACCAGTGTTCCTTATAATTACAAATAAATGACTTTTCATTTCTGTAAAAAGAAAAACAAAAAGTATAGATAAAATTTAATACTCTAATATTGGAGTGTGTAGTAATATTAAAGTTCTTTTCTAACACTAGTTTAAACTTATATAATAAAATTTCAGTAATACAACTGTTGATGTTACAGACCACTTATACTGCTTTTATAAGATTTAGGAAGTTGACAACATTACTGAAATATCCATATACCTGTGATGGCACAGATACTGAGATATCATGGAAGCAGAGAGGACGGATGCTTGTATGCATCCCCAAAAGGAAAAAATTAAAGACGGAGAGGATAGTAAAAACATCGGAATACAATAGATCTTCAAATAGTAATTTTAAAGAAAGGTTTAAGTCATTGATTAAGAGTACTATTTTTCTCTGGAAAAACAAAACTGTCTTACATAGGGTCAATCCCAAGCCTCTGATACTCTGGGCTGTTGAAGAGGATCAATTCTAAACCCCAAACTTTCAAGGCATTGCTTATAACCTGTTAAAAAAAAAAAAAAAAAAAAAAAAAAAAAAAAAAGAGAGAGACGAAAAATCGCAGCTCTGAAATGCCTGGAGTGTGTTATAAAAACTGGAATGCTGATACCACAGCTTTTCCCATTCTGCAGATCACTGTGATAACCCCGTAACCATTGCCAAGGGCTTTGCAGTCTACAGTTTGAGAAAACAGTCTCAAGTCTGCTTTTTCACCTGTAGTTTACAGGAGTCAAGGTCTACACCTGAAGTGCCCATAAGAAGCAACTTAGAAATCCAGCTTATTGCAAGAGGTTTCATTTCACAGTTCAGGAGTCCATGCTTTTGCTATGTGTTTAAGGACCCATGAACTGAAGAACTGCAAGTCACTGCTCTTAATGGAAAACACTCTGAAGATTTAGAAGTCCAGCAATTAATCCTGTTAGGCCTATAAACTGGAAACTAGATTAAAAAGCTTGATACCATTTAAATTACATCGAGAATATATATTGCATAAATTAAAAACTGTCGGTACAGAGCCATGCTTACTTGAATTGAGAAGAATCCACTATCATCCATATTTACAGAAGGCTGCTGCTCAGTGGGAGGATGGGAGGGAGAAAAGGGGAAAATGGTGTGAGTATAAAAGGTCAGAAATAATTTAGCTTTGAAAAGAAACGTAACTGCTCATACTTAAAGCGACAACTAAATACACCTAGTCAGTAAGACCGATTTCAATGCCCAAATAAGCTTTTTAATTAAAAACTCAAACCTTTAAATTGGAAACGCTCAGTGCTTAAAGTACAGACAGGCACAGGAACTTCTGTTCCTGTATCTGCCACTGGCTTACAAAGACAAAACACAAATCGCCGATACTCCTCCTTGCCATGCCTGACCTTCCTACCTGTAAGGTGAAGATAATGCAGCTTTTCGTAGAATTACTGTAAAGCTGTACTGGTAACATCTGAAAATGCCTAATGTAAAATGCATGAATGAAAAGGCCTAGAAATTTAAGAAGTTTTAGCACTAGAAAATTAACCTTCTCTAGCTATGCAACAATAGCAGGTCTGTGCTACGCAATATTAGATTTCAGGCAAATATCAAGCAACTTCAAATTAAGAAGATTTTACCTGTAAAAATGTTCTATATTCTTCACTAGACACTCCTCCCTCTGCCATCCTCATTCTTTCTTCCTCATCCAACTGCTGTGCAATAGATGATAACTCAACAGGACTAAAATATTCCCCTTGTAGCAAATTATTCAGACAGTGCTGAGCACACAATGAGCCTTCTTGCTAACGTTAGAAGAGAAAAAATTACCAAAGACAATAAAAAAATCACATTAATCTTTTACTCTGTAAAATGACTCATTTCATTCTGACAAACTTCCTGCCCTCCCCACTCACCCAGAATGCCATACATTCTTCAGATGTATTACACTGCAAGCTATAGAATACAACCCACAATTTGACAGGGAAAACAAACCCAGCACACACACTAGGAAATAAATTTCATGTAAAAATGTTATTTTTGAGAACACTGTAAAAATTGCCAATGGCATGACCAAATCAGACAAAAGCTCTGCAACCATCAGGACAAGCGATTCTGTCCTCTTCCAAATTGCCACCACGTGAAAATGAAACAGTTTAGCTCTCTACTCCTCAGTAACAAATGTTTTATGCATCAGTCTCTCATTCTTTTTTAACTTTTCTTCCCTTTCTTTCATAAATACCATGTTTTTCACACCTTTTTATTGGTAAATCTGAGGTGTGCAGATTCAAGGAGGACAGGTACATGCAGCACTTTAAATATTTCGATCGGAACAGCAAATGACAGGTGCACTTGACAGGGGTAGGGTGAGTGGAAATTCCCCTTAAGAAAATAGACAGAGGTCAAGTTAAATTTTCCCTAGAATAATAATGAGAACAACATAAAAATATTTGGTACTCCAATTTAAAACAGGCATTGGGGTGTAACTTTGTAACTGTGTAAGTAACTTGCCAGGGAGCAGTTATGTTTCACATGTGAGACACCCAAGACTGTACCCTCTCTCCCCCAAAATCTGTAGCAACTACAAACTACAGCTTCTAACTTTGAATGTATTATGCTCTGTCATTTCAATTTCAGCAGAGTTTTGTTGTCAAACTACAAAGCAATTTAGTCATTAAAAAGTTATCATTTCATTGTGTGATAGGCTAGGCCAGATAAGAGAAAGTTACAGTTGTTTTGAACTAATTTTCAAATCTAGACTGGAACCCAAGGTCACTGCCCATAATGGCTGAAATCCAACACTCATCCTCTGAACAGCAGCTGTTTAATGCCACAATGCTTGCCAGGTTTTGTTACCCAAACCTAGTTTGAAACAATACCTCTGAGGTTTTATGGATTTCAGAATAGCTTTATTTGCTAAGTAAACCAACCATTATGCATTAGAACAGCACATAAAAACTAGTGTTACTCTTAACACAATAAAGGTGCAGAGACATTGGCAAAGTAAATAAAAAGACAATTATATTTGAACAGCATTAAAGCTGTTCATATGCACAAATAGCTCGTATTTGGAACCGGAAACCCTGAAGAGCAGGCTCATAGAATGGTTTGTCCTCCAAAACAGGAAACACTGTTCTACACACAGAAGCACAGTACATGAATTAGGATTTCCTTAACAGCTCTCCCTTTCCTGCTCGTTACACAACTCCAACCAAGCCAGGCTAGGTGAAGAAATGGTCTGGGAGCACAGAAACAGCACTGCCTGTCGCTGCTCATCTTCATGCTCATTTCTCAGCCATGGGAGTTCTCTCTCAAGAAACAGGAGCAGCTGTAGCCTGCACCTTCCCATACTTCAGGTCTATTTTTAAAGGCCAGGAAGAGCAGTCACAGGGCGAGACGAAACGCTGGAGCTCGGCCCTGACTCTCTTTGATCTCCAGGAACATTTCCTCTTCCCGCAGAGCCGAGCTACAGGCACCGGGACCGTCGCGTGAGAGGGCCCCAGCTCTCCACTGAGACAGAGAAAGCCGAGCCGCTGCCTCACCCGGCCACCGGATGGATGCTGGGGAGAAGCAGTGCGGCCGGGCGAGGCCGGGGCCAAGCCTACTCCGGGGACCGGGGCTACCTCAGGGCCAGCGCAGGGATGGGAGACCCGGCCGCCGCCCCGAACAGTTCCTCAGAGAAAGCGCTCCCGCCCCAGACGACCAACTGACGGCGCAATTCCCCCTTACGCCGGCCAACAGATCTCCCCGAGCAGCACGGCCCTGCCCCAGCCCCTCACTCACCCGCTCGTGGAAGATCGACTCCATGTTTATTGTCAACGGCCAGCAGCCTCCGCCTCACGTGACTGCCCCAGCCAATCAAACCTAACGGCCAGCAGCCGCCGCCTCACGTGACTGCCCCAGCCAATCAAACCTAACGGCCAGCAGCCTCCGCTTCACGTGACTGCCCCGGCCAATCAAACCCGCTCTTGCTCGACGACCCGCTGCAGCCAATCCGCGCGGCCCCCCTGCGGGGCTAAGCCGCCCGGCTGAGAGCGGCCGCGGCTGGCGGCGCCCCCTGCCGGGGAGGAGGTCGCCAGGCCGATCCTCCGCCGGCTCCCCCCCGCCGGGAGCGGCCCGGCCCGGCCCGCCACACGCCGGGGCACGGCCCGGCCCGCCACACGCGGGGGTACGGCCCGGCCCGCCACACGCGGGGAGCGGCCCGGCCCGCCACACGCCGGGGTACGGCCCGGCCCGCCACACGCCGGGGTACGGCCCCTTCGCCTCCCGTTCCCAGCACGAACTCCGAACACCCCGCCCGACCCCGGGAAAGTCTGCTTTCCCCACCTCACCGGGCTCAGCTAACGGCCCGTCCTCACCAGCCCTGCCTCGCACCTCTACCGGGGACAGGCGGGAAGAAACTTGTTCGGGTTCAAGTAAAAAACCCCACCAACCATCGACAACACTCTATGTTAAGTATTCCTTTGAAGGAACAAAATTCCTAAGTTAGCTATAAATACATGAATTCCACACCATACAGATCACTAACAACATAAATTATTTTTGCATAGTTTCTCTTTAATAGATAATTCCTTCTTCTCCCTCCAGAGTATGACTTGCAGGGACAAAAGTTTCTTAACACTTGTGGCCTAACTGAATTCTTGGACACATATTAGTGATCTAATTTTATCATCCTCCAAAAAGTAAGATCAGAAATTAAACAAGCACTGATGAATTGTAGATGTCCTTTACGTATTCTCTCAAGATAAAAACCATAATCCTATTCTTTCAACATGTGAGATAAGATAATGAATCAAATGAAAATATTTTCCGTTTCATCAGCAGCCTTTACTTCCATGTAACTTCTTCACCAGGCTTCAACTCTCTGCGTGGAAAGAAAAAAATAGAGGAAAGAGACTAAAATTAGGATATTTTTGTAGAATAATTACTAATAAATGTAATTAATTATTCTACAATATGTTAATTTATACAATTTAACTTTCTTTGCAATCATTGTCAGCTAAGAATCTTTCAATACTGACAAGCTGCCTCTTCTCTTTCCGAGGCTTCAACAGATTGAGTCGTCCTCTCAGCTCCCATTAATTTAAATGGAAACACAAAACACCTGACCTCTAAGGAGTGAACACACTTTTTACACAATGGGGTCCAAAAGGAAACATTCTACTTCTTTTACATACAAAAAATTCATTACTTCAGTGAGAAGAGAATGAGGTGTGAAAATCGAGGGGATTTTTGCAATATGCTGAAATACCAGCCCAGCTTCACCAGCAACTGCAGTAAGAGAAGTGCGAACGTAACAGTGAGGTGGATTATGTCATAAATTTACTTTCCTACTCAGAACTGATGTAGGTGAGACCAGACTAAAAAAGGGATCTGCCTGCAAACTGATAATAACGTTGCTACTATTGGTCCATGCTATGCAGCATGATTATTTTCCCTATTGTTTCACTAACCCTATTGTCTAAAACATGATTGGGAGAACTTAAATAGATGAGGCAATGCATTAATTTATCTGAATTCTCCCTGAGAAGTCACCCAGTAAGCCCAAACTGATTAGTGTATATATAATCACATCCTTCAGTGAAGATATAGCAGTTGCCAACATAAACGTTTTAAGACATTAGTTTTTCAAAACTTGGTTAGTATTTCAGAAAGGCATGTAGTTTAAAAAGTGCTACAATAATTTTAAACAGAAGACAGAAGTTTGCTATAAACCCCTGAAAAGTTGAAAATTAAAATCCAAGCATTTTGTTTCCTGCTGAAGTTTCAGAAAGAGCAAGATAATTGTTTCCACATTTCATTACTAAGAACTTGACAACAGTTAATGATGAATAAGCTTTAGAGAGCCAAAGCCTTTTCTACCAATATGAAAATATCTTATTTTTCCAGATTATTTTATTTCAAATCAATAATTAATTAATTAAAAACTAAGAGCCAAAAAGACAAATTTCCATTTTCAATTCACAAACGACAATAATATGCAAGACACTGCATTCTCCCATTGCAGAATCTTAAAGGACATGGAGAATAAGAAAATTCATACCTACAGAAAGTATTTCCTTAACTTGTTATTTATTTTTACATTAAAGTACATTCTATAGCTCTTTATACATCTAACTGCTCCTCCAGTTAACGTACATTTAACATTATTTTGTAAGGTACACACTTTCACACATTTTCTACTGGCCTAATTTATAATCCCTCCCCAAACTATATTAGATACTTTCCTTGAAATAATATTTTCTAGCAAAGTTTGAAGTCATACTTTTTACTTCTTCACATTTATTATTTTACTACTTTACTTTTATTAGTAGTATTGCAAATCTACTTTTGTTTTAAAATCAAAAGTGCTAGGCACTAACAATTCCTATATAGTGAAGACTAAGTGAATGTAACAGTAGTGTGAATTATGTCATAAGCTTACTTTCTTACTTAGCTAACTACTCTCCAAAAGCCAAAGTATAATGAAAGCAAATGGTTAAGTTTTAGGTAAGGACTTTTTCCTAGCAACATGAGGTTTTCTTATTCATTTGCATATTAAATATGTTTACTTAGTATTTTTTAACTCATGTAGTGCACCCTAACGTTCACTCATCTCTGCATTTGCTTATCTTGCTTCCACAGATAAAATTTATTCAACTTTTGATTCAGTGGTGCTATCAATTACTTTAAATCAAATATTTTGACTGAAATGTCAAACTGATAGAACTACACATCCTTTCTTTCATGACCAAGACGACTCTTAAGATCACTCGATTTTCAGAGGGCACTAGTGACCTAAAACTCTTCATGACTGGTTGCTGAAATTTTTAGGGCTGTCTTCCCTTTAATATTTTGACAGCATCACTGATTTTTTTTTTTCATAGTTAGGACTCAAAAAGAACAGAGAAGCACTTTGCAAAATAACTGAAAAAGTGTTTAAGAGGCATCATAAAACAGACCTTCTATATAATAAGCTCTTGTTTCTGAAGGCTGACAGTTTTTCATCATTCCTTCTGTCCAAATAGCATCCAATCACAAATCCTAAGGGAACAAGGATGTGAACCCAGTGATCACGCACAGCTTGGGCAAAATTCACCATGGCTGCTAGAAAGAAAAGGATAACAGACAAGAGTTACTGATAAATCTGTACATGGAAACTGTTGCATACCCAGCACCTTTAACCTCACTTACTAGGATCCTAATGCAGCACAATAAACATGAGGGCCATCAAACACTTCCTATGAGACACATGCTGTTCTCAAACCCAGACACAGGTTTCGTAGAAATAGCTTTGACTAACTCTTGGCCCTGGGAAATAGGATTTTATCCTAAAATGGGAGAGAAATAGGACATCTCATTTAAGATATCCCTGGTGAAATAGTTCCATTTAAATATTCTATTCACCCACTAAAGTAACTCTAATGAAAGTGTGCTCTTCTGTAAAACATTACAAATGCATTTATAACCCAAACCCCTGCGGGCAGACGCTTCACTATCTGTAACAAGACTGAACGACACGCTGTACGTTCGGTGGGGAACTGACAGAAAAGGGCATTTCTAAAATCCAGCGAGCCTCTTCCAAACTCACCACCCACAGCCTTCCAGATTAGCGCCTTGCTGGAGGTTACAAGACCAAGGAAGTCATACAGCTGGGAGCTCAAAACGACACGTTTTTTTAATTACGGACACCCGGCACAAACGCCGCCGTCCGGCCCTCCGCCGCGGGACAGCGGCTCGCCGGGAGGCGCGGCCCTCTCCCCGCCGCGACGGGGCTGCGGCCAGCGCTCTCGGTAGTGACCCGGGAGAGGGCCCCGGCCGCACCGGGCGGGAGAGGCACGGCACGGCACGGCACGGCACGGCACGGCACCGCCCCCAGCCTGCCTGGGAATCCGCCCGTCCCCCGCAGGGGCAAGAGCGCCGTGAAGCCCCGGGACTGAGGGGCACTCCCGCCCGGCCCCCCCACCCCGTGTCCAGGGAAA
>WHYT01017049.1:0-29680 GCA_009806455.1 Tetrax tetrax
TTTTTTTTTTTTTTTTTTAGTATCCGATGACATTTCTGAGCCAAATGCATTGTTAGAGTGGCATGAAGGATTACAGTTTTACTCTAGGGTTGCACTACTGCTAAGATTTTCCTACCATAAAATCCAGTCCTTTAAATCTACAAGAGCAGCTAAACTAATCAGCCCAACAAACTCTAATTTCTATTATTTCAGTGAAAACCAAAAGTAATTGGAGATTATTGTACATCTTACTTATAGCAGAATTCTCAACTGACTTCAACATTAATCCAATCAGAATCACGCTCACTGGAGTTTTCACCAGTTAAGTGGAAAGAAATCAGAACCCTAAAGAGGAGTGTTTTCAAATATCTCTTACATTTGTCTACATGCAAGCATACTAAATTCAGGAGTAAAATTTATCAAAATTTCTAAAGAAACTAAACTTAATGAAAGTGAAGAATTCATAAGAAAACCACCCTAAAACTGTACTGATATAACTGAAAATGTGGTCTGTACTTTCTAAATGCACATCATAATGGTATTTTCCTACCAAGAATGACTCTGCACAAAAGAATTGAAAAAGATATTTAAATAGTCTGGTCAGAATCTATTGTTCTTGTAGAAGTAAGAACGCTGCATACAAAATTTTTAGCTACTCTTTGCTGTAATTTACTATGGCTGTAATAATATGACAAGCTACTTAGAAACAACAAAAAATAATTGAATTATCCAGTCTCCTTTAATTTCTTTTTAATTAAACAATATAATTTGCACTGATACTAGTAATATGTCTCTTTGCTGATATGCAAAACTTTCTATGACCCTATCATTCTTAATTGCTTGAAAGTAGCTTTCTGTCTTGAGTTCAGGGACCACTCAGAGCAATAAGCACAGTGAAACTGTGCAATGAACTATGAAATTCAGGAGCAGAAAGGAGAAGACTTTCATAGGAACTGAGTATGGACCATGGACTTTGCTGTGAAATTCCACCTTCAACATTCTTTTAATGGTTTTCATACATACCAATCTGTTATCCAAATGTGTTTTTTTCCAGACTTGGGAGGAAAGTGATTGAATCTCTTTATTGTATTTAAATTTTTTACAATGAGGGTGGTGAAACACTGGAACAGGTTGCCCAGCGAGGTGGTAGATACCCCATCCCCGGAAACATTCAAGGCCAGGTTGGCTGTGACTGAGCAATCTGATCTAGTTGGAAGATGTCCCTGCTCCTTGCAGGGTGGGTTGGACTAGATGACCTTTGAAGGTCCCTTCCAACCCAAACTATTCTATGATTCTGTGATTTACTCTAGTGAAAGAAGTATTTTTTCCCCACTTACATGAGCTATATTTTGGGGTTTTTCTGTCGGCACCCACTTGCACTATTTTTCTGATCAGCACACCATTTAATTTAAAGGCTGTTTTTGTAACTTGCTAATGTGACTTAGAAATATTTGTTCCTTAAAGAAGGGAAACATCTGGATTGATTCACTGGCACCTTCTCCAGAGCTGTATAGCAGCAGCCTTGGATAACAAGAGGCTACCTGAGAAACTGGTAGACCACACCTGACACTTTTGGCATCATAGCGTTGACTTGAGTAGTCTCTTTGTATTAGAGTGGGAGGAAATAAAAGCAACGGAGTCTAATCCCTTTAATTTGCCTTTGCATATTCTTCAGAGACAGGGAAGTCTGTCTGAAAAGCAATATCAGCAGTAAGTGAGTATAAGTCTGTACGTTTTTCACTGGAGTTACCCTTAGCTAGTAGGTCTGTCCTACATTTCATATCATAAGCCATTGTTATCCTATTTTCAGAAGAAGTATCCACCTAAAGGAAAGGAGGCTAAATATCTTCTTATGACCATTAATATTCTGCTTATGAAGCATAACTGTTAGCTGAAAACCTTAAGAGATTGATTCCTGATGCCTGCTACATTGCCCACTCCCACAAAGCACTAACATCTCTCTAGTATTAAAAATTAGAAGTAATTTACCTGATTTCCCATTTCATTGAATCTGAATGTCTTTATAAGGAAGAACCTGGGTTATATCAAAAAGGTGCCAGATAAGTTCTTTCCATCTCAGTAAAAGGGCATCACAGATATTTTGCTGATAATATGAGCTGGTCCTTTGATTTTCTCAGTTAATGGCTCTGTTCAACTTGGTCTTACAAGGTACTGTGCTTAGTATTTGCACAAGTCCATAAGAAATCTTGAAAAAAAACCCACCAAACTCAATTACAGGCAAATAACTACTGAATACTATATTTCCATGCATATGAGATACTTAATTTTGTGATTTACTGTTTTGCCTGTGTGAAACAAAGCGTAAATTAGCTTTAGAGGCAAATGCCTCTTTGACAATGTTGTTTTCACTATGAATGGATGTGTCATTTAAATGGATATTTGATATTATTTGTATTAACTGCAACTACTGACTAGTTGTTATGTAGTTTTCAGTTTTAGAAGAGTTATTTGGGTGTTATTATATTGATCTGTAACACTGGCGTATGTTTACATCATCAGAAAGATGATGTGAGAGTTCAAAAATTTTGATTCTGTTTCAATTTAATCTTCATATACCTGAACACCCCAGATCATTGTGGTACAAGTACCGAACTGATGCTCTCATTTCACTTGAATACTTGTGCAAATGATAAATTTTGCATGTATACCTCAAAGTGCTTACATCACTATGAACCTTCAAACACATGCAAATAGATCTGTGTCTGTGTCAGTCATGAACTGATTTTTTTTGGTGTCTTCAGCAGACTTTTCAGCCCTATAGTTCTTTACAATAAATTATTAAATAAGGATACTGCCCAAACTGTAACTGTATTACAAGGTTTGGAAGAAAATTTAGACTTCAGAAAAGAATCATATAAAAGTATCTAAGTGCAAGATTGGAGCAACATGGGTAAACTTGGAAATTGGTAATTTTGTATGATTCTTTATCTGTATAGATTTAGTATGTTCATATATATTCATACATCCTATATTAGACAGAAGGAAAGATCTGTGGCAAATCTATATTCTGAACATTACATAAAGCCACTAGAGTCCTGCTATTACTCTACTGCTACGTACCTCCTCAGAGCAAAGAAGAGAGCTGTTGAGACTACTGTGAAGAGGATATATTCCTGTATTCCTATTAAAAATATTAAGAAGCACTGAATACATGGAGTAAAACACAATAGGTCATTCGCAATTCTAAAGGACAAACTCCTCAACAATTTTTTTATAGCATATACACATTTAACATACATACCTGTAGCTGCATTCAGGATATAGGCGCATACATGGATAAATAAAAATGCCCTGAAACCATTCAGTTCTGCTATACTTCCTGAGTTTACCTCTCAGAAATGCCACTATCTCAAGTTTTCTACAATAATGAATATGTAATAAAAATGACTGCCGTGTCTACGTCCATAAATGGCTATTGTGTGTCATTTATTCTCTCTTCCAGGAAAACACGTATAATTTGATATTTATTCATTGTTCTAAAATAGATGAGAGAGTTATGCCTTGCATTAGAAATAGAAATAGACAATCTTGTTAAAGAAACAGGTTTTTGAAAATTCTGTGTTTATTGAGCTTATACAAAAGTTTGATTAGTATTTTCCTTTTCAGAATACCTAGAAGATCTATATATCAGCCCTATAGCTTTTAATAAGTACATATAACTCTCAGAAATGTACATATATCTAGGTCATGCTAATTACCCACCTTGGGAGGCAAGAATGTGCCTATACTTCTCTACCTAGTTGGCATACTCTTGAGACCCAAGTCAGAAGAGCAGGCATCAGAAAGTCTAAAAATACATTTTCTAGGTTCTTAGCTGTTAAACTGCTTAAAGAGGAGGTCTCTCATGTACTAGCTGACAGCCTGTAATTTGTATTATGCAGGAAATAAGACTAGATAATAAAAACCAATGCTTCTGGCCTTGAAGCTTATGAATCACACATAATAGAGAAATTACTGTGGTAACATGTAAGAAAATTGTCAGGCTACAGAAATAGCCACCTCAGTTTTATTTCACTAGGAATAATTTTATCATATTTCTTGTGTAGATGGAATTATGCATCAATGAGTCCCCCAGAACACCAAGTTAGGCTCTAACACTCTTTATGGACTAACTGGGAAGAAGCTTTCCCTTAAGTGAGAAGGTAACATGAAAACTGAAACATCTTCATGGAAAAGCCTCAAGTGTATATGGAAGTGTGAATCAAAAGGAAATTAATCTTTCTTAAAATTCAACATTTTGGTGTGATAATTTATTTTAAATACTTTAAATTGAGTACTATAGTTAAAAAATCTCATTTTCAGGAATGTTATGCCATTCAGTATTTTTATTTTATGCAGACTCTCATAACACATTTACAACTGGGTATGAGGATCTTCCAGTTATATGGTAAGAAATTAGGTTACTGTGTGATACAGTGATTGCTACACCAGATAAACCTGGACAAAATATTTTTGTGGATTATTTGTGCAGCAAAACTGGAGTTGTTCAGTTTTGCTCTTTGATACAGGGAAAAATGCTTATACAAAGATGACAAATTCAACGAGGAATAGAAATAGTGAACTAATCAAGAAAATTTTATAAACTAGAGGCTAAAGCAGTCCCGTAAGAGTGCTCTGAATTAGGCAGAAGAAAGATTCAAACTCCAAAGATCCAGAGTTTTAATTTAAAGATTGAACCCAGAGTTTTAATTTAAAGATTGATCCCAGTGTTCTAATATTTAGTTTCTCTTTGAACCTCACCATTCAAATATACATTCCCTATGAGTTAAGTAGTCCTCCTTAGTTGCAATATGCTTGCACAAAAGGAAAGGATGGAATCAGTGAAGGACTTATTATTCTACATCAGAATTATCTTTATTCATGAAGACTTCAAATACTTTCTTAATCTTCAGTTTTACTGTAGCCAGGAAAAGATCCTATTATTTGCTAAATTCAAGAAGACAAATGAGAGTTTGTAGTTTCTTCCCAAATATATGTAAAAATTGAGGAGTTACTTAATTCAATGAAGTTAGAATATTTCTAGTTTTAAAAAATTCCGAACTTCTTGACAATACATGTTGACTATCAGAGAGAAGGAGGAAAGCCAATGTTGAGGTGTATCTTCTACTCTTCATTACTGATGTTCACTTTCACACCTTGTAGACAAACAGACGTTGTGTTATTAACATCCTCTTATTGATTGATAATTTGTTAATACGATATGTGAAGTACATGTACAAACAGCTGAATATGTAGCACTGGAGAGAGTACAATAGCATATTCACTTGGCTGGAGGGAAAAATGTCTCTGCTGCAATTTTTTTCATTATTATTTTATGTGCTAATTATTAAAAATACGGAAGCATCTGTGTGTGCAGTAAACAGGAGGCCTGTCTTTCACCACATACATCCTCATTTTCTAATCTGATTCTATGTCCTTAACAAAGCTGGAACTTATACACCCATCTTGCTCTGTGGGGAAAAGCCATAGGGAAGTGGGAAACTGGATGTTCAGTCTGCACGCATAAGGAAAAGCTGAATGCTATTTTTCCATATCTTTGGACTGTGTTCAAACTGTGCCAGTGCTGCACAGAGGAACAGGCTTCAAATGCACACCCGTAGTTCCTCCTGTGCTGCTGTATGGTGAGCGTGGGGACTTCAGAAGCTCTGCAAGCAGCTTCCTGCTTGGGCTCAGTGTCGTCCCTCAGAACTGACACCATCTGATATTTTCAGATAATTAATTTAGTAGAAGTGTTTGAGAGAATAAGGCATATTGAAATGTCAATACAAGGATGCTATCATATTTTTGAAGGCTGATACAGAGTCATTGACAGCAAAAAAAAATTCCAACCAACCCCAAACCCTCCAGCAGTTATAATTAGATCATTTTGTATAATTTATATTGGATTATAGTACTCACCTTCACACAATGAGTACATGGGAGGAAAAAAACCACACAATCTGTGTTTCTTTGTATTTGCAATATATTATATATTTATATTTATTTTATCTTGTGTTGCCTCTGTTTTCTAAGAGTCTTCATTTAGCAGGAGAACTGATGAAGCCCTGATGCATTCATGGTTGTAAAATATCTGTTGTCATGCTGAAGGACAGAGGAAAACCTAATTGGCAGTTAAAACATGAACTTTCTATGCCTTAAAAGTATGATTCTCAATGACTATTGTGCCCTTAGTCATCTGCTGACAGTTTCAGCAGATGTTTGAGTATCAGTGACGTGCTACCATGACTGTTGACATGCCCAGTGCATATTACTCATGCTAGGAAAACAGCTTTCCAGTACTCTAGAATTGCTATATCTTTGATTCAAAAGCTAATTTATTTTTAGGAGCTCTGCATGGAACCCCTCTGATTGCTTCAGTGTTTGAGCTTATTGTAGAGTTTTTGTCTGTAAGCAGGCACTAAGAATAAAACCAACCAGGCAGTGGTGCCAATCAGGATGCTTTGGGAAGAGAAATTTATCAGTAGTAACACAGAGCAAGAAAGGAAGAAGAGAAAACTTTGAACGTTGTTGCTGGGTAAATTTTGGTGTGTATTGTTACCTAAATTAGCTTTTTTGTTGTTGTTTCAGTCTTCTTTAGAAGTTATACTATTTGTGTTTGGGCTGGTTTTCCTTCTGCCTTGTTTTGTGTGGGATTTTTTCTTTTTAACTAAAATGAGTAATGAACATGGTTTCTGTGGCCTAGGAACAAAGCCACTGCCCGTGTGGAGAGAGATGAAATATTAATTGGATTACAGGTGCATGTAATTATCATGTACTGAAGGTGTTCAGTTTTCCTATGATCAAGGCAGTAGTGTGCATATGGGCTGAGAAAAAGTTTTTTTCTTGTGCTAAGTAGAAACATCAGAGAATATGAAAAGGGTGAGTAAATCTGGCTCGAACTCCACTAAAACTTTATGCATCTCTTGTCCCTCCTGTTTCCTGAAGGACAGTGTTTTTCCTTACAGTGTGAAAGTTTATCTTTCTTTCATGAAATGCTTTGCTAATTAAATACCTGTAGCACCTGTGAGATGCTTGCAGTGTGGGAGGACAGTGACTTTTGGCATGAGGTATTAAGAGCAGCCTGTTTTGGCTTACTGTGTTCAAAACTTTCCCCTGAAAGCTAAGGCATTAAGTAGAAAACTACATGGGCAAACTTCAGTAGCCTGACATTTAAATCTGTTTCTAGACAGATTTGGAAACTACTTACATCTGTGAAGTCTCAGTGAAGTCAGGGAGGCTCTGAAGACCTCTAGAAATACAGGCATAAAAGATTTTATTATTCCATTCTTTTCTCCTACTGTCTATGTCTCCCTGCTGCTAGGGAAAAGGTAAAGTAACTGCTCCAGAAGCTTTAAAACACCACAGCTATTTCGTGCAAAGTATTTTCTCCTAGGATTAACTGTTCTAATATTCAGTAGGCTGAAACAAACCTTTAATAAAATCAACCACACATCTGCTTTGTTATTTATATTGCAAGAGTCAGGAAGAGGATGAGAAATTTAGAAGAATGGAAAGTGGAAGGAGCCATTGGTGTGGGAGCGAACTGCAATTTAGAAGTGCAAACCCAGACCTGGCAGTCCTTTGGCATCAGAAGGTCATTGCTTGGCTTGAGACCATAGAGAAAACTGCCCAAGAGACCTGGGAGATGTGCCTCATGCAAGCTGATCTAGTTGTTCATTTCGTCTTTAAAAAGAACTCTGCTTCTGCATTTCTGTCACTTTTGATGTGTGATCAGAGTTCAACAATGCTGTATTTTTGTCAAAGACATTTCAACTCCAACGCTTTCATATCTTCAATTTTCATAATTGATAAGAAAATTACTTATATCAAGTTCATGACAACATTTTTTTTTGAAAGAAAAAATCTTCCTTCAACCATCCTCCTCCCCTCATTACTGTATTTTAACTCATATTTCTGGAAGTAATATTAAATATTTAGGCTATAGGCTTAATTTAATCGTCACCTGTACATCAGCAAAGAATCTTTTCAAATACAGTGAATTAAATAGAGCTATGTGTAGTTTAGCATATGTATTTTCATACCAGTTGGGAAGAAGGATGTTGTGAAGTAGATCTATATCAAGAGAGGAAGGCTGGTGAGGACACAACCCAAGACGTCTATGTCTTAAGCAGACATCTATGATATTTGCCTAACCAGATTGGGCAAAACGAAGTAACAGAGTGCTCTCATGTAATCCAAGAGTTGATCGTGGTGGCAAAAGAAGTAAGAAATAAACATAAGAAGGCATAAGAAAGGTAAAAGAATTTACTATGTTTGACTCTAAAATAAGCAAGCTGAAACAATGAAAACCAGTTTTACGTCATCCTTTTACACTGACTTGTAAACAGAGCTTCTGTCCATTTCCACCAAAATTTTCATAAGGTTTTACGTAGCTTAGCCTTAAGTAAAAAGAAATAGTTGACATAATCTCTGATTCTCCAAAACATAAACATTTAGGGATAGCTTTTTAAAAGTATGGAGGTACTCTTACAAGTGGTATTAGGTATCTGGGTACTTCTAGATGTCTATTCCAAAACCACATTATTATAACCTTAAAAGACCTTGAAACACAAATGTTTCAAATCTAATATGAAATATAATGGTAGAAGAAAATATAATGAAGCAGAGAATGGAGTAGGTAGAATATATGTTATTATAAAATAATGTGTTTGAATATAATGCCCAAACATTTCTATTCCTGCTAAAGGAAGATGTTGAATTTTTTATATCTAGACATGGAAAAAGAGAAAAAAAAACCAAACAACCAAACCAACCTCTCTAAAAATTTAATGAGGAAATAGCAGATGTACATTACATACAAACAAACATTACTTACACGCATTAAAATGTCAAATAATCTGAAAGAGAAGTAGCACTATTTCAGAACTACTTCTTTTTGTATAAATCCAGTAGCAATATCTATATAAAGTGACTTCAGAGCACAATGCAGCATGCTGAATGCATTTAAAATTTGTCAGCAAACTCCCTTTAATTATCAATCTGGAGAATGCTTATCCTATTCATTATTGACATCTCCCAGAAATCTTTCTATGATTTTGTGCAAATAGCTTGTCAGCCTTTTGGCAAAGAGAAGTGCTTTTTAGTAACATTTTTCAAATTCTTCAAATTGAATTATACATCCAGAGGCAGTCAATCTTTCTTAACACTAATTTTGCAGAAAAAAACCCCATCCTTTTATAGTGAAGGCTAGCTCTACAAAGGGGACCTGAGCATTGCAATGCTAACAGAGATCTAAGCGAAGTGCTGGAGAGATCCTGACCACCAGAATTCACAACACTTGGCTTAGCACAGAGGATTGTTCTACATTTTATGGAAAAATATTAAGTGCCTTTGAGTACTGGGGGAATTTTAACACTGGAAACTTGTGTAACTGTGAAGAAGTGGATGAGCAAAGATTGTGAGGTCTAAACTGTGGTTGTCACAATCTACATTGTGAATTTACAAACATCTAAGTTTTGACACTGACCATGACAACAGTAAGAAGGCATACCCATGGCCATAGCCCTCTGTGTGTTTTGGCAACTTCTAGCTTTTGTTTGTTCTCTTCAGATTCGCATCTGTTAAAACATTTTGATTCAAAGTAGCTTTAAAAAAAAGTATCTATACTTTTAATGAAAGTTATAGACTAAATTATTAAACCTGAGTTTAGTAACTCAATAAAATATGAGATATATTACCATTTGATTAGTATATAAATACTGGACAAGGTCTTTGTTAGGCTTTAGACTCTCTCTTCTTGCCTATTGAGAGTCTGGGAAGAAGGCCTAAACAGATGAAGATTACAGCAATATGTGGATTTTTTACATCATAGCTAACATTAAAGCTGGGAATACCACTGGGCTGTAGCATGAAGCCTTACTTAAGCATGGAGAGCAAAGTCACTGCCATGCCACAGGTTGAACCAGCACAGACAGCAGAATACCAGAGGGGTGGTGTAATCTCGGATACACAAATCTTTTATTACTACTGACTGAGACACACTCAGAAAAGATTTAAGGTTTTGATCAACCTAGAATATATGGGGCATAAAATTAATTCCAGTACTCAGAAGTTCAGGACTCATCTGCTGTTAGAAAAGTCAATAAAAGTCTGAAAATGAAGTGCGCTGAATGAGGTGCTATGCAATGCATTTAGTTTGGTGTATCATATTGTAAAGAAAAGTCTGAGGTTCTCTTTTATCTATCAAATGTAGCCTTCTGCAAATGGAAAAAAGGTGAGTTTCTAGAATTATAGATTGACTTTCAATGATTTAATATTTCCTTAAGAAAACACTTATTAGCATAGAAGTTATTATTAGAAGTGTGATTGCAGGAAAACGCCTTACAAAACCATTGAGGGTTTGCATATGGATTATATTATCAAATGCTAGCTAATAACTACTTTTTTGTATGCAAGCCCGCCTCTTATTATCAAACTGTTCATGTCATGATCCAGTTTTCAATTGTCTTAAAGAATGTACATATAACTGTGAGCTGATGGTCAATAGGTGATCATTTTTTCACTGTTTTTTGTATTTTGAAATAAGGAAAGAGATGACAAAGACGGTATTATTTTAATGATTTTACTTCTTTTTAATCTTCTGTTGAAGTTCTAGTATTCTATGGGGTTTTTTTTGTAGTGAAGGAACAAAACAACTGATGCCTCATGTTCAGCTGCGGGAAATACTACTTCTTGAGGACGATTTCAACCTGCAAGCATGATGCAGAATAGAATTCAGCAGGTTTTATATTAAGTGCTTTATTAAAACTGGAGCCAAGTTTTCCTGCAGCTACCACCTCTTTCTTCAATTGCTAAGAGTGGCAAATCTAAGACCAGTAAGGCAGGGGTAGAAGTGCATGCAAAGATATGGCAGGTAGTAAGTCCATTGTGGCCAAGTGAGGAAAGAGGCTGTCAAGGATAGACCTCTCATTTGAAAAGGCACCTTTCTACTAAGCAGAAATCCTCAACAGACAGAAGTTACTGAAGAGTGCTATTTCTGCTTCTGTGGTGAATTCAAGTTTTGTCAGAGCTGTTGCTGGGGCACATATATGCAAAACCCACTATCTTTACAGTGAGAAAATTTTTCGTAGTCCACCTTTTGGAAATAACAACTAATTGCTCTACATTTGTAAGGGAGGAGACAGGAGAGGACTGTGGTATTATTTATTGTATTGTATAAAACTGTATAAAAGTCAACTTCTGCCATGAAACCAGGCATTATGTCAGCTAGTAATTTGCTTATATGGTAAATTGTGAGTGCTGCTCTTATCATTGAATTGCTCATAGAAAAATGGAAAAAAGCCCCACCTGCTCCCCTTCATTCAGCCCACAGATGTTATTGGCAGGCTGATATGGTAGAAATTTGTTTTGTGTTCAGAGTGATAATAATGAAAATGGTCATCAATATAGCTAATTTTACTCTTGATTTAATTTTTTTTTTTTACTTGCCGTATTGCTTTGCCATAGCCTTTCTCTGTTATTGATTAAAATGAGGTGGGCAGTTCAGCCTTATTATTTTTTAATTTTAAAGACATACATCTTATAGAACTTTTAAAAATAATTATAAATTTTCTCTTTATTTTTCGTATGTGAAATATATAAGAAGAAAGTTGCCATTTAATAGTCATAGTATTTGCAAAACATGCAGAAACTACCCTAGTCACAAAAATAAAGTAGGTCATAAATTTATGGTAGAGAAGAAATTAGATTATATTGTGGAGTTGTCAACTTCAGCAAGTATTATAAATAATTTCTTAGTCAAAGATACTAAGCAGTTAGTGTTAACTACTATATTCAAATAAGAATGCAGATAAAGATACAATATTATATTATTTAAAATAACAGTTTTAATACAGGCAATGCTGAGATGAAATTGCTTTCAGAGCTGGGAATATGTTGTTAAGATAAAATTGCTCAGAATCATCTGACAATTGATTCTGGCTATCCATTATGGTCTTCTTGAAAAAGTTGTAGTCAATCAAACATGGCTTCTTTTTATGATGCAAGGAAAAGTATAGATGTGCTAAGCAGATTTTTGACATTGTTCCAGTTTTGGTTGCTGTGAACTATCATGCTTTAACTATTACTCTTCATCTGAATAACTTGTATCTTTGTTTTTAAAGAGACATCTGGTTTTGATGTCTGAGTAGTTCAATTTTAAGGTATAGGAATAACAAAATATGTTTTAGGTTTTGCAACTCAAAGAGTTGCTATATTTGCCATTTACATCCTCCCCATTCAGATTTTATCTGGGATTGGAGCAGCAACTCTTTAACTAATGTGGCTGGGTCTTGGCTATCCAATTTACAGCTGCTTCAACATGAAATCTTAGTAGTTGTGTTACGTATGTCAGGTCACCAGTAATAAGGCTTTCAAGGTATTATCTTTGAAAGGCTGGAAGGCTGTGGATGTAATTTACAGACTTTTTATATTGTTCTTCTCTACATTGTGTTGAAGATGTTTTTCATTGCTCATAATCACTTTGAAGAATGAGATCTTAGCCACACATTTATAAAACTCTGTTCGTGTGAACAATCAAAGGGGAAGAAAAGGGCAAAAGAGCCAACTGATATATTTTATGAAACCTTATATTGTTTGATAAATTCTGCTACGAGATAGGATCTAATTCAGCCCCTGTTGATTTTAAGGCTACCTCAGAGATACTCACGACAAATGATGTAACTTTGAATGTCCCATTACTGCATCAAGGGATTAATGGGAAACAGTGCTTCTTGAGGAAGGTTCTTCTTTGTGGCAGTGTAATGTGAAGTGGTGGCAAAGAGCCTGTTTGCCAGCTTCATGCAAGTCAAGGCTTTCTTTCCTGCTGGGATAAGTCCCAGCTAAACTGTCTTAATAGTCATCAGAGTCCTGTGAAAGGGCGTAGCAAAGCTGTCTTGTGCTTATCACATATGACATAGCCTGTCTTTTTTTTTCCCTTGCTATTGAAGTCATTTGTAATTTAAAAAGTACTTAGACAAGAAGGTGGTTCCTCAGATAATCCTGGCCTTTCTGTCCTTAAGACTATATTCTATATTTATTTCAAAAGTACATCTGTGCCCTCACTAGTCTAATTATTCTCAAAACCTTAGTTCTACTTGAACAGGTTCTTTCTGAAGAATGTAGATTGTATTGCTGACATACAAAGACTTTTGCTTAAGAAACGTGTGTTAGTCACACTAATCTACAAACCAAACCTTTGAAACCAAGCTGCATCATGATGTATAAAATAAATTTATACCCTAATATGGGAGAAAAATAAAATACTCTTTTTATAGTGCAGTTTCATGAGAAGAAGGTTACTTACAGGTTTTCTTTACATTCACTAAGCCGCTACTGTGCATGTTCTGAAAGGTAATTTAAAATATCTTTCTCTAGATTTATACAAGTTGTATGAAAAAAATAAAATTAAAAAAAAAGTGTTGGGAAAAGTAAGACCGCAACACATTATTTGAAAGTTTGTGATTCATTACAGTTTGCATACTTGCAGTTGGAGATCTTTTTTTATATGATTTTTCAAAATAAGAAATGACATTTGGGAAAAAAAAAGGAAAGAAAGAGAAAGACAAGCCTCTGTGCAAGAAATCTATTGTAATTCTTTTTTTTTTCCTCTTCTCCTTGTGTGGTTCATGGAGATGGAAAAAAAGTTATTGATCCAAGCAAGAGATCAATAGGCAGAGCCATTCACAATTAGATATTCTGTAGAAAATAACTTGAATCAAATTAACCTGGAGTACTTGATGTAGTTTTGCTTGGTAACCTTGCTCTCATGCATGTTTTAAGTTTAATAAATTATATTTATATGATAAAAATGGAGTCTTGAGAATTGTTAAAGACAAACTCTCTAGGTTGCACTGTAATCCCCTTTGTAATCGCTTATTAGTATAGCTTTTATGCTTTGAGATTATAGGGTTTTATTTCAAAAGACCATGGTCATACCACTTTTATTAGTTTTACTTCTAAAGGTCATGTCACAATTGTCAAAAATAAGCATAGATCTTAGTATTAATATTTGAAAAATGTATTTAAAACACAATGTCGGCAAAGCTGATATTGTTACTTTCCCTGTGGTAATTTAAGGTTGGGGAGCTTTACTGATTAAACCCTTCATTTTAATTTTAAACATTTGCATTTAAAAGGTAACTTCTTTGACTGGTAATAAATGAGGCACTGGTTATATTTAATAACTCCTATGCACTGTGGTGTCACAGCAGACCCAAAAGATAGTACATGCTGTCACATTTAGGATGATAGATTTTATAAAACTGTGATGCATAAAGATGAACTCTTTTGTGCTACCTTGCAAGGTTGCCATGGTGATGGAGCACTGCTTCATGGGAATTTCACTTTTCTGGCAATGTTAGATACTGAACCCAAAGCTGCTGCTTTAGATTGTACTTAAATCTCACTTTTAATATGATATCGTTTTGTAGAGACTTATGATTCATCTTTTGTATCTTTTATTTTCTTAGAAATATCTCCTATAATGCTGTCATAGCTAAAGTACTAAGCATGTTAACTTACCAAATGCTGAGCATAGTAGACAGTTTACCGATTTTGTTATTTTGTGTTCCATGCCATTGCTCAATTTTATAAATATTTAGGATATGTTTTGCAATTCTATATTAGAGCTATAAAAAGAAAGATTCCAGGTATTTACAGCCGAAGGAAATATTTTTATCATGGTAAAACATTATAGATAATATGTTGGAGATAGATAAATCTTATCAATTTAAAAACTAAATTATTTTGTTAGCAAAATGAATTTACTTCTCAGATGTATGGAAAATAGTTACAAAAATGTTTTTAGATCTGCAAATAAACCCACAATTTTTTGTGGAGTTATCATGCATTTCTCTGTAAATACCTCACATAGTGAGGTATTTTTATTATCCTGTGTAAGTAAGAAATCATATGGGAACTTCAACTGATTCTGACATTCATAAGCCAGTGATTTTCTTCATCTTTACACGTAAAAATGACAGACATGGAAATCCTTACTCCCTGCCTTAAGCACATATTTCTGAATGTTTGGCTGTGGATTGTTCGCTCTGCTGAATCAGCCAGAACTATAATATTCTAAAGATACAGCCAACTCCTTGACATATGGCAGAAAATATATACATGAATGTAAGTCATACCATTTGGTACCCAGTTGGAGCTCCCTAACGCTAATGAAATTCATGCAACAGGAATGTTTTTCTGGAGGAAGGATCTCTTGCTGTTTTCAAATAAAAACAGATAAAATGCTTTCCCAAGGAAAGTGTTGGAAATTGTTCTGCACGTTCTTTTGCCCCATTCATATTGAATGTTCCCTGAGAGTGGTACAATATTTGTTCAGAACATCTAGGAGAGAGACTGGCAAACATTTCACAAATAACTGAGCCAACGGAGAGTGGGTGCTGGAAGATGTGAGAGCCTCTTCCTGCATGCTTCTGCGTGGGGAAAGATGGCACTGTGCTGAGTGTGCTAATTAAACAGGCTTTCCTCTTGCTCTTGCCTCCCATTTGAAGTAATCTTGGGAAAAAAAAAAAGAGACTGAAAAGGCCAGAAAAGGGATGTCTTAGGAGGAATGGAATGAAATGAGGAAAGACTGTTTCTTCTCCCTTACTTGCAAAAATTTGGACAAATGTACTGGAGAAAAATCCCTTCCCTTTAAAGTTAGTGTTTAAACCCATCTACAACCTGTCCTGCTGCCAGTGGAATCTTTCAGTGTATGTAAACTTATATGTCCTCGTTTTGCTAAATTGGTGAGGGTAAGATTTACATGGACTCTTTACACTTGCTGTATTTCTCCCTAAAATTAAGTACTTTTTCAAATGTTTGCATTGTGTTACTTGTGTGAAGAATTAAAAGCTGTTCAGCAGGTAGCATGCTCGATATCCTCATTTTTTTTTTTTTCTTCTGATCTTAATAGAGTTTGTAAACGAAGAGCAAGACCTTTTTAAAATGTTTCTTTACTTGAGTGTGAGAGTTCTTCTTTTGTTTTGTTACTTTTGTTAAGAGCTACTACATGTCAGAATATGCTGTGACCTCACTACAGTTTCAATTAATTTTCCTGTTCCCCAAATAGTAGGAGATGCACTTAATAAGTATCTAAGAAGCAAATTTCAACTAAAATTTCAGAAGTAGTATCTTTTTATGGAATATGTTAAACTAGGAGTACTTTTGTTTTCATGTGTCATAAATAACTTAGGCATCAACATTTTGCTCCAGAATATCATGATCTTTACAAATGTAATATGATTTCAGTAAATTATCTATAAAATTTTTAATGAATAATAGAGTTCATTACTATACTTAAAATTACTTCTTCATTATCAACAGTACTACAAGAGGGTAGGGGGACAAGCTGGTAAGGAAGGCTTCAAAACAGTCTACCACTAATATTACAGTGCTTATTCTAAATGATGATTCCCTACTTTATGTAAATATTCATCTACACTAAGAACTTCATGTTCTGAAATACCTGTTCATTAAGATTCATTGTTCTTCTGGCAGTCTCCTAAAATATTGATAACATCTTTCTCTCTCTCTTAAAGAGGGAATATTCCCCTGATCAATATATTCAACATATGGACTTTTTTTCCTACTGCAGTAGATGAAAGAAGATCAGAAGGCTCAGATCGTGAGATGCCTTCTTCATCACAATATAAATTCAGAGAATATTTTTGATAGCAAGCCACGCGTGATCAGCAGAAAATCTTCTATTTCTATTGGCACCTCAGTTCTGTTTGATAAAGAATGATTATACAGGGAAATGTACAGTACTGCAAACCAGAGAGAGAAGATAGAAATGATTTTTAATAATCAGGAATTCCTTACTGCCATAAATAATTCCCAGATTGATTTTTTTAACAGAAGTATTTTTTTCTCATAAATGTATAGTAGAAAAATGACTTTCACTTCAGATACTCCTAAATCCTGCAGTATATTGCTGCAAATAAAGTGCAATGACTCTTAGTATGCAAAAGTTTAAATACTACAATAACATGTACATTTTTGTGTATTTGCTGTGCTGACTCACTAAAGTGTGCACACAGGTTCTTTCCCTCCTTTGTCCCTCCCTGTAATAAGGATGTCGGGCTCTTCAAAAAATATTACTTTCTTCACCCTCTGCCTGACAAGGTGTATACCAATTTCACTCCAAAATTTCACAATAAGCTGATCTTTCACTTTGAACATGCTGACAGGTATCTTGTGGCAGGAATATAGCAGGATATTGCTAGATATTGCTAGATACTTCTCATAAGTAGCACTAAATTGTAGGACTTTTTAGTTGCACTTTAAGAACTGTACTGTGGATGCATTTATTTATTCAAATACAACACTTAAGAGCTTAAGAAACTCACATGAGCACCGTCGTGGCTGAAGCTTGCATAGGGAAGCAAAAAGGCAAGAATCAAATATCAGATTTAGATAGCATTTTCTGTAAGTGAATGTTTTCTTCAAGTATGTATCTAAGCATGACTCAGTAGTAAAGGAGACTAACATCTCACAAGAGAGAGAAGAGTTATGTCCTCTCTCATATAACCTTAAAGTAAGATGCGAACAATGAAGTTGAGTCAGAGAGGAGATGGCTTGCAAATTTGTCTGGGACATATGTTTATTTTATAGTACCCCTTGAAGTTGTTGGGTTCTGATTTTGATCTGAAGTGAGAAGTTTGACAGATATTATTAAGTCATTGATAAAATGTTCTGAAAAGTAATTGTATATTAATAAATATATTAGAAAAGCAAACTGATATATTGCTGAGATTATTTACATTTTTTAAATGGGACTGGATGCTTATACACTCCTGTGCCAAATGGGGTCCAAAACAATAACCCTTTAAAAATTCAGTCGTCTTAACAGTCATTAAAAAAGCTTCATGAACCAGATTTTTAAGTCAATGGTTTGGGTTGGTTTTTCAGAAATCTGTTACTTGCAGGATAACAACTCCATCTTCACCACTGTATGCTGGTTAAGGATCTGCTCTTTTTTTCACCCTGTCGCCATTGTTGGCATCTGTACTCCACACTGAATACAGCTACACTAAGGGTGATCAATCTTAACTTCTGCTGCAAATTGCATTATAAGATCTTTGTGATTTATTCTGTTATTTTTTTAAATGCAGTACTTACTGTGCAGTTAGGAACCTCACATGAACACTCTCATGGTAGAAGTTTGTGTAGGCAACACATACGTGTTTTTGGCTTCTGTCATCTAAATACTTTTTTTTGCTTTGATTGGCTCCTTGTTAATGAGCATTTGAACAAAGATACAATGCTTTGGATATGTTGGAGAGAACCTGTTGAACTCTGTTGAGCTTTGTTTAAATTAAGTAAGTACTCTAAGTGCTGACGCGTTTTTAGAAGTCATGAGAAGTAGGGCAAGGAAACCAACTGAAAGAATTTTTCAAGTTCTTTATTAAGTAATGTACTGCCTTCAGAGCTGCTTTTCTTACCTTTAGGAATCAGCATATCGTAGGTCCTTAACAGAGCAAAAAAAAAATTAAAATCTTTATATTTACTTTTTGTCTTTGTGATCAAAATATAATTCTTACTCTGTGGGACATTCTGGGGTTTAAAAACTTTTTTTCATCCCATAGAAAGTGGCTTTTCAGAACTTTCTGTGAAGTGACACATTTCGTCAGTGTTGGCTATTACTGAAATAGTGTTGATGTGAGATTCATTGAATCATAATCAAAAAAGGATATATGGCTACAAATCTGGATGCAATCTGGAGTCTTCTTGGGCCACATGCTCAATTTGAGCATCACATGTGCCGCAGGCACTTACCTCATCACATTTCATTGTAGAATTTGCTTCTACATTTGTAAATACTCTGGCCAGAGAAATTTGCTAGTATACTTGTAAATGCAGTATAATATGATATATGCAGTATAATATGATATATGTTTTTTTAGAGATACATGACAATATCTTTTTCAGGGACACTCTTATTCCTTGATTGGATGGTAAAAATAAGTCAAGTATGCTGTAGTCAAGAATAAGTCACCTAAATATCCACTATGGGTAGGTGTGAGAGAGACTCTTGGGAAGTCATTGAAAGTGCATGCAAAACTTACTCATGCAGATTCATTTAGGGGCTTTTGAGACCGTGAACCAGAACAGGCAATGGGTAATGGACAGTTGTATTCTGACCCAGTTTAACACTCACCCACATTCAAGGGCAATGAAAAATGGAAAGATAAACTAATCTTAAACTGTTTCATTAAGTTAGCCTTCAAGGGAAGAAACGTGACTTTCTAATCTAGTATTCCTCTTCCTCAAAAAATGATTATTTACTTTTGATATGATACTTTTTCTGTCTTGTTTTATTAAAATATTTATTTTTAATAATTTTAGTTATACTTAATTATGTATTTATATTTCTTTATTATTAATAATAATTGAGAGGATGTAAACTATCAATTCCTAATCTCTCTTTCCTACAGTGGAAAAAGTATATGAACCTTTGACCCTTATCTGCAAATGTGAGTGAGAGATATTGTGAGACAGCAGAGTAATAAATATTCTTTCTAAGCACTAAATATATATGTGCTGTAATGTATTTGGGATAATGTTGAACTAAGTTTGTGTTAGTAGAACATAAAAACAAAAGCCATAGATAAATATGACCCTGCCTCTCATTTTATGACAAGCAAGAATTTCCATCTAACTACAACCGATATTCAAGTGTCCTCTGATTGGTTGCAATCGCTGATGCAGATAAATTGAGCTTGTTTTCCAGGAACAGTGTGCTCTTTATTTCCCACCTTGGTCACATTGAAAATCAGAGCAAAGACCTTCTCCTTCTCCTTTCCTTCAAATGAAATCAAACTCAAACATGCAGGGACAAAATGAAAAAAGCAATCAGTTTTCCAAGATCTTTATGGCCCAAAATAATTAATCTATTGTATGTTATAATTATGTCTAGCTACAAAAATAGAAAGTAATACAGTTCTATTTTTTTCTAGTGCCAAAAAATACATTGAGGTCATTACACATTCTTTCAAGGAAAGGCTTATGTTACTTCTTCACTGCCTGGAACATAGTTGTGCTGATTTCGTGGCAGGTACATTGACTAATTATTATTCTTTTTTTTTGTTTGTTTTTTTAAAAAAAAAAGATAACATAATATGATCCCATGATTAAAAAAAAATGTTAGTATCATAGATTTTTTATGTATGTGCTAAGATAATGAAGGAAACTTGCAGACTTTTCTTGTTAGCTTAACCAACAGATGCTATAGCCAGCTGCAAAGCTACTTCTAATAAAAAGGATTTGAATTGACCATGACATCTGAGCACATTATTCAGCTATGTCTAAAACACTGTTTGCATTAACATCTACCTTAATAAAAAAAAATCATAGCTTTTACTTTATTTCTTAGTATATGTTTGGATCTAAAAAGATAATTCTTCATTTCTAGTCTATGGACTAAATTACTATTTTGATGAAGCAATTCACAAATACTTTTATAGGACAGCTGGGATTTTTGGCATGTTCCCTGGTGACAGTTCTTAAGAAATGTGTACCACTACCCAAGATTTTACATATTTTGAGGTCTTTTTAGGATCAGGCAGTTGCAGGCAGACAAGGCGTTGGTATGGAATTCCACCCAATACTGAACTATTTTCTTTCTTTCCCTGTGGCACAACATTACAATATTACAATATCCTCTTTTTCTCAATAAATATTTAGCCATCCTAATGTGGACTTTTGCTAATACAGCTATATGTATAGTGTTGTATGATATTATTTCAAGTCATGCATAATTTATTTATATCTTTCCTAACTTGAAGATCCACAGCCATATGTTGCAGCCATATATCAGCAGGGCTGAGCATCTGTTCTCTAAAAAGATGAGGTAGTTTTGAGGAAGCTGCAAGTGGTAAAACCATCTTCAAAGCCAAATTCTGTACATCTTGAATGACCGGCACATTTACTGAGTTTAACTGACAGCAGAATTTGGTCTTCTTACTTTCTTGCTTAAAACTTTCATGTTAGCTAGCAGAATGGGAATGAATCTCATCCCAGATATGGTCCTACATTTTAAGAAAGAATGTTACAGTTAATGCAGTGGTCCAGGCCTAAGTAAGCTGTAGCTACAATTTTGTCTCTCACACAGCCATTCAGTTGTCACTTAAAGTCTGAGTCATTTCAGGGCTATGCAGCCAAACTTTAACATCATTGGATTACTCTTTCTTAAAACTGTACCCAAAATATCACTGTGAGCTATTATCACTGCCAGGCAGTTTCTATTAAACTTGGTTTTGCTTTCATATAAAGCTACTTTAATAAACCTTTCTTCTCTAATTACAGTATTTGATTGTATGTATGTTTACTTTTATTTCCTTCAATTATTTGTGGGAAATTAATGCATTTCTCAGATTTCTCAGGTGTATTCTGAAGAAAAGCCTGTACATCAGAGTTAATATTTGTCTCATTTACTGAACTTTGAAGCCACTCCCTTTCACAAAAGGTATTGCTAGTTCAGCATCATTTTTTCATACCCTGTTGTAAATCTTTGATGAGCAGTTCTCCAGGGAGAGAGTTATTATTTAAGACAACATACTGTATTGTATTCTTCAAACAGATTGACTTTTGCAAAAGTATAACTCAGCACGGGAGATATGAACCATGCAGTGCAGCTGTTTATCAGATGATGTGTTAAAGAAAAAGCGTTCATTGTCTGAGTCGTATATTGCCTAGATTATACAGCTAAAGAACTTTTTAGTTTAGACCTTCAGAATACTGGGGAAGCTCTTTTAATGCATTCTAAAATATTAATTTGGCCACCTTCTCATATTTTGCCTATTTTATTCCTAGCATTTTTTGCTTTAGATGAGCCTACATGTGTATTAAGTACACAAAGACTGTTGCATTCAAGTATTTTCAAGTATTGGTTTTGTCAAATTAATTATGCAAGCCCAATGGCTGTAACTATTGCAAGAACTCAGCATCACAGTTAAAGTAACTAGACTACTTGAATCTCTTGACATTTGACTTCTAAACTGGTTGTGCTATGCGTTGTTAACTTACTGGAGCAAATATGAATGCTTCTCTTATGGATGAGAAACATGAAGCCAATACTGAAGTTATAATTTCAAAGTGGGGATTTTGCAAATTTACCTCAGAGTTTTCGCAGATTTATCTAAAAATTAATCTGTCCTCTTAAATGATTATCTCTTTCATTTTCTATCTGAGGTTTACATTTCAGTGAAAAAAAAAACCACTAGATTTTTTAATAAAATGTAACAAATTTCACTTACAATGTTGTTGTGACTCAGATGTGTAGCTACTGAGACCCAGATTGAAAAAGAATGAAAAGATAAGAAGTGTTGCCTAAAGTTTGGAGGTGCTCAGAACTCAAAGAGAAATCTCACATGCTAAGTTATATCTAGAAATGGAAGTCAGAGCAGATCACATGTGAAGTGGCATGCAAGAGGCCACTACACTCAAGCTAGCCAAAAATAAATGCATAAAAGAGGAATAGATGGGGAATTCCATACTCTACAAAGTTTAAGTGACCTGATGCAGTACAGAATTAGTCTCCAATGAGAGATCTTTAAAGTCTGTAAGAGCTTTCTTGGTTTAGGCATAGAAGTTATCCTTTTTATTTTTTTTTTCTTTAATTTTAAGTGCATTCTAGTAGCATTTTCTTAGGAAGCAGGATATCAACATCAGTGCACTGCTAACTAGCAGGACACAGTATCTCTGCATCTCAGGTGCAGCAGTACTTAATTTATGGACCTCAGAGTGGTCCATATGGTCTTTCAGGTTAGTTAATTATTCATCATTTGCCATGGAATTGGATGGTAAGACTCGTTTTTGCTGATTTAGTTCTATGAACTGATTCTATGCTAAGTATTTAAAAGTCAGTTTTGATTCTTGAACAGAGTTTAAACTCGTGTGATTTCAAACTGATTTCAGGGCTCTTCATTTTAGTCCTTTGTCTTCCAAGCTCTGGGTTTGGGTTTTCCAGCTTTGTTCATTACAGTTCAACATTTGTTGTTTGTAACAGAAGTTGAGATTATGATACACCAGTCAGGGGAATCAAGATTCCTGTTGGCAAGAGTGGTTGACCTGTGCCTTTTAAACTGTGCTTTGGTGTAGATTTGGTTTGAGCATGGCTCCCATGTCGGGCTTTGTAAGACAGCTGAGTACAGAGCTGTGCTGGGGAGGGTTTCAGAGTGACCTGCACATCCCTCCACCTGCCAAAGGAAGGAGGCCAGCAGGGAACGGAGGAGGTGAATAGTGCCCTGGGTTTCTGTGGCAGGTTTGTCTTCATCCAAAAGAGATCAGAGGGACTGTTGAAAACTTGTGTCATCTCCTAAATGGTAACTACTTCCTTAGCTTCTTTTCCCATATTTCTACAATATGCATGTGTTGTGTAAAAAAAGATGTTAAAGCTATATAAGTCCTCATCAGAAACATTTTTCTATATGTGATTTGTAGTGTAAAGAATGTTGGCCGCTGGCGGACTTCAAATACTAGGGGTCATCACCAGTTAAAGCACTACTGATTGTGACTGAACTTACATGTATGCCCCAAATTAGGATATTGTCACGGCCTGTCAAAAGCAACTGGTTTCCAAAGGCAGGTCCACAATGCAATATGAAAAAAGTGAAAAACAGTTAAATAATTTGTACTAAAGAATAAGGAGTCTTAAAACAAAAGACATACATGCGTGTATGTACTTTTGCGTAGTGTTATGGTCACAGGTCTATTTTCTGAAAATTAACTGTGCTTTGGTTACTCTGAGTTCAATAAAAGAGAATGAAGGAATATTCTTACTTTAGCAGATAATTTTAACAGTCTCTGGGGTTTTTTTCATGATAAGGAGATATGCTTTTTCTTTAATCTAATAACTCCAATGTCTTGATGTAAATTATAGGCTTATAATTCAAGAATAAAAGAACTATTAAAGGGAATATAAAATCCTGAAAGACTGATTTAATATTGGAACTCTTCACAAATTAATTTGTTCTCACATCTCTCCCTTTTCCTCTGAATGTTCAGAGAGGTATCCAAACTATTTTCACTGAAAATATTACTAGACTTCATTCATAACGGCTGTTCAGAAGTGGAGTATCTTATCCTTTGCTGAAAATATTGTGGGCAGAAACAAATAGGGGATTTTTTGAGAAAAGGGATGTACAAAAGAATATTCTATTTGCTTGAAGAGTTTTGTCTGTTTATTTTATACTAGTTTCCCCTCTGATTTAAGGACTTCTTAGGGAAAATATTTATCCCTTTTTATAACTTACTTCTTAAAGTGACTTTTAAAGATACAACTCCTTGTTGCATATAATTAATGATCTATAATGTAAGAATTGAAACAAGAATCTAGACTGAAAAGTAAGTTCAAGTAGCCATGATACAAAGCTGTTAACGTTCTTTTGCTCATTGGTATTTCAAATATGGATTCTTGCCTAAATACCTTCTGAAGGTTTAAGCACGGTATTGTTTGATTTTGCTTACAAAATTGTCTAGGTATATCTACATTGTGGAAAAGATTGGAAACTACCAAGCTATTATATCAGGATGATATGCAAAATATCATATAGAGATACTGGCATGGTTCCCAGAAACAACAGGCCCAGACTAAAAAAAATCCCTGCTTTTCTGGAAAAGCTTAGCTAGCTTAGACACAAGAAATCACTGATGCAGATAGTTCCTTCCCATTCTTGACTAGAAAATTCACTTTCATCTCAAAGAGCAGATGGGAGATACATATATACCCTACATGAATGATACTGTGAATTAAATGAATTATACTGTGGTGGTGTCAGCTATATTTTCCAAGACCAGAATTTCTGTTTCCCATGTGTGTATTTTACCTCTCATTAAGAGGGTTTAACGTATGCCCAGAAAGTCAACACCTTTAATCCTCTTCTGGCTCTCATGCAGGCTTTTCTGATAGCTTAAAATATGTTTTTTTCCTCCAGATTAGTAACTTTTGGTGAAAACTCTTGAGTTTGCATCATGCATATGCCGAGTAATTCCAGAAGTAATCTTTAAAAAAAGCATGCTTCATATTAACAACTGCACATAAATGATGAAGGTGAAATTTTGTACCACTGCAGCAGTTCTAAAGCACAGAATTTGTTCTGATGAGGCACTAGTCAAGACTCACAGCATCTGACTCAGGGATGTAAGAGTGAAAAAATGTTAAAAATAAAAAATGATAACTGGGACAGAATTAGTATTTAATCTGTCACCCTACCAATACTAGGCATAGCCTTCGGGCTACCAGCAAAATATGTATCAGCTATTAGATTATTGATCAGTTGGAATTATTTATTGATGAAGAATTTGTGTCTGCTTTCAAAATCTTCAGAAGTTCTGAGTGTAGGAAAAGACTGTTGCTGAAGTCAGTATTATCCTGAGGTCAAGGACTATCTGTAATGTGTCAGTTAGCAAAACCAGAGCATAGCAAAGGTTCTACTCCCTATTTTTAATGTGAAAAATAGAAAATGCTTGGTTTTCTTCTATTTAATGAAGTCAATTGGTCACCTCTTGAACACTGACAAGCCTTCCTGCATCCCCAAAGATACACGAATTTTTACTACTTCAGAAACCTTCCAATTGTAAAGGCTGCCTATATCTAGCTGCTGTGAATCCTCAGTGCATCCACATAAACTCATGAAATGCAGCTTTCCTGAACTGCAGAACTGTTCAACACTCACTGATCTCTCCAATCATTTGTCTATGTATTACAATTTCAATAGGAACTGTTCCCTACTGTGTGTTTTTACAGTGACTAGAGTAGTTTTGAGATGATGTTGAATGCTAGTGTTACAAAAATGACAATGAATTTGTCAAATAGCTCTTATTTCCAATATTCTTTACATTTTTTGTGTGCTTTCTCAAGCTTGCTTACAAATGTAGTACATCAATGTTATTTTTAAGGTAAGTTAATAAGAGAAAAAATAAAACAAATTACTGTATTCTCTTGAAAATATTATCTATATCTTATTTTTTTTTTTTGTTCCTTAGACCATAATTTCAGCCTTTTAACCTCAGAGTAGAAAATAAATGTTATAAATTAATTTGTATTCTGCAGACAGGAAGGCGACAATCTATAACTGGCTTTGGACTTTTATTGATGGTCTCCTTGTTGAACAGTGAGGACATGGTTCATTGAGAGGAAGCCAAATGTTGGTAAAAGAGTAGAACGCCATGTTGCTTGAAAACAAAGATTAAGTGATCTTTTTTTTTTTTCTGCAAACTGAGCAGTAACAAAGAAACAGCAGGGAAAAAAAAAGAATTAAACTTTTATTTTTAGAAAACAGAAAAACACTTTCTTGTTTAGAGAAAAAAAAAGGCTGCTTTTTTTTTTTGGAAATTACCATAATGTTCAGATTGAGAGAAGAGTATAAATACCATAAGCAAATGCAAACACTTCAGCTGCAGAACAGGCTTGTACCTTTTTTAATAATTATGATTTCAGCTGGAATCACTGGGTCTGCCTTAATTCACTCTAGCCAACTGCCAAGTCATAAATATATTACAGCTTTGTTGGGTTATATTACAACTTCATTGACCTTTATCTTAACAAAATCTTTTTTTAACTAAGGCTTTTTCTACTTTCCAATTAGGCATATTTAGCAGTTTTCCCTTGATACGTGTCTGTGGCACAAGTTGATTTTTAACTTCTTTTAGATATAAAAACAGTGTAAAACTCTGTCAGCTGCACAAATGAAAAATGAAGATTCAATTTACAGAAAAGTTAAACTGAGATGACCATTAACATGAGACAATCAACCTTCATAAAATATGGTATCTCTCTTTTCCCTAAGGGAAAGTGAACTAGCTATAGTGGTCAATTATCTCTTCATAATGACCAATTCATTGGTTGTTGACATTTAATTAGATGTATAAAAGAAAAGCTGTAGTAAAAAGTACACAAACAGCAATAATTAGGTTCACTTCATTCTAAAAACAAGACTTAATTGAATTTTAAACTTGTTTTATTCCTTTAATATATGAACTTCATGTAAGTCTGTCTTAGCAAAGTTCACCATATCACAGCTACATTGTCCCTTTTGCTAATCACCATTCTACAGCAGAAACAATCAGTGATTTTTTTTCTCCATCTTTCCTGTATTTATTTTTAGCCTAGAATTACAGTACTTTGCACGTTAGAGGAAAAAAACAATACTTTTTCTGGATTTGAGTTCTATAAAACAATGTAACAACCTTTTTTTTCACAAAACATAAGAAATACAAATCTCTATACATTCTATTAACTAGATATTAAACTCTCTTGTAAACCAATCAAGTTTGTTAATTTAAGTTTTTAACTGCAAATGGTAAGCACATATATCTATTAAATCTTATGTTTTAGTCAACCTTAGTTGCCTATAGTTTTATACTTTTTTTTTCCTCAAGTTGCTGACCTTCTGCATTTTGTTGACTTCAGCTGATGATGGATTTGTTTTTAACCTTTATAAAATCAGGTCACAATTTTATGTAAAAGCTTGTTGTCTTTACTATTATAGTACTGGCACAATAACCGCAGGTTAGAAGTCCTACTGAGATAGATTAAAAATGTACCAGTTAACAGTGAGGTTGTCCTAACCTGATTAATTTTTGTTCTAAAGCCTAATTTAAAAACAAAAGATTTTTCTTCTGTATGATTAGATGTGAGGAAGTCTCTAGTTCTTTAATTAGCCAAGTGGTAAACATACCAGAAATAACTTCAGCCCTGTTTTTATGTTGAGCCAAGAGTACCTGAAGTCCTGCAAGCAAACTGCATGGTGGATGCAACACTCTCCCTCTCTGTGAGCTATCCATGCTCCTCACAGACCCTCAGAGATATTCCACAAAAGACACTACCCACGTGGCACTGGCTTGCCTTTACAAAGTTCAGTGCCCATTTTCTCTTAAGAGTACTTACGTTTCAAGATGAGAGGAAACATCCAAAAAGGCTTTGCCACTAGCACCCTCTGCAGTCACTGACCGAGGAAGAAGTTCTGTTGAAGTGGAGCTTAATGCATTCTCCCTCATGAAGTAGACAATGCACCTGAAGTATTTTATTATTATGTGATTATGGCTATTGCAGTGCTTTTTTGCTGGGTTAAAAAATGTTGTAGCGCTGCCTAGCAGAACCGGCCTGAGCAATTCACCCAAATTGAATAAATAATAGTGGGTGTGAGGAGATCCCTTATAAGAAAATGTTATTTTCCTGATTTTATTAACACGCAGGATTTTGATGGCAGTATTATTACGTAAGAATTCTATCTTGCAGGTCCAAGAAAATACATTTATTATATTTCCACATGCTGAATGTTAATTTATTTTCTTTGATGTTCTGAGCACCTGAGCCAATCCGCTCTATAGCTCCACTGGGAAAACAGCACAGCTTGGAAGAAGCAATGGGAGGATGAAAGCAACCTGTTCATTTTCCCACTGATGTGCCTTTGCAGAATCAGGCTTTTTTTTCATGCTTTTTGAAAGAGTAGGGTTTAAATATCTGTAATCTTATCTTTCTTAATCTGAGTAATTTCTCCCTAGAATATATCCAGAGGCCATCTGAAAAGTGGGTTGAAATTGTTCTTGAACCTGGGACTTTGAAAATGAACAAATAACTCTGTAATAATTATAAACAATTTATCGTAGCGGGATTTGAAATGATCCTCAAAATATGTGCATTATATCTCTTTCTTTAAATCCCATCTTTTAATTAGGATCATGATAATTATGTCATATGAATTAAAAATACAAATAGGTGAAATAATTTCTTAGAACAAGAACAGAAATGCATGATAAAATTTATGTTCACAAGACAAACTCTAGGGAAGGACTGATGTGTTAGAGGGACAGGCTTGCCAATCAATAAGGATATGCATGGAAGTAATCTCAGTTGTATCATAAACAGTAAAAAATTACAAGTGATGTGGTTAATTATTATAATGCAGAATGAGTGGCTTAGTGACTTGAATACTCTTGGGATCTGATTTCTCAATTAAAAACACTCCTCAGGTTGCTTCATTTTCACTTTGTAATGTCACTGGTTTTAATCCAAGTATTAATTATTCAAGCATAATACTTGGATCAATGAAGTCTGGAAGATAATGCCTAAACCCAGGAAGGTTCTTCTCTTTGGAGGAATCTGTCCAGTTGCACAACATGCCTTTGGGAACCACAGTTACTCTATACTGTATCTGAGTCATGCTGTTGTAGAGAGAGGTTAACCTTCAGCAATCCTAAATATTAAAGTACCCATTCAAGAAAAAAAGCTTTTATCCAGTAATCAGAATTTATACAACTCTTGACAGTCTTTTGTGAAATTAAAGATAAAAATCCAGAGGATCATTTAAAAATATATGTAGGGTCATAATGTTTGAAACTAATCAGATACTATTTTTGAAACTAATCAGATACTGTTTTAAAATAATAAAAGTAATATTGATGAGATTACATGGAAATTTTTTAGAGAAAAGCAAAACTAGCCACATCAGAAATACTGGTAATTTTAATTCAGACTAGCAAAAATATGTTTTTCTCTTTACAATACCATTTATATAAATCATAGAATCATAGAATCATAGAATCATAGAATGGTTAGAGTTGGAAGGGACCTTCAAAGGTCATCTAGTCCAACCCCCCTGCAAGAAGCAGGGACCTCCCTGACTAGATCAGGTTGCCCAGGGCCCCATCCAGCCTGGCCTTGAACGTTTCCAGGGATGGGGCATCCACCACCTCTCTG
>WHYT01017049.1:34925-50222 GCA_009806455.1 Tetrax tetrax
TTTTTTTTTTTTTTTTTTTTTTTTGAAGAGGATTTATCTTGACTGGGAAATATTGGTTTGAAATAAATAATCTTTGACATGAGTTTGAGTGACTTTTCTGAATACAAGGGAACTTGCAGTCATGCAACATGCACTGAAAGCTTTTAAAGGTGCTAGAAGTAATGGTTATCTGAACTGGAGAAATCATGCTTGAATTCTTCCATAAAAAATCCACATCAGATTGCTTTTTTACAAAGTCAACATTTGTCTTTAACCTCTCCATTTTCTGTCCTCCGTCTCACCCTTTTTTTTTTGAAATAAAAATCATTCTAGCCACTAAATCCACTGAAACAACCAGTATCACCGTATCGAAGAGTGAATGACTCTAAAGCTAGTAACAGTAGAGTTAGTTAAATGTCTTAGGTTTGCATTAAAGACATCAGGTTTGCAAAAGCTACTTGTCATTAACCAAAGCCTTTATTTGGGGTATATGACAACTTTTGACTGGGAACCAGTCCAAGAAAGAACAGTCTTTGTTCACTATTAAGTAAATAATAATCAGATTAGTGCATTTTCTTGATACCTGCTCATGAACTCTGAACATAGGACTCAGTTGAGATTTGGGGTAATTTTCTCATTCTGACTCAGTAAAGCCAAGGACTTGAACATCAGCCTCCTCATGCAGGATGTGGAGTAAATCTTGCATGTATCGGAGCTGCTCTACTTTCCAGTCCTCTGGGAAGTCCAGTGGCTGCTTTTCACTGAAGCACTGACTGAGTTCATTTCAGTACTTCTGAAATAGAACGTCATGAAATTTCACTTACAATTCCATTTCATATCTTAGCCTTTCATTATTTATATGGGATGATATATATATTTTAACTGTAAACTATTTTTAAAATCTGCTTTTAGGTGAAGACTTGAAAATTGCTTTTTTAGCTTATTCTAATCTCCTTTTTTTTTTTTTCTTAAAACAATCAAGAAGGAGCTCAACTGCAAATATGGTGAGAAATTTTGAACATCTACCCAAATTATTGTGAATGACATTTTTGCATTGGTGTCCAAATGCAGAGAGCTTGGCTAGATGACATGGAGCGTAAAAATCACTGCCCTGAAACCTTTTTGACATAGTATCTTACCATATGGAAATGCTGGAATTTAACATGTTTTGCAATGGCAGGCAATTCTTCATTAATATGCCTACAGTGCATACTAAACATTCTGGCTCGCTGACAGGGCTATATTAATACAAAATAGGAGTCTTGAGATAATTACTGTTTTGTGTCTGGAACAGAGAAGTGTGTGAAATAGATCTTTACTTAGATAGCCAAAGAAGAAATAATTTTCTCCTTTAAATGCATATTTAATCTTAATAAATGGACAGCCAGTGAATTTAAGCTGTTCTACTGTACTTTAACTACATACAGTTTTTAGAATGTGTAATTGGGCTCTTGCCAGTGCAGAAAAATATTTTCCCTTGTTACAAGACTGAGGTTTTGCAACGAATATGTAAAGACTTAAATTAGCAATGGAAAAAGTCGCAAAAGCTTCTACATGGAAAACTTCATCTCAAGAAATCCTCTGTAAATATCTTAATTTTTTTTTTAATTGAGAGGGAAAGAAACCCCACAAAATTTTAAATACAGAGATGGAAGAAAAGAGTAGGCAACCTTGCTGTAAAATCAGCAGAGTTAATGTTGGCAGGAAGTTCTTGATTCTTTTCCCTTTTAATTATGGGATGCATTTTCTCATTAGGCTTCTCTATTTAAAGCTAACTATAATTGGCTTACGTATTAAAAATAACAGTGACAAACAGAGATTAGGATGCATGTTTGTATGGATCAGTACTTGAGAACCGAAGTTCTCGCAGAAGGTAGTTCAAAGAAGGGAATAATTGAGCCTCCTTTGTTACAGGTGAGGATCAAAACCACTTAATTTCTTCTTCTCATAGAGAGTCTGAACAAAAATCCTCTCTCTCGCTAAGCATATCCAGGTATCGCTAGGGTCAGAGGACTGCAGTATGGAATAAAGGTGTTTGTTTACCTTGTTTTACTGCTGGAAATGGCCACTGATTTTTGGGCCTTGGTTCTAAGGGGAGTTGTGGGAGACCGGTGCGATCTGCCTTCTGCCATGTAGTCTGAAGGATGTTTTCCCAGCCCTGTGGGCAGCCCTCTGAGTTTCTCACTGCTCAAGCACTTTCTAGTGACTGACAAGCCCATGGCTTTAGCCACCTGCCTCATGGTCCCTTCTTTGCAACCTCTGCCTGCCATGTTGTTGTTGTGTGCCATACACATCAGGACGAAGTGACATCCTAGGCTCTTCTGTGATCTTACTGTCACTCACTGCTCCCCTGAGTGGTGGACACCATTGCTAAGTGGGCATGAACAGGAGATATTTTAAAGTTATGCCTGGGACAAGACAGTGTGGTGATTTGACCAGGACATCTTGAAGGGACCACTGCCCTACCACACACCCTCTGTAGAGTGTGTCTTTCTGGACTATTGCTGTGGGGTTGTTTGTTTTTTTCTTCGATCTGTCACTTAAAAAAAATTATGCCAACAACTTGCTGAGAGGACCTGGAAGATTTTTAAGGTACCTAAATCCTAACGGGTGCCTAAAATCTCCTTCCTTTCAAGGGCAGGTAGGTGCCTAAATAGGAGTAATGCTATTGAATATCTTTATGACTCAGTCCCTCTTGTTTAAATATAGGTAACGGTCAACAGTGTAGCAGCAACCTTTCTTTATAAAATAAGCTGTTTGCATTCAATCTCATAATAGCAGTCTGCTTGTATTGATTTGTTTATGTAAGTTACTATATTTGTGTTGCTTTGCAGTATTTATTTAAATTATGTTTCCTTGGATTATGATGGGTAGTACTGGTTTGAATATAGTTGTGAAACTACTTATTCTCAATTTATTTCCTCCACAAAAACTATTTTTCACTCATTCAACCACCCACATGGAACTTTTTGCCCAGGGAAATAATTCACTGTGATTATCAAGTTTTTCTTTAAAAAAATAAATATTTATGAGTAGATGAGAATATACAGGCATTGCCTATACTTTTTTTTTTTCATATAAAGACTTCCAAATCCCAGATTTGTTTCAGAAATAATGGAAGATTTCCAGAACCAACCATGGTGTTTGCCAGGAACATCACTCACAAAGTCCAAGCACTTAGCAGCAATAATGTCTAGCTAGGTTGTCCTAATTCTCACACAATCTTCAAACTGAATATATAATTTGTATGCATAAAGAAATATACTTAATCACAACAATCTAAATCAGCAATGAGTCACAGTTAAAAGTATAATTACAGTTTTGATTTTAGTATCAAAATATTCATAGTTTTTATTACGTGACAAGTATCTGATGACAGCTATTTAGATTGGAAGTTCGCTGACTGTTCAGAATAATCCTATCTGGGTAGCCTTTTTTTTCATCTAGGGAAAATAGACAATATTGATCACTTGCCCAATTGTGTTATTAAATTCCCATTTCATATAAATACATTCATGTGTATATGTATATTTGCTTTGATTTTTATATTGATCTTTTTTTAGAATAGCAAAATTGTGTCAACTTCATACATCTTTGTACTTCATATATGTCAGATGAACCTCAGTCGTTTTATAGAGCAGATGGAGGGGTAATGCAGATATAGGTAGCAGCAGCAAAATCAGTGTAACAGGATGAGTGGCTGCAACCTTTAATTCAGTAAAAACACACCTATTGGACACTGCTGCAGAGATACAGTATGTAAAACAACTTAAATTTCGGCTTCAACCTCTTAACCCTAAGAGTGTGTTTATTAACCACAGTAATATACTTGGATATTTAAAACCACAAAGGACCTATTGCTGGCCACATTCTTTTTTAAATAATCACGTTGATCTACATTTCAAAATAATCTCCTGATTGTTTGTGAGTGCCTAGTCTGACATACCTTAACCTCAATTTTCAGGAATGCTAAGTCACTGTAGGTCCATGTAAAACCAAGAGGGAATGAGGTGAGAAATGAGCACCTCTATACTGAACTGCTAATGTTAAACTCAAGGTTAATATTTCAGCCAGTGCCCTATGTATTTGTAGCTGCTACCAAAATTGCATTGGCACCTTAATTCTCTGGTCCTTTCTATGGGCTTGGATTCTTCAAACATGGCCAGCACAGGGATGTTCTAAAAGGGTTAAACATATGGAAAGCTTACAGAGGTGAATCTTAATCTGCTTTTATACTAGGTGATAGCAGGAAATGTTACATTTTCAGATAACCTAGATTAATGTGTAAAATTTTACACAATATGTTGAAATAGATGGACAGAATGAATGAATGAAAGATGAATTATTTAGATGGCCAGATCTCTAAATATGGAAAAGTTGACCTGAGAAATACATTAAATGAAATATAAAAGGTAAGGAGTGGAACCAGAACTGTAAATTAACCGCATGTTTCTGCCACCATACAGACTTCAGGTATTATTTTCATTAATTGCACAGCTTTGCATCTGACCATCAATCCCCTGAACTTCTGTAATTAGTTGTGCTCTGAAGAGGTCTAAGGAACTGAGACTAAGGCTTTGTGTTACGCTTTTGTATTTTGTAATATACAGTGCAGTAACTAAATAATTGTTTTAGTTTTACAAAGTGAAGGGTGTTTCAAATGTAGTATCTTGAAAGCTTAACTACTTCATGGAAACTTGTGATTTATTTATCTACAAATGCTTAGCTGTAGGTAACTGACAAAAATGCCGATACAGAGCCATACTCTAGCATAGAATAGTTACAACAACCTCAAGGCCAAGAGGCTAATTTCATTTTTACTTCATGTTGTATAAGGGTTACTGGCAGGTTTATTGCCCTGTTTTGTGTTTTAAAATTATACTAATGTATCAGTCCCTTCACGTTCAGTTCTTTCCAGATAACTTTTTTATCTTCTCCACTAAACTTCTGAGCATAGCTCCGCTGCACTTTTAAATTTAGTTTTTCATTGAGTTTCCTTGCATTTTCTGGACAGGTTTCCATCAGATTGCATATTCAGTAAAATTAAATAGGTTTTTAGGATGCTAGAAAACAAGCATCTGTAAAGAAGGTGTGAAGGGGTGTGTTTTGTTTTGTTTTGTTGTTAGATAGGATATGATTTTCCAACCCAAAAAGAGATGTTAAGTCTGCTATAAGCAGTATCAGCCTAACCACACTGAATTCTTGAAATGTATGACCTTTTGCAATCAACTTTGTAAGAGCGTGTCCTCCAAGACCAAGGCAATGCATTGATCATCATGGTTCCCTGTTTCAAAGAAGAACAGAATACACTGAAGAGGATGTGAAGAGAACCCAGCTTGATTAGGTTTGTTACAAGACTAATCACTGAACAGTGGCAAGGATGCAAGAATTGGGAATGCCACAATTCATTATTCATAACATGTATCCCTTTACTTAATAAATCTTGAATACAAATATTACAAGCAAACTATGCTCTCCTTCAGCTGGCTGGCTTCCAGGGCCATTCTGTTGTACCTCAGAATTCATGTTTTTCAAGAGACTAATTTAAAGATTTGCTGATTCGTTTTATGGTAGTAGGTATGCTCTGATGGTACATATAGAAAATTCTAAAGTAAGCCTTTAATATTTTTAAAATTTCAGTGGCCTCCTGCCCTGTTAGACCAATGGAAGGATAGAAAGGGTCACCTTTGAATCTAGGAAGTCCATAGTGAACTGAAAGTCAAAATGCTTGTGGCTCTAATATAGTCTAAATTAGAGAATAAAACAAAATTTTTGTTTAATGATATTTTGAAATCTTCATTGCTAACCAGCCACTTCTTAATGAAAAAAAAAAAAATGTATCTGTAAATGTTTCTTCCTTTTTACAAGAGGAGAGAACTAAAAGGTTTTTAAAGTCTGAGAAGCTGAGCTGTGATGAAAGCTGCCATTAGCGCCTTCACACCTGGTTGTAAGCCACTGTAGTCAATGCTGTTCTACTGACAAAGCAGTGTTAGCCTCTCAGGTTGGGATTTAACTCTGGCCTTTCAGAGCTGCTGTCCTGGAAGTGTGGATAAGTTAAATAAGAACCACAGACTCTGTTCCAAGTTTCCTGGGTCTTCAATGAAAGATTTCTCATGCTGCTGTAGCTGCTGAAGAGAATCTCGTGTGCTTCATCTTTTGCCATGATTCCTGCAAGCTTGAACAATTTCTGTATTTATGAAGGTGCATTGCTTTCTGTATTTATCAGTTCTATTCACAGCTGCCAAGAAGAGTGCCAGCTTGGTGTTGCAAAGTTTTATTACTGTGCGTCTCTAAATAAAATCCGTATTAGGACTATCAACTAATTTGTAGCTGCTTTGGCAGGCGGTAATGACTTTTTTGGACATTGTTGATAGGAATTAGAGTGAAGCAACCAAGGCTGAGTGAGATTAAAAGCTTCACATCCCACTGATGTCTTGAGTGACGGTAGGCTACCAGTATTTGCATTAGACTTCTTCTCTCAAATATATTAATCTTTCTTGTCAATAAAGGTAAAACTTTCTGGATAAGACATGCTTCCTTCTCTCCAATTTCCACTCTCTCACAGCTTTATTCTGGACAAGGTTCTGTCCATCAATTCCGTATTACCTGTTCAGAAATCAGTTTAAAACCTACTTCTAGATCAGGGTTTCTCTCTCTGATTACTCACTGAATTCCTCTAAGTGTTTGGATGGAATGGCTTTGTATTTTTAGGAAACAGCTGCTTCTCAGCAGCAGCATTGCCCTCTGGTGCATGCATGATCCTCGGTGTGGGGAAAGGGAGCTTTCCTGTGCATAGTTTCTGTGGCCCGGGAAAAACAGACCACCTTCATGTTGGGGACTGATGCTTTTTGCATGGTTTGGGTTGTTTTTCTAATTTCAATGTAATGTGTAACCGCTTCTCTCAGAAACAGTACTTCGTATTCCTGTTTCATGTGTTGTGAATATGAATGCATGCTAGGAATCAAAAGTTTGTCTCAATGTTTTCTATTTTTTCCCCCATATGCTGCTAGCACTTTCAGCTTCTACGTGATCTATCTTCTAAACCTTTAGGTAAAACTAAGAAAAAGATACATGATTTGTCCCTTTCTTTAATTCTGCCCAAATCTCTGTGAATTAAGAGGGTGGATAAAATGTTAAAGCCATACTGCAGGCTCCATTACAAGAATCTTACAAAATCCAAACCTGCATGATCTTTCCCGCAATTACTATTCGTGGAGAATGTCTGCCACTAGTGACCACTGCGTTAAGTGGAGTTTTATGATAGATGGTAATACTTGTAAGAAGTCTAAGAAATCTTCACTATATAAGGAGAGTGATTACCATAAGCAAATATTTTAGATAATACATGCATAAATTGAGCGTGAGGGGAAAACACTTTTCAAAAGGCAGAAAAACTCTTTGCTAGCACCATTGAAATTACTTCTAAAATATGCTTAATTCAAACTTCCTATTTCTAGCTGAACTAGAAATGCTATAGTCTAAGCCTAAATAACACTCAAGGGGTATAATGAAGTTGGTTACCGAAAAAGATGTAAAATAACTCTAAATCATTAAAAAAAGGACTCTGGGACTGAAAGCTTTCAAAATGGAATGTAGTTCTCTATGCAACTCAGTAATTAGGCTACAGTTGATGATAATGATAAGTCTCTGATGGCTTCTTAAGTTTCCTGTATATGCATCCAGTTCAAATGAGAGAGCAGACCTTTGGCTGGGGTTTTGAAAAAAGTAGCAAATGAGTGAGAGGCTTTTGGAGCCCAAATCCTATTTACATATATTCTGATTTAAAGTTTACAATTTGTCATAGTACTTAGTGTTTTAGTTTCCCTCTGGTATTCATTTCAGTTACTGTCAGCATTTATTTCTTCTTGCAGGCTGACACTAGAAGAATATAATTGAATTCTCATTTTTCATAAACTCCTGGGATACTGGGCAATATTCTATGCCTAATATTTTGTCCTGAGAATTGTAACAAGAACATGAATACAAAGTAATCAAAATAGTCCATTTAAATACTTCTCATTTCTGAGTCTTCCAGCAATTGTATTGTTTGCATACATAAGAAAACTTTTAGTGTGGGGTTTTTTTTTTTCAGAATACATCTTTGGATACTTCATTTTTAAGTCAAGGGAGTTTGTTGTTATTCTTTTGTAATTCAGTGGAAGAATTATGTATTAAAAGCTGAGTCAATCACTGTTTGATGCAAAAAATGAGGAGGATATTAAGATATATGAAGGATTTAATCATTAAAAAATTAATTAATAGTCCTGTTATATGAATGTCGAGTGAAAACGAGTGATACCTTCAATCTGGAAAGGACTGTGGAACTATTTTAAAGTATAAAAAAAAAAGAGATTGCACAGATGCCATAAATGACATATCATTTTAAACATCTTAAAGTTTGATTGTATGTTTCTTTTATGTGCTAGGGGTTTAACTATATTTTAAATAATGGAAAGGGGCAAAGTAAGCTGCAGCTGGGAGAGATTTGGACAAAATATTTTCAAATGGCCTTTTGATCTCCCTGTAAACTCAAGCTATAACAAGTACAATTAATAGATATTTTTTTTTTCTTTTATGTATTTGCTGCTATTGTTCATTACTGTTTAAAAAAAACTAACAAATACTGAGAAGAGAGTTTGGACCGATATGAATAGCAAGCTCATTAATGAAAAAATATTTATGTATCAGTAATAAGTAGCTAGAAACATGGTACCAGTGCCAATGAAGGAAATTCTAGCTTTTTGCATTTCTAGTTAAAATCTTAATATACCTTTATGAAAAACACAATGTCTATGCTTTGAAAGCTTTTCATTTATTTAGATATGGAAAATTATTGCTCTTTTAATGGAAAGGAAGATTAAAGTCAGACATAAAGTCCCTTCAAATCTGAAAGGAATAATCTTAAGAAACAGAACTAAGTCTACCCTCACATAACAATTTTTATGTGACCACGTTGAAATATCAGATATCTAAAACCAAATTTGGATCTCAACAACATGAAAGCTGAAATTCCTTGTGTTGTCTTTTCAGAGATAATTCTAAGCATGTATAATAATAGACTTGCAATCATAATGATAGTATTAACTGTTTTCCATTATACATTTTGTTCCCATTTGATTTATTTTTTTCTTGCTCCTAATGATTATGGGATATTTTCAGATTTCTTTACAAATACATTATCATTTTTACCTAAGAGATACACTTTTTATTTAGAGTGCTTGGTTCTAAGTCTCTTTTTCTGTATCTCTATTTTATTAGCTGTCTTTGAAATAAAAAGCACAAAAGCATTATCTCCCTATTTCTCATAGAAGATTAATTTGAGTTGGGAGCAGTTGCCTGAAAGTAAATGTACAATGAGCTTGTTTTTCAAAACTGCTCATATTCATAAACCATCTGCCAGTTCCTCCTTAATTTACCAAAGCTTCTAGGACAATCTTTACCTTTTATGGAAACACAAGGAAAAACAATGCTGAGAAGTTTTGATCTGGTAAGAAAATTGAAACAAAAACGTCCATGATTTTCTCAACAATATAAACAAATCTATCAAATTAAACAGTATTTAGGCAAAGTTTTTTTTTTTCCCGTTTGATTATTTGTTCCCTATCTTGAAATGAAAGCTTATTTACATGTTTCCAGTGAAAGGGAAATTCAACCATGAGTATATGAATTTTTGCCTATGTCCTACTTACTCTGTTTTATTTTCCCTACCATTTATTTTTTCCTAACTACTTTGCAGTTATGTTTAGCCCTCAATATGGTTCTTCCAGAGTGGAAAGGGGAAGGAAAGTTTTCTAGTAGCAGAAAGCAAATTTTGGAAGAGTCTTCTTAAGTAATCTACACAAAAGGGAACCTTTCCATCTCCTCTCACATACACCAAGGTAGGTGCAATGGGATTCTCTATATGCAAAAAAGGTGCATCCAGAAGTATTGTTAACGAATTTAAGTAATTTTTAAAGGCCTTTTTTCACTTTTTCAAAATTTCATATGAATTAATGTCCCTCCTATTTCAGTTAAAATAAACTTTACCTTCTTTGATCTGTTCTGCCCATACTCGACTTACATGCCTTTTCAATCACTTCTAATGAGTGCAGTTCTTTATGAGCTGTTGTTTTCCATCTTGTAAAATACATCCCGTGAGAGCACTTCTATCAATGCATTATCCTTCCTGGATTATCACTCTGTTCACTATTAATTCATGAGATTGATTCACCCCCATCCTTGTAGAGAAATATTAACATGTAATTAAGATACAAATCCAAATGTGAGAACATAATAACAAGAAAGCCATCTGAGGGAAACAAAATCAGAGCAGTGACATGTTCTAGAAGAGGGCTGCAGCTGAAGAATAATTGGTGAGCACTCACAGTGACAGTAGATAACTCATGTGTTGCATTCACAGAGGGAATTAAAGAGCTGGAATCTGCAGACTCTTTGCCGTAAATAAAGGAGACTGCTTTCTGCAGAGCAATGCCTAAATCTGCTTACATTTAAAATGATTCCTCATGTTGAAGATAATTTGCTGAATACTATGTGAAATCTGTGCAGCTCTACTATAGTAAGGCCAATTCACACTCTCTTGGGACCTAGCTCTTCTATGTCACTTACAGTGTCAGTCAGCAGCTGTGAATTCAAACATAAGCAAACTTTTATTAAGGTCATGCTTCTGGAGCCGCAGAAGAGCTAATGGCATTCTGAATTTGTGCTTGGCATTTACTGCTCAAATCTTACGAGACGCATAAGCACACAGGGCAACATTTTGTTGATCTGGAGTTACATTGTGTGTTTATGTGTGCGTGCACATGCCGTTCTCAGTAAAACTTTAAATTTCTTGGGACCCTAACTAGATTTGCTAAAAGGGAAGTAGATGGGGTTTTTTAATACATTTTTACACTGTTGAAAAAAAAAAGGTGAAGATTTTTAAGTAAGTGGGAATATTGAAGCAGATGATTTGTGAAAAGAGGGAGAAAAATAAATTTCATTTGGAAGGTTAAAAAGAAATAGCTTTAAGTCATGTTTCTGCAAATGACTTCATGTTTGTTAAAGATTTTATTGCACTACAAAGAGAATCCATGTAACGTTACTTGTGCTGAGAATACCGTCTAATGAAGAGCACAATTTCAGTAGCACCTTCGGAAAATGTCATCCATAAATGAAAATGCATATTGTGGTAGCTTAGCCCCACTTGGGGGACACATATACAATTAGATACTAAAATATTAATATCTTTGTGACAATGGAACTGTTATATTATAAAAATATAAGAAGAAAAGCAGATGATGAAGCTAAAGCTTACATAAGGTATGACCAAATTAGATGGACACAAGATACAACCCATATGTTGTGTATTAATTCCAAGTGACTAAAAATTCTCATAGATAATTTAAGTTGCAACTAAACTTGAAAGGTCCCAAAGGTTTTTAAGATTTGAGAAATTCAGGATGGAGTGGGGAGATTTCCCATAAAACAGAACTAACAATGTTCTGATGCTTGAGCATCTGACATCCCAGATGTTTCCCAGTATTTCATTGGTGTCAGGACAAATGAGTTCTACTGCACAAACAAATGAGGAAAAGACATCAAAAGTTGCCTGTAAATAAGGCTTATGAGCAGCCTGCTTTTGAATTCTGGTTCTTTTTTTGTTCCTTCCATGCTAAAATTCATAGGTATTTTTGGGAAGGGGTCTCTTTTTCCTGAAACTTCACTGACTAACGAAGGCTGATTTTTACTGCAGTGCGGTAGGTTGAATGTGAGTGCTCAGTGTCTGGAACTGTATCTTCTATTCGGTGTTCCTGAAAGTTCCCCACTCCCATTCTTGATTCTTAATGAAAGGATGAAATTGACTGACACTCTGAAAAACAACTCGCAATGCCAGAGTGGTTGTATGAAAACTCAGCTGTTATTTGGTGCCTTTTGCAAATAACAGACACAAAATAGCAGCAGCCATTTTATAGTTATGTACAAGGCTGTTTGAATGACAGCAGTGCAGTCATTCAGACAAAACAAAACAAGTGCATGAATGAATTACACAGGCTGTGAAGGCAGCTAGTAACTGTGACCTAGGGCATGAAGTTCAGACAAGCATTTGTAACCTTATACAGTTATATTTGATACTGCAGAGCTCATCACTCTGAAAATCAAAATCATTATGATGACTTCATCCTTTAAGAAACACTCTGCTCATCTCTTTCAGGCTATACAGAGCTAGAAGAGTACTTTTCTCAATAATTAAGCAATTATCAAGACATTATCATTATAAATCCTGTATAGACTTTTCCTTAGGAATATCCTATAAAAGTCTCAGGTTTGCAGTCCTGGCGTTACAGGTTATGTTATGCACGGCATGTATTGCATGTCCTAAGCAATGAAATAATAGTGAAGGCTGCATATGAATGAATACACCCTGTTCTTCCTCCTTTCCTATCAGCACATTTCAAATATGTCCATGAGCAGCCAGGACAAAGTTAGACACAATGCCAGTTTGGACTGGAGATTGTATTTATCTTTTGATGGATTGTGTAATTATACCAAGATAATTAGGATTGGCTTGAAAAAGCATCTATTCTGTTGGCCTTTTTCAGCCATCCTTTTTACAATCATCCTGTCTGAACTAATAGAAAGTAAATAATGGTTAAAAGGTAATGAGAAGTAATGGACCTTAAACAGATTGACTGTTGATTGGGTACCACCAATTTGCAGCATTTGTGCTTCCTTCAGGGCCCTTGAGCTGTACAGCTACCTAGCAACCATGAAATCTGCTATGAGATATTCTCATACAGAAAAGAGCCGCACTTGCCAGCACTGTACTGTGATAATCGAGCTGGCAATATAGCTGAAATTGCTGTGCACCAAATACCCTTACATTCTGCAAGATGTTAAGCTATGTACTGCACATCACAGCTAAGATTATAAACCCTTACCTCTCAAGAAAAGATTTTCATACTTCAACTGCAATTTGTTTCCATATGCAAAAGTTGTGATGAGGGGGTTATCTCATGCTTTCACTATCAGAACAGTGTAAGTATTAATATTCTCATTTGCTAATCTGCAATAATATATAAATCTATACTTGGATAATCCAGATCTGAACCTCAGCTTCTTCAAAATATTTGGTTTTTAGTTCTTTGCTACATATTTGAATTTGGAGGCATTTCTTCCCCCATGTCTTATTTTCTCGTGTATAAAATAAGACAATAATGTTTACATACATCACTGGGTAGAATTGGTGGAGAGGAAGGAGGCTATTTCAGTGATGGAAATTTCAACTGTCTCATGGTTATTTTGTGAAGTCATTAGGTAGATATGGTACTGTACCTTTCATACAGTAGTAAAATCACCAAATCTTGTTGTATCTGGTCCCCTGGCTCTAACTTTAGCATTATGTCTTGTTCTAGCCATATAGGGAAATGGCATCAAAAGTGCAGCATCCCAGCCATCTGCTGAATTCTTGTCTTTTGAAAATATGACTAACAACCTAACCTACCTTGTCAAACTCTTTTTCAACATAGAAAATGAAAACTTTTTTGTAGCCCACATGGAAATTTAATATTCCCTACAATGAACCCTTATAATATATTTCTCGCATCTAATTTAAATGTTAAGATGATTTATAAACAAAGCTTGTAGATTTCACATTTGCTATAGTAAAAATTAATATTGCTTTGTCAGATATGACAAAGGAATATTTTAATGACCTGTTTTGGGTGATGTCCTAGCACATTAACATAGTACATTATTCTGATTTTTGTTAGAACTCTGTCTCCTTAAAATAGTGCTTTCAGAATTTAGGTCCTTAACTGTTTTCAGTGCTGTATTGTCATCGCTTTGTTATGCTTATTTAAGATGTGTTAATGTATGGATATTTTATTTTCTATTATTTTTTAAGTGCAGTAGGAGACAGTAATATCAAGCTTAGGAGGATAAGAAAAGTAACAGCAGTGGGAGCTGGGTCATCACTGTAAAAAATAATTCAGGACTAAAGACTGCTATCTGACAGTATTTGTGACTTTTTTTTACCATTTGTATCTTTTTCCCTAACAAGTGTGATTGCAAACTCCCTCAACTGTGCATGTGTGTTTTGATTTCTCCTCTGGTTCACAAGTCTAGGATGCAGTCAGGAGGAAGATAACCTTCGCCTGATTTATCTGACAAATCGCAAGCGTGAATAGCGCAACGGACAGCTCATCAAATCAGCCAAACACTGAAGTGTTAACATTCTGAATATCCAACTCTTCATAATGACCTGCTTGTCCAAATGTAATCTTGAAAATAAAGACTATTGAATTAATTTGTTATGTGGTAGCCAGCAAGTTCCAGTTCTGAGCGCAGCAGTTTCAGGGAACAGAACACAATATACACAGAAAGCAAAGCATGCATGCTACAGTAGTTTTTATCTGTGGCTATAGTTTTACTTCAAAGATAACTTTTTTTAGTGCTGTATCTTCATTTAATGTATTTCCCTGAGATTACAGTTTCGCCTGAGAAAATTAATAGTGTTGTTGCCATGGCTTTAAAGCTTTGTGATACATTTTGATCAAATAACACAGAACTTGAAACAGCGCGAAGTGAAAATGATAATGCGCGTGCTAAAACCCTCGACATGTAATTGTGACTAAGGAATTGGCTTAAGCAGGTATAGTTACAAGGAATTTATGCGAGGATTGTAACATTTTCAGCAATGATTTCCCCAGTAAGCTATTGGCTGCAGGCATGGAAGGAGGTCTTCTATCAGTAACCCCTGCTCCTGCAGTAACTGAGCTGGTTGACCCAGAGAAGATCACCCAGGACTAATATGCTTTTTTTTTTTATTTTAACCTTGGAGGTAACTCCTCCCAAAATAGTTTTTCAAACTCCAGGCCAAAGGTGCAAGGAAAATGAGTTGGAGACATGAGATTAAGAAATGGGAAATAAATCGGGGTGGGGGGTGTGAAAATATGCCTCAGACTGTGCTCCCTCAGCTGCTCACCCCAGCTGGCCAAGGAGAAAGGGGAGGTGATTGGGGAAGGATGGAGAAGGCTGTTTAATTTTGCAGCTGGAGACTGAGGGTGGGACAGCCCCACACCTTTAAATGGGTATTATCCTGCTTGGGGGTGGCTGTAGGCTGACATTAGGCAGCTCCTTGGGGGGTGCTGCTGTGCAGGACATCTCTCTCTGGATGGGTGCTAGGTCTGGCTGTGGCCTTGAGGGAAAAGCTTTTGCCAGAGGAGGTCTGGATAGTGCTGTGCTGAGGTAAAAAAAAAAATTCAATTTCCTTTTTTATTTAAAGAAAAAAAAAAAAGTGTGTTTTTTTTTTTTTTTTTTTTTTTTTTTTTTTTTTTTTTA
>WHYT01017049.1:62260-122294 GCA_009806455.1 Tetrax tetrax
TTTTTTTTTTTTTTTTTTTTTTTTTTTTGTTTTTTTTTTTTTAAGCCTATGCATGTGGGAGCAGTATTATCTCCTGTGGGGTGTTGAAGGTGTAACTGGATTGCTTCAGTGGCTGGAGGTCCTTACCTGTTGTGGAAGTGACCCACCCTGTTGCAGCAATGGCAGGGGAAAGGTGGCTTGCTGCCCTGGCCACTGGTAAGGCTCATCTGTGTTATGGAAATAAGCCTTAATCTGTACAGTAAATATGCCTTGGGGGGCCTTAATGTCATTCAAAAGATTCTGTTGTTTTTAAATTAGAAATTAGCAAGGAGTCAGGGTACAGTGGGTGGTACGTGCTTCAAGGTGTGGGGTGTTTCACTTCATGCTGTGGCTTTGCACATTAGGTTGGTAACTTAAAGACTGCCAAATTTTGAAGTAGGGTAAATGCAGACTACTGCTCTTCCTTGACTTTGCTAGCACAGGTGTGAAGGGTTTCCAGCCCAGGGAAAACATGCAATAGCTTCAATGAGACAGTGATATGGAGACTTTGCCCTATGTGTGAATGCAAATGTAAGCCCTAAAAGGGAACAATTAAAAGAAATTATTATACATGATTAATTGACACTTATTTGGAATTAATTTTACTTGCTATGTCTGAGGTTGATGCATTTTAATGGAACATATTCAAGATAAACAATTTTAGGTAGCTAAAGATGGCTTTAAAGCAAGGCAGTAACTTCTGGGTTTGTGTAACATGAATGGGAGAGGGAAATCTAGCATTCATTTTGCATCAAGTGGATTTGAAATTAGTACTGCAGAGATAAGATTGTTTGGCACAGTCCTACTGTTCTTCATTTAATCTACCCTTGTGTGAAAAATGATAGCTGCTTTTACAAAGTGTCAGTTTTCCAAGTCTTTTGGAGCTCTGTCTTAATATTAATGTGTTTTGACAGAAATGGAAGTTTAAAGTCTTTGTTCTTTATGCCAGTTCTACAAAACCAAAATTATCTCTGATAGTGAAGCTATGATTTGCTGTATTCAAATTTCCATTCATATACTGGAGAATAAAACTTGTCTTGCTGTAAGAGTTTCATTTGCAATAAAAACTGCTGGGGTCAGGGAGCATGGCAGGACTGAGTCTTCATACAGTGCTCGTATTGGGGCATCTTGCACAGGTTTGGGTTTATAAAGACATTCAGTATGTAAATGAGTAGTTTTGGTTTAAAAAAATAGCAGAATACTTCATCACTCAGGACCACTGAATAAGGCTTTGTCAGAACCTAATGTCCAGGTGATCGTAAGTGCTTGTGTCTTTCATGTATCTGCATCAAAAGAAGTGTCACCAGCAGATCAAGGGAGGCGATCCTGCCCCTTTACTCTGCTCTCATGAGAACACACCTGGAGTACTGTGTCCAGTTCTGGAGCCCCCGATGTAAGAAGGACATGGATCAGTTGGAGAGGGTCCAGAGGAGGGCCGCAAAGATGATCAGAGGGCTGGAGCACCTCTCCTATGAGGACAGGCTGAGAGAGTTGGGGCTGTTCAGCCTGGAGAAGAGGAGGCTCTGGGGAGACCTTATAGCAGCCTTCTAATACCTCAAGGGGGCCTACAGGAAAGATGTGGAGGGACTTCTTAGTAGGGCCTGTTGTGGAAGAACAAGGGATAAAGGTTTTAAACTAAAAGAGGGTAGATTTTGACTAGATATGAGGAAGAAGTTCTTTACGATGAGAGTGGTGAGGCACTGGAACAGGCTGCCCAGAGAGGTGGTGGATTCCCCATCCCTGGAAACATTCAAGGCCAGGTTGGATGAGGCTCTGAGCAACCTGATCTAGTCAGGGATGTCCCTGCTTCTTGCAGAGGAGTTGGACTAGATGACCTTTGAAGGTCCCTTTCAATCCAAACCATTCTATGATGTCATAAAGGCTACATTATCAACTGAGTTACGTTGATGCTTTTTGGTTTTTAGTCTTAATTTCTAAAAGGGTTAAGTTACTTTAGAATTAAAATCCAAAAATGTAAAACATTACTTTTCCCCCTTCCTAGAAGGTGTATTATTTTGTAAATTAATAACATATCTCAGCTTGTGCATTACCTAAGTATTTGAACTATCTCCATTTTCTTTTTTTGAGGCAGTCTAAAATGTGTCAATTGTAAAGTTTGAACTTTTAGTAACTGAAACTGCTTATTATTGGTGGCGGTGGGGTAAAAGCGGCAGGCAAATCTTAGATAGTGATATCTCATTGAGCAGTTTCCCTAGCTAGCTCATCTCATTCCCACAATAGTAGTAGAAAAGTTTGCTGTGTATTGTAGTAGTACCAAAAAAAAAGCCTTTGAATAGATGTGTTTGCACTTCCCATTCCTCTCCTCAAGGTATAGCACAATGTATGGGAACTTGCAGTGTTACCTGATGATGAAATTTAAGTGATGACTAAGACAAAATACCAAGTAAATTATTCTGTAGTCTCTTTTTTTCCTATGGTCCATTCTCTCTGTACCTGAGAGTAAGCTTCATACTGGCTGTAACTAATTCAAGAGTAGATGCAATTCAGCTGGGGATACAAAACTGTGGCAAATACTTGGTTTTGTGGTGACTGTACTTAAGAGCTTCATTATCTTATCAGGTGTGAGGACACCAATAATACTATTTCATAAATGGCTCTGGGTGTGGCTTATGGGTTAATTGATGTGAATTAACTAAAATAAGAATCAATGTCCATATTTCCCATTATTCTCCTCTGCTTGGCACCTACTTCTGGACACAACCAGAAAAAGTATTAGTGCAGGTAAGCACATAATAAGATTGCTCCAGAATACTCTGTAAATGTTTTGTGGCCTTTGGCTTACTGAAGTACAAGTGGTATCTGCCTTTGATAGCTGTTGCTAGACTTCAATTTCATATACTTGTCTAATCCTGCTTTGAAATTAGCAGCACCCGCACCTCAACTACGGACTATGTGAAGAGTGATCTCTTGTATGTCCTGTTTCAGCTTCATTCAAGGCTCCTGTGTCCTTGTATTGGGGAAAAATTGTGAACAGTGTGGTGTTGCTTGCTCACCTTCTCATTTTGAATCTGACTTCATAGTATTGTGTAATGTCCTGCTATGATCAGCTCTTTTTCAATTGAACACTTCTAGTCTATCAAGTTCTTCTGCTTAGGAAAGGCTTTTTATGTTTTTGATTGTCCTTGTTGCCCTCCTTTCCCTTCTGAGATGGAGAAGGGGAAAATGTATGCAAGCAGCATGGACATGTGCAATGGTATTTTTCTCTTGGTGTGATAGGGTGGCAAGCTGATGTGGTTCTGGCTAGAACAGAGTTAACTTTCACCTGAACTGGGAGAGGAACTGGAGCTGGTGGCCCCTGTTGCTGGGGGACACAGCTGGGATAGGTTACTAATGAGCCAACAGCTGGGATAACTTACCCAAATTGGCCCAATGGCTGTTCCATACCATGCTACATCCTGCTCAGTGTATAAGTGAGGAGGGTGCTGAGGGGAGGGTCCTACTACTCTGGAGGAAGCTGGACATCAGGATCCACTGTAAGTATTGTAAATTATGTGCTTCAGAATTTTCTGTTGGGTTTGTTTGTTTGTCTTCCATCTCTGTTTTGTTTTGTTCTGTTGTTCTCTTAAACTTTTTTCTCTCAACCCACAAGTTTTGCTGCCTTTTCTTTACCAGTTCTCCTCTCTGCCCCACTGGAGGGTGGGGGAGCAAGCAAGAGACTCTGTAGCTTGGCCCTGAGTGGGGCTTAACTTTGACAGAAGCATACTGTGGTGGCATGGACTACAAAGCAGAAACTTGTTTTGTGCTGGTAGCAGTGTGAAACTAGGGCAGTTTGTCTATACTTTGAAAGCACTTGGAATCTAAATAATGGTGCGAGGCAAGGAGGAGGGGTGTAGCACATAAGTGAACAAGTGATAGCATGTCCAGTTTGCACCACCTGAAATACCATGAATACAGTTTCTTGGGGCTATTTGGAGAACTTCTCTTATTGCCTAAGATATTGATATCAGTAGTAGGTGCTAAATAGTAAGTCTTGTTTTAGTGAAAATTAAGTGTCTGCTGATAGTACTCCTCAGTATATTATATTAAGAAGGAAGGAAAGGAACCCAAAACTGGGAGGAAGCCTCCAAGACATTTGGAACAAAAAGGTTTTCTTGAAAAAATGTAGGATATGAAATTTTTGGTCCTCCAGTTTAAGCAGAAAAATAAAATGGATATAGTATTTTATGTCTAGAGAACATAAATTATATTCCAGATTTGTAAATGGAGTGTGTTTGCTGTTTTACATTTAATAGACTTGTTTGTGAACTAAAATCAGGGACAAATTCCTGAAAAAGCAATGCCACAAATCTAGAAACATGCCTGTCTGGTCAGGCTAATTAAGCCACTAAACTTTTGCACATTGGTGACGTGTTAAAGCAAATAAAGAGCAGCTGTTAACTCTGTATTGCCACTGGATGGATTTCAAGACAAAAATACAGATTCTCACTTCTGTACAGATTGTTATCTCTTCTAAACAACTGAAAAAAACAGTCATTAAATGCTGCTAATAAGGTATAAGCAGATCTTTTTGATTGGTCTCCTGTCTCATTCAGACTTTGTGGGTTCTTGCATTTCAAAAGGCTTTCTTAGTTCAAGTCATAATGTTGTACAAAGTGATAATGCAACCTGTGCACTATAGTTATATTCTACTCAGCAAACAAAACATTTGAGTCAGCAAATAAATGCAGTTTGTAGTTGCATAAACTTTGACAACTGTGTGTTTATAAATATGTATTTACAGTACTTTATCCAACACTAATTTATACTTTATGCCTGCATTAAACTAGCATATTAATCTTGGAGATTAAACGGGAGCTTGTATATCAGCAAAAAGTTATTTCCAGCTAAAGTAATTTATTTGAATATGAAAAATCAACAATTACTGAAGTGCTATTTAAAATTTTATCTTTCAAGTAACTTGTTCTTTTTCCTCTTACTGTTTATGCATTTTTGTAGCTGGAGGGCTACAAGTTGCATTCTTTTTGGCATATTATGAACATAAAGATCATCTGAAAGTTATGATAATTTGTATCTTTAGGATTAACAGTACTAAATGTAACAGTCATACCACATGACTATATTGTAATCCAGTGAGCAAATAATACCAGTTAGGCTTTTGTGTTCTTAATCAGTAAAGCAGAAACAAAACTATTTTTACTGGTAATAAAATCCGTCACTGTGACCATTTCTCTAATGCAGATTTCTATCATGTTATATGCAGATATAAATAGGATCCTATCACATTGCAGAAACTAGTTGAGTCCAGACCCATAATTAATTAGGCCCAGTCACCCTTTGCGAGTAGTGTGGATAAATAGGTGGAGAGCTGTAGAGCAGAGCACTCAGGCTTGATGACCCTGTGTCTACAATATACAGATTTAATGATTTCTCTTAAAATCTTTGGACTTCTATGTGACCCAATGGTCAGGAATAGGTAAAACATGATTGGAGTTCAGGGATGAACAGATATTGCTGGCAGAGCTTTTACTGGCATTGCAATTTTTGTTTCTAAAATTAAGCACTTCAGTTTACACTTTGGAAGTCTATGAATACTTTCTCTAACTACACCAACTGTGCATACTACATACAGTAATTGTGCAGAATAGGTGTGTTAAATGTCAGCTAATACATGTGTATAATCTTAACTACTTGAAATGACCTGGTTCGTTCTCACATGAGACTAAGAAAATGGTCAGTATATTGTCTGCTATGAAATCTTTACCTGTAGTCAATTCAGCAATATGGCATTTAAAATAAAATTATTGCCTATTTCTATTAAGTCCTGCTGTATTAATGGGCTTTTTAAGGCAATTAATCTATGCAGCTGGGCTCTTATGTAGTTCATAAAAAAACACTACAGATTTTAATCTGTCTTTAATAATGATTTGCCTGCTGGCAATTGTGTGTTTTAATATGAAGGGAGCAACTGCAAAAATTTAGTTTGTTATACATTTCTTAAAGTCACTATATGGATTAGAATTCTCCAAGAAGTCAACAACTGTTATGTTGGTTGTCCTGTGCCTTTGATGAACAAACCAACTTAAATTTATTATTACTTTTATTTGGTTTGAGGCTTTTTTTTTTTGCACAGGTAGCTTTGAATGGACCTCTAAACCACACCCAAATTTTATAGTTGTGAGTGGTATTGAGAGCCAGTGTAATGTCCTTTGTCTTTAAATACTTCCTACATAGATATATTTAATCATCGGTCAAATGTTGACCAGATGTATTACCTTTGTTTATTCACTTGCTTGTAATTGTAAAATTCAAGAGGTTATACATATGTGAAACTGAGACAGTTTCAAAGTACCTATGACTTTCTTCTTTCTGTATCTTTTGAATAGGTGTGAATTGTTAATATGCTGTAGTAGAAACCAGTGTTTTATAGAAGCTGACAGTTGTTTTTTGTTTTTGTGGGTTTTTTTAAATAATCTTGATGGCTTTTATATGTAATGGCATTTTGTGTGTCTGCTTGTATATAGAATTTAGCATTAGTGATATGTATTTATATGCCAATTTTTATTGTCTAGCAGTATTATGATTTAAGACCATGGGGGAGGAAATGTGCTTCCGCAATTCATGTGTTTCATGGCTTTGTTTAAAATTGAATTGCTGGTTATTAGAACTCTGGTTCAAAGTCAAGTATCTCACTTGGCAGGTGTCAGTCCAGGTTAGCTCTTTATTGTCAGTTTTTCCTCTGGAATGGAAACTCTTAATCTTTGTGCAAGCAGGCCTTGAACTACAATGATGTTAGTAAGGCACAATTAAGCTAAGCTGTAATTATGTTAAGTAGTTTATGCAATAAACTTGGGGAGAATAAAAGTAAAGATAAGGATTTCATGTCTGAAGGGCTACGTTTATAAGGTCACTAATAGTGTAAATATAACAAACATACTCATTCCTCTTCCAGTTTTCAAGCTAGTTGTCTGGACAAGTATGTAATAGAGTGCAGGATCTTGAGACTCTTGAGACTGCTGCTTGTGAGGGCCTTGAAATGTTTGTTTGGTTTTTTTTCAGCTGGTGATAGTGCAAGTGCCACTGTGTCTACTGAAGTTCCAGTTGGATGCTTAGAGATAGGGTGAACATACTGATAGTCACCCTGGCTTCAGTTGAATAAGGTCCTACCAGACACTTTTTTTTTTTGTTCCCACTTTAAGAACTTAATTCTTCTATGAGACTTGGTGGTTAAAGTATTAACCGTCTCCTGTCCACCGAAAACTTAAGTTTGAAAGATGAAAAAGATAATGTGCTGTGCTGAGCATGATACATTTTTGTTGTTTTTTTTATTTCAGTTAGGGGTCAAAGCACTATATTAAGCAAATCATGTGGAATATGAAATGTCTTATGATGTTTATTAGGGCTTAAATATAAGTTTTTTTCCACTGTTTAAATGAAGTCAAAGCCAGCTGAGCTATAAGTGACTCACTAGACTTGTGGCAGACCTTTGCTGTTGGAGTAGTTTACTTTTATTAGCAGGAATCTGCTGTGACTTACTGATTGGATACATCACATATGCTAAACTTGCCCTGAGATATTGAATGTGATGGTTAACACTTGGGCTAGATGTCAGTGAAGTCTAGATTTTATTTCTTTCTTTTACAATTTTGTCTTCTGAACCACTAAAGAGGATTTGCTCAAAAATACATGATGGGTCCAGATAAAGTATCCTAACTGTTGCAGTTGTTTTTCAACACAATTTATTAATCCTGAATACCCTCTCTGACTGAATTAGTGAGCACTTCATAAGGTGTAATGTGCTTATTTCTATACCAGTCCTTTGAAATACTACCATTTGCTCTCCTTGGTTCTCTGCCGTACAGAAAAACTCCTCAGTTTGGTTTAAATATGCAACAGTTCTTAGGAGTTTTTAATAGCTTTGCTTGAAACTCAGATTTGGACCATCAAATTCTGCTTAACTGTCACAAACCCTGGATGTGCCAGAAGTCTCCAAGCACTTGAATTTCTGATGCTTATGTTCCCTAACTGCCTTATGTTGTGCTTCTGGTCTTAATCTTACTCACCTCAGATGCTGATCCATTCACTATTGCCAAGACTAAGACTTGTCAGGATTTGAAGACAAGTTTTTTCCTCTTTGTCTGAAGGTGTCTGTTAACTTAGAGTACAACATCCTTCCTGGGTGTCTTATATAAATTGCTTAATTGTAAGAAGGCTCACATAAAATGATAGATATAGGCTCAAATTATACTGTTGCCATGGAGGATTTGAATTTAATTTCAACTCCGCAGTGCTTCAGTGTGGAAGCATAACAGTTTCAACAAACAGAGTTTGGGAAAGCTACCCCCCTGTAGAGCATAAGGGTTTTGGTTACTTAGGGGATAGGACAGCAATATTGCCTGTGAATGATGTCCAGTCAACTGGGTTAGTTAAGTTGAACTTCTTAGTATTGAGATTTAAAATGTTGTGTGGAAGGAAAAAGGAAGGGCCTCTTATTTTGCAAATCACTATTTCCCAGCTCATCATTGCCAGTTAAACCCTGAATCTGGATTTCTTGGAGACATAGCTAATAACGTGTGTGGAAAACATGGATACCTTAAAATACTTGGCTATGTATCTGCTAGATACAGAACAAGGAATGGATAGGAATTGTTAGAGAATCTAGAACAGAAAATGTAATCTCTCCTGGTGATTTTTCCTGCAAGGGCTCATATTGACAGATTCAGGGAGTATCTTCATAATGGCAAATTCAGGGACTCCCCTTTTATGCATTTAGAAACTTGTTATGCTCATAAAGACTCATTGAATTGAAACCATGTTTGTTCTCAACTTCTCTGAGCTCAAACCATTATTTACCTAACCCAAAAAAGCCAAACTATTGTGGTTATGAAATAATTAAACAGCCTTGGGAAAGCTTTCTACTTTGAGAATAATCTTATTGTAAAAAATAACAGCTTTTTCATCCCAAATGTCATCCAAATAATTCAAAACCTAAGTGCAGTGTATCAACCGTGAACACTTGGCATCTGTTTCACTAGAAAATTCTTTATACAACTTGTTTTACCTCTTTAGATTATGCCTTTATATTTTTGCATTCAAGTAGGAATTTTTTCATAAAACCACTTTTGCTTCAGTAGGGTGCCTCTACTGAATAGAGTGAAAAATCTAAATTTAAAATTGGGCTTAAGAATAGAATAACATCCTGATTCTCTCCAGCTCTAAATTGTGTGTGTTACGCTGTTGCTGTCTGTCTTTTTCTTTATCAGGTGGGTACTGATGCATTGAGAATTTTAAGGGGAAAAATGCACAAAAATTAAACCATTTCAGATAGAAATATTGTGAACAATGGATAATGCTAATAGCTGTCTAATATCTAATATCCAAAACCTTATTTTTTATTTAGTCGTCCATGGTGTATCTATTTGTCAGATGATAGCAAATCTGTAATATAGCTCCACTTAGCGTATTAAAAAAAAATACAACAAACCAACCACAATCCCCGTGCCAGCTTTTGAAAACCAAGCATTGAACTGCATTGTTTTAAAACTAAGACAAGTTCTGCTAGTCTGCTGTTCTTCTAGATAATGTCCTGTTTATTCCAGAGCCAACTTAATTGATCCAAAACTATGTTTTGTTATATGTATTTAAAAAGAAAGAAATAATAAAAGCTTGTAAGTGCTCTGTAATCCTGAAGAACTAGGAGAAACTATAAGCAGACTCATTGATTGTTTGATTTGGGAAACTAACACCTTTTGAGGTTTTTGTGCTCCAACTCCTATAAAATAAAAGCCCCAACATTTCATTTAGTTGTGTTTTAGCATACTTGAGATGGCTATTTGGACTTTTAATTTTTAATCCAGATTAAAACCCTGGAACCTAGTTTATAATACAGAGGCAAACTAATAGCTGATGTAACAATAAAGGCTAATAGAATTTTGTCCTTTTTCAGTTTTGTAGATTGGGGCAGTTCTATGAAATATAAAGCTTTGAGTATGGATTCATAGAATGATTTGGGTTGGAAGGGACCTTCAAAGGTCATCTAGTCTGGCCCCCCTGCAAGGAGCAGGGACATTTCCAACTAGATCAGGTTGTTCAGATCCCCATCCAATCTGGCCTTGAATGTTTCCAGGGATGGGGCATCCACCACCTCTCTGGGCAACCTGTGCCAGTGTTCCGCCATCCTCCTTGGAAATTTTTTTTTTCTGATATCCAATCTGAATCTATCTCCCTCTATTTTAAAATGATTATCCCTCATCCTATTGCAACAGGCCCTGCTAAAGAGTTTCTTCCCATCTTTCCTGTAGGCCCACTTGAGGTACTGGGAGGCTGCTATAAGGTCTCCCCAGAGCCTCCTCTTCTCCAGGCTGAACAGCCCCAACTCTCTCAGCCTGTCCTCATAGGAGAGGTGCTCCAGCCCTCTGATCATCTTCGTGGCCCTCCTCTAGACCCTCTCCAACTGGTCCATGTTCTTCTCATGTTGGGGGTTCCAGAACTGGACACAGTACTCCAGGTGGGGTCTGAGCAGAGGGGGAGAATCACCTCCCTTGACCTGCTGGCCACGCTCCTCTTGATGCAGCCCAGGATGCGGTTGGCCGCCTGGGCTGCAAGGGCACATTGCTGTCTCATGTTGAGCTGCTTGTCCACCAGCACTCCCAAGTTCTTCTCCTCAAAGCTGCTTGCAATCCATTCTCTGCCCAGCCTGTATTTGTGCCTGGGGTTGCCATGACCCATGTGCAGGACCTTGCACTTGGCCTGGTTGAACTTCATGAGGTTGGCACGGGCCCACCTCTCCAGCCTGTCCAGGTCCCTCTGGATGACATTGCTTCCCTCCAGCCTGTCTACTGCACCACACAGCTTGGTGTCATTGTCAAATTTGCTGAGGGTGCACTCTATACCACTGTCCATGTTGCTGCCAAAGATGTTGAACAGGGCCGGGCCCAACACGGACCACTGAGGGATGCCATTTGTCACTGGTCTCCACTTGGACATTGAGCTGTTGACCACAACTCTCTGAGTGAGCCACTCAGCCAATTCCTTTTCCACTGAGTGGTCCGTCTGTCAAATCCATGTCTCTCCAGTTTAGAGACAAGCATGTAATGTGGGACAGTGTCAAATGCTTTGCACAATCCAGGTAGATGATGTCTGTTGCTTGTCCCTTGTCCACCAATACTGTCACCCCATCACAGAAGGCCATCAAGTTAATCAGGCACAATCTGCCCTTGGTGAAGCCATGTTGGCTGTCACCAACCTCCTCCTTGGTCTCAATGTGCTGTAGCATGGTTTCCAAGAGAATGTGCTCCATGACCTTGTCAGGCACAGAGATGAGGCTGATAGGCCTATAGTTGCCCTATTTCTCCTTGTTTCCCTTTCTAAAATGGAGAAGAGGGCTCTATTTGGTTCAATTGACCACATGCTCTACAAACTTTTCTTGAGGGTAGCTACCAGACCCCAAAATTGGGTTCTGGCCCCATGAAACATCAAGTGACATAGCTGTCCTCAGTGCAGTGACATCCTGAAGTAGTGTAATCCTGAACAAAGCCACATCATCCACAGTTACTGTGTTCTGAAGTCTCAGTTCTGATGTTCTTGGAGGAGGCTTCAAAGATAGTAACCTCCTGCAAAAGTCCATATTAACCAGTGTGCTATGGTGTGTGGATATACTGTGAAAAGTAAAATGTTAGCTTTGGTCTTATGTTGTTTTGATTTGAATACTTGTATAATATAGTTAGTGGGAAAGTGGGAAACAGCTTTTTCTTTAGGTTTTTTTTTTTTTGGGGAGGGAGGGGGAGTCTTCTGGTTTTTGGAGTGGTATTTTTTGTAGCATCAAAGATTTCTTCAGTTGTATATATTTATATAAATATATGTACTATCTTTGGAGTAAGATCTAAAACTAAATCAGTCTAACATTGTCTAGGAAACAAGCTATGATTCTTAAGCTTTTTATAGCTCGGGCCTTTTTAGTTCTGTGATTTAATTGTAGCTGACAGAAAAGTCTAGTCTTAAAATGCTCAACCACATTTAGATATCAAGAGTTAAAGCAGACTCTGAAGGAATGAAAGTTCACCTTAAAATAAATAAATAATAACCTGAAAAAAAAAATGCTGGGAAGTTTGGTATGTACATGTAAAAACTGCTCTTGGCTCCAGGCGTTAACTTCCCACCATGTCTGGTCAAAAGTGTATCTTTGAGGTCAGATAAAGTTGTGTCTTAGTTGTGTAAAGCCAGCAGAGTGGTTTTGGTTTAAATTGGTGATACTGAGTTTTGATTTTTAGCTCAGAGCCTTACTGTAGAAAAACACAGGTATTAAATTCATGTATCAAAGAAAAAAAGCCTTCCTTCAAGTTGACCTTTCCCCCTACTTCTAGTCAGATGTGCTTATTTTTGTGACATTTAAGTCTGGAAATTGTTTCTCGAGAAATTAAGATGATGTGACAGGTTACTGTATGCAACCAGGAAGCAGTGGTGACATTTCTTCTTTGATAGAGAAGAGTTGACTATAAAAATTTTATTTTAATTTATATCTAGTTATGAAACATGCTTGGTTTTACATTGATTAAAAATTCACGAAGAACGGCTGATGTTATATTAACAGTGATGAAGAACATGCCTACTACATTTTGCATGCAGTTACCATAGCAACCATACTGTAGAGTGACCCAAATTAATTTTCCACCAGTCACTAAGTGCCCTGTCAGTTTTTCCTTGTGCTAGTGATAAGCAGTCTGGAAAGTAGTGGGGTTTTTTTTGGTGTTGTTTTTTTTTGTTGGGTTTTTTAAATCTTGCCTTATGATTCGTTTATTGAAAGCAGTAGCTGAGCTATATTAATCAACCAAAATCTAGCACTTTAATTTGTGCAGTCAAATGCATGCTATTTAAATCTTGCCATTATAGAAAGAAATACATAAATGAATAACTAGTAACGGAATGGAAGTAAATGTATGATAACTCCATAGAAACTGGAGTAGACAACATAGTATGGTCACTTGCAACCTCTGCCTCTACCCTGCTCTGCTGCTTATACATACAGGTTTCTAAGTTCCTGTTTAGTGTGCAAGTCTTTACTGAGCTTGAGCTGAAAAAGGCCAGAGAATACTGTGCTCTGTGTATCTGGCTAGCTTCTCACAATTCATCAGCAGGATGCTTAGTGAATGCAAAGAGGAAAAAAAAGTCCTTCGGCAACAAAAGGCTACAAAATTCTGATGGAGGTATTAGCCGCTTATTGCTGGTGTGTAGCTGAGTCCCACTTCAAAACACTTCTTGTGTAGTTGGTTTGTCATGTAAGTGACATGGAGTTGGTTGTTCAAGTTGAAAGTTACTGCTCTAATTATTGGACACAGTAATATAGCCAGACATCTTGGTGCTTTGAGAAACCTCGAGCAGTTTTGCTTAATGAGTGGGACTCTTGGGGTGCATGGTTTTGCTGTTTAACTTTGAGCTTCCTGTTTGTTACTACTTCCACTTTAAACCCTGGTGCACTGTACTACAACCTGACAACATCCAAGATGGCAGTTTGTGTGTGTTGCCCCTTACTGGATAACTTTTTGCACTACCCTTGTTGTTCTTGCTGGACTTGTATTTCTGACTCAATGGATGAATCTTTCTTAGCTGAAGCTCATTTCTAGCTTGCCCATTTCTACAGTCTTTTATATAAAATTTCTGTATGCAGTGAGTGCATCTGTATTCAAATACTTCCTGTAATATGCAAAAAAAAAAGTGCATCTTTTGCATTGTGCACAAAAGTTTTGCAAAAATAAAGTGCAATTTTTCTGTTAGTTTTGTAATAACTGTTCAGATTTTATGGTACAGACCTGATGTGTCATCAGCTTATACCTAGGCAGTGTTCATATATGCAAATTAATAAATAAGTATAAATCCACCTTGCTGGTTTGTTCGTTAAGATAGAATCAATCAGAATAAGTCTGATCTTTGATAGGTTAGTTGAAAAAAAAACTAAAGGACAAAACCTTCTTCAGGCATAAGATCTCATTTTGAGAGGATGGGGAGACTCACTGACTTCTTTAAACCCTTCTGCTGATTCAACCAAGATCCTAATGTGTTTATTGCTTATAGTACGATCTTTATGTTATTAACTTTTTGAAATAAATATATAGAAACTCCACAAACATAATGTTGCATTCAAACTAATACAAAGCTTTTAAGAATGAAAACCTTACCTAGTTTCTCCTAATTCAAAATGTTAAAAGTGCTTGCATAGCAACTTTAAACATATGAAAAAGTTGCTACATTTTCGTGTTATATTAATAAATATACAAGAATTCCTGCTGATAATACCTGCTGTCTTACAGCTAGTGAAGTGGGATTTTGTGGTGGTTTTAATTCTGAACTTTGTTTGTCAAATATCCTTTAAAAGGATAAATTTATATTTTCAAAACGAAAACAGTTGTCTAATTCTAAACTGCTGAGTAGTAAAAGTATGCTTATGTGAACTTGAGGTTTGGGGAAACTTAACCCTTTATGCTTTCAGGCTTTATTTACATTTGGAGAAAGAAGATTTGAAGAAAGACTACAGTAGGACAGTCTCTCCAATGTCTCATGGAATAGTGGTGACAGTAAAGTGGACTTAACTGCATAGGGCAGTATCCAACTTCAGAGAAAAGCACTGGGCAATCCAGAGTGATCTTTCTCTTGTGGTGTAGTGGCTTTTTAAAAAAATCCTGGTTTAAAGACAACTGAAAACATGCTGCTGATGACTAATGATATTCTGTCTCTGAAATATAAATAACCTGGCTTCTATAGAAATTAATGGGAAAAGAAATTTGAAATATCCTATCTTTGGAGTTAAAAAGCTTTTTCTTCAAGTAGTAAATTTTCTTGACTCATAAAAGCCGATAGGGTCTTAAGGGCTGAGGTACTTAGTTTGAAGTCTGTGATCAATATGCATGGACCAGGTAATGAAAGGCAGAAACAGATGGAGGGGGAGGGGTGGGTGAGCAGATGGGTAGCAAATTTGCACTGGTGGTCACTCTTCTGCCTCTATGAACTGACTGTTGGAGTGTCATAATAAATACTTGTGTACTGTGTTTCCTCTGATATATGAGGGAAAGCAAGTGGGCTACATGATATAAGGGTTACTTCTAATATAAGGGACTAAATTGATGACCAGGATGTCTCTTCTAGTCCCATGTTCTCTATTTCATGTGTCTTCCAGAATGATAATGTGGTAGAGTTAATAGTATCTTCTTAATAATTTGCAAAAATCCAACCCATTGTAATAGCCAAGTCTAGTACTAGACTTAAAGGAGTAATGTAGTGAAGTAATTTGAAAGGATGCTTAAGTGAATTTTAAGGAATATACCAGATCCTTGGAAGATCTACGCAAGAATAACAAACCATGTGATTACATTATAATACTCTGTAGTCAAATGTGGTTTTACTACTTTTGATTCATCTTTGTAAGTGTAACAGCTTAAAAGATACCTGGACATCTTGGATCTCTTTTTCTCTACTCGGTTCTTCTTGTGCAAAGGGAAGTTCCTCTCGTGGCTGAGGAAATGCTACTGTCAGAGCCTTCTCTATTTTTTTTCTTTGTTAGGCCTTACACCTTTAATTGAAAGCAGAGGAGTATTACAGTTCCTTGCAGTAAGACTTCTAATTTGTTAAGGAATGCTTTAAGATATTTGACTCATTCCCAAATGGCTTTCGTCTTTCTGAAAGGGCTGTTCTTGTGCAGTTCTAATACTGATTTCAAAAGCCATTAATTGAGGTTATAAAAGGATACATACTGAATGGAATGCCTTTCCTCCTCTATATGCATAGCAATACATTATTTATTTGCATGGAGACTTAAGGCTATTGCATCGTTACTCTTCAAGAACACTGTATTACTTACGTGTTTCCAGAAACTTTACCTCTGTGCCTGTGTTCACTTGTAAGTGGAAAGTGGTGATTCTTACCAGCACCTGCAAGAGGGAGACACAATTCAAAGTCAAAAAAAAAAAACAAAAAAACCCAGAAAACCAAACCCGAATAAAACCAACCCAACAAAACCCCCAAACTTAAACCCCTTAAATATCTCTTTCCCCTCCCCACCTCTCCAAGAAATCCCAAACTCTCAAGCCTCTGTAAATTCTGGTTTCCTTTATGTGTTTTTTTTTTTTTGGTAACTTTAAACCTAAAAACAAGGGGCTGAGGAAGTCTCAATTCCCAGTTCTCCTCTGAATTCCACAGCTTCCTGCACTGTCAAATTGTAAATGCATGCCTATGCCTGGGAAGCACTGTATATTTTCTGAGTCTTTAAAAGAGTAGCAAAACTGATACCTCTCATTCTAGTTAATCAATTTCAAAAAACTTGTTTCAATACATGTATGTTGACGATTAATGCATATCAATATAAAAATAGTCTGGTCCTTTTGGAGAAAAGGGCAGGGTGGAAATATTCAAAGCCATCCTGAAGATTTAGTAAGTGTAATACTGGTCTGCCTAATAAAGCTGGAAGATCGGAATATTATGAAATGCTTAAAACAGCATTTATATAAGGAAGACTGTGTTTTTATTCAGTTATTTTGGCTACCTTAACTTTTCCACGGCAAATATAATTATATTGGTGATAAACACATCAGAGTTTGAAAAGAGGATAAGGGGAAAAGGTAGGATATATGAAAATGTGCTGCAGTAGCATGAATGTGTATGTGTGCCTGGATGTTGTAGTGCTTAAATATTAAATTTACTCATTTCACATGAGTGTGGTCAGGCACAGATGAAAGTTACATTTAAAGAATAGAACCAGAGTTTGTGATAGTGTCTTAAGAGCTTACCTGCCCTCCTACTATCTCCCATTGGATGGTTTTGTTCCTCAGGTAACACTCATAACTACAGTGTTGCAATGTGCAGAATAGCAAGGTTGCATAAATACCCTCTGAAGACTACTTGACTGTTCTACTCTACTTTGTAAATAGGTTTGAATTAAATATTATTCAGCTAGAAGGAAGGAAGAAAAAAAGCCAAGAAACATGCTTAAATATTGTAAGTCTTATTTTTCACTGTTGATTCTGGATCTCATTGAGGATGAATGTTTGTTCTTCAATTGTGGGGAATTGTTAGAGAAAAGGGTCACATGTTACTATTGAGTTACTTCAAGAACTATTATGTTTTCAGAGAATAAAGCAAATATTTCATTGCTCCTGCCTCAGCTGTAGGGAAAATATTAAAGTTTAATATTAAGTGCTGCAGAAAAGAGATTGAGGGTGTTTTTTTCCTCCTGTTCTACCTTCTTTCCTGTCTCCATCCAGTGGCTTGCTGGGGGCTGTCAGAGCAGCACAAGGGATCCTGCTTGGGGAGTTGTGTGCTGTGGCAACTTCAGGCACATTGGTACAGAGGGATCTTGGAGTAGGGAGATTTGGTAAAGTTACTTTAATTCCTAGGTGTGAGGAGTCAGATTTATGTAGAGGATGCAGAAGGCAATCTGGGTGAAGAAAAGTGCTCTGTGCAAAACATTTCTGAATATGTTTACTAAGTCTTTCTAATGACTGACTGTATAACAGCAAGGATGTCACAGAACTTAGTTCTTTTTACTCTACTACAGTAAAACCGTGAGGATAAAACTTGAAAAAGCTATAGTGGGGGAAGTGGGTTTAAGTAGTACCTGTGGAAGAGATGCAGGGTTTTTATTAGCCCTGCCAGATTTCTGCATTCTCTAATCTGGATATAGATGCCACTGTTTAAAAGCTTTCACAATTATATCTGTACACAAAGAAGTGAAACTTGTTCTTAACAGCAGACTTGTTTCAGTTTGAAGACAAATACAGCAAAGACATGGCTTTGGGCTTTTTTTTTTTTTTAGTTCAAATTGCTACCACTTGAGATAGCAAGGTTTGTGATATTTGAGGGATGACTAGAAGACTAGTCATAGGCAAAATGGCCTCAAAGACTAGGAGGAGGGGGCAGTATATGCATTTCTTTAATTTAACAAATAACCATTTTGTATCTGCTTCACTTGAATTTTTACAATGGTCTGAAGAAAAATAATTTTTAGTAGCCTTCATATACCCTGTAGGCTGATGGACAAGAAACAAGGTATAACCTGCCAACTTTATTTTTAAATCTTGTAGTTGATCTTGAAAGGGGTCTATCGTGTATGTTATTTTTATTGTAATGTATGTTCTACTACAGGTGTTCATGAACTAGCATATTGCCACTTACTGGAGAGTCAGCAGATATGGTTATTTGTACGCTATTCAAGAAGCTAAACGACATCTAGTCTGCTCACCCCTGTGAGCAATTACCTTAGGAAAAATGAGTTATTTCTTTAATGTGGATCATTTAGGTCATTTGCTTTACTGAGTTGCTCAGTTAGCTGTCCGGCTAAAATAAGGAGACAGCAAATGAGTGGACAGAGAAAGTCTGTAAACTAGTTTTGCTGTGATGGCCATCATCTCAGAAATTGGACACTGTTACATAGAGAGATAAAAATAACTTACCTGACCTTCAGAAGTGTCTGTGGTAGAGCTACTATCTGAATGCAGAGTTGAAGAATTTCAGTACCTTAACAGTGCCCTCTGCATAAACACAAGTCCGTACCACTTCGACAAAGTTACTTCTACCATTGGCCTGCCCCTGTGAGTTAACAACCACAACAATTTTTAAGCTGAGGGCTTCTTCCCAAAGACACTCTTCTCTTGTCCCTGTGCAGTAGCTACAGGTCCCAGATGCTTCCCTTAAGCAGGTGAGTTTTGGAAGTAGCTCATGTTCTAAAAAGATCTTAGAGATTGTTTTAATCTTTGTTTAATCTTAGACTGGTCAGCCCTTTTGTTGATCTGCATTACTGTGTAACAAGATGAGAGTTTCTCTAGGAAAAAGGGAGATGATGTGAGTGCATGATGAAGGCAGGTCAGCCTCTTATCAGAAGCCCCTGGATCTACTTAGGCTGCTTATGGAACTGTGGCTTCACCTGGGTTTTGTGGGAGTTTGCTAATGAACTTCTTTGGGCTGAGAGCCATGAACATCTTCCAAGACTTGGCTTTTCTGATGTGCATGTCTTAACCACAGAAATACTGTTATTCACCTGAAAGTAATGAGTTGACTTGATCTACTAAGGTTTGGTTTTCTGAAAGTGGGGTTAAATCTGTATTTTTTTATTACTCAAAATGATGACCTAGATCACTTGTAATTCTTAAACATACATACAAACTTAATTGCATCTGCCATTAGTTGCTGTGGTTGCTGCTGTAAATGTATTGGCTGTTTGAACATTTTGCAGATGGCTATAGTTCTTCTGGGGACAGTTTGCAAATGGCTTATTTGATTGGTAGGTGATTAGTCATGCAATACAAAAACCAAGCTTTGCTGTTTTTGTTTCTTGACTGCATTTCTGAAATTGGAAGCCAGTGAAAAATGTGTAAGTAAACATTTTGCTACTGGGGAAATAGGTAAGAAAGAGCATGTTGTTTGCCTTAAGGAATCCTACTTTAGCAGGAGGTAATGATTGACTGGTGTTTCAAGCCAAGATGAATTACTTGGGCAGCTTGTAATTTATTGAACTCTGTGGTCTTCCAGAATGGTCCAAATTGGAGTTACATCATGAATGTATTTGGCATCTGTTTTTTTTTTTTTTTCTTTAGAAACAGTAGCTTACCTTAATGTCTTCAGAGTTTTTTTTCTTCTGATTTACAAATCCCTGTTGTGTGAGCAATTATAGAGACTAAAATAAATACTGGATTCACTTGCACATTTACAACAATACTGAGATTTAACTCTGAAGGGTGTAAAGTTCATTAGTAGGAGAAGCACATTACACAACGGGATTCTGATTGTTATCTTCTCAGACCATACAGCAGAAGCTGGCATTGCTATTTCATGTGAAACAACTATATCATGTTATATGGTACAGTGACATGGACTTTTTCTGTTAAAATAATCAAATGAAAGTTTACTATCAAAGTATAGAGCTTGCTTGCTTTCTTCTAGTAAAAACAGTCAGTAGTTCATAAAATGCATTCTTAAATGTGATATAAACTAAAATCAACTAATTTTCCTTTGAAGGCAGCAAGTTTGACAGTCTTCCATTTTTGAAGGCCTTTTGGAAAGCTGTAGAAATAGTAAAACATGCACATTTTGGGGGTTTTCTTGGTTCTGTTAGCTAAATGTGCTCTGTGGATAAGTTGCTATGCCATGCGATGTATATAATTTATCACTGGCTGGTGTCAAGATACAATTGCCTGTTGTTGGAAGATAGAAAACTGTGTAGGAATCTCACGCTGGGTTCGTATCATTCTAGATCTTACACAGTAAGCTGCGGGAGATCAAACTGTAAACTTGTGTGATTCACTCCAGTACTTAGTTTCTCTTGAGGTATTTACATATTTGCCTAAAAATTAACTCCTCCTCTCTTATCTCTAAAAGTGATGTCCAGGCACTAGTGAATGGAAGATTTCTTAATTTTTTTTAAATATTTTTTTAATAACTGTAACAACATATATGCAGTTCTTACTTGTTGAGATTTGTGACTCTGTAGTGAAATTTCTAGTGCTTGCTATCCATTCTTGATCCCACTGAGGGGATTGTCAAAGAAGCATGCAAAGGTCTTTAAATCTTCATTTGTCTGCCTTGGCAATATCTATGATTATTTTTGGGACAAGTAATAGGGGAAGGAAATGGTGTTAATTACTTGGACTTCCATTTTTATTTATTTTTTTTCTTCTTAAATGTAGTCATGCCCTAGTAAGTAAATGAAAGTAAAAATTTCTTTTTTTGATCAGTTAGGAGGTAGGTCTGATGTCAGAGACAGCATGTCCCTGGTGAAGTTTTGAGAAACCTAGTTTTTGAATGGAGTAGTAAAAACTGCACAGAAAAGCTGACTTGTAGAAAATGCTTCCTATTCCATTCAACATCCTGTGGCCATTTACAAAAAGTGCTTAAAGGTTTTTCCAAAAATCCACTTGCTGTTAATCTTGCCAGAAATTCAAGTGCAGTATTATATTGGGGGTTTAAGCCGTGCCAGTACCACAGTGCATACAAATTCAAAATAAAGGCCTGCACAGGAGATAAATGAATTAAAATAACACCATGAAGTTATATTGCAAAAGATTTGATAGGTGTGTGACCAGCTAAGAGAATAATAGAAAAAAGGACTGTGGAAGTGTCTTTTTGAGTCAGTTTATTTGTCAACAAGTGCCTGTAACCATGCAACAGTGTATCTGTTTCTTTTCCACTAGAGGTTTCTGCATTTTTAATACCCTATTGTAGGCTGCGATCTCTAGTTTAAGAATAGCTTTGTTAGGCCAGAGCAGAAATGTCTCTAGCTTAAGTGTGTTGCTTCCTATGGTATGTTCAGCATCAACGCTCCAGGAAAAATAAAAGGATAAGTGTGTAGTGAATCTTCTCAGACTATAGTTCCAGGGTCTAGTGATCTATTGGTCAGGGAGGGACATCTTGAACCATGGAGGATGTAATTGTTTTTAATTGCCTCTCCTAGCTTTTTAAATCAGTGAGTGCTTCAAGACTGTTTCTTTACACCATCTGAACTTTCTGAAACCATCTAAATGTCTGCAGCAAAGAATTCCATGGTTTAAAGATTTATGAAGCATGTATTTCCTTTTGTTTGTCTGTCTTCATGGAAACTTAAGACATACAATAGTAAATCAAAACCTAAAATTAGTGTATTGCAGGAAGAAAGCAAGAAACATTAAGAACATAGTGAAGCTTATTTGTTCTTGCAGCCATAAGTAGATTGTGTCCACCGTACAGAATAAGAGTTTCACAACACTAGTATCTAGGTAGTCCTATAATAATGAAGACTAAGTTCATGCAGCACTAGGCAGTCTGTAAATGCTGTTGCCCTCAAGTTTTGCAATAGAAAGAGAAGATTAGTATGAGGTAGAGACTAAATGCAATACGAGTGGCAAAACCAATACACAGTACTGCAAACACATAGTATTCAAGTTTTTGAAGAGGTTAGCTGGTTTAAAAGGTGGCTCTTTCTATATTTCTCTTCTCTAAAGGGAAATTTGTTTGAAAGGTACAAGTAGAGCAAAACTACAATGAAGATACGAGGAAAAAAGTAGAGGCTTTGAGAAGAGAGTTCTAGTGTCATAAAACTCCTTTATGCTACTTTAACTTCTCCCATTTGTGAAGTTGTACCCAATTACTACTTGCAATCTCCCCTTGGCAACCACCTAATATGGAGAATTAAGGACAAATGGTTCCTCCTTATTAACTATGGTTATATACAGACTCAGTAATGAAGGTCTGCAGGTCAGCTTCTCAGTTTGAGCTGTCAGATTTGTAGGTCATAAACTTTATGGAGTCTTGGCTTAAAAAGACTGCAAAAATAAAAGTCTCTCCAAGTCAGGGAAGAATAGAAAAAGTGTTGTTCTGACTTTAAAATGTGAAAATTGTTCAGTGAACTTAGTACAAGGGAGTATACCAAGAACTTATTTTCTAAGTTTACTTAGACCCTGATTTTTAAGAGAAATCTCATAAAGCAAAAGCTATTAAAATGGCTATTCTGTGGTAGCTCCCTTGGGTGTATTAAAAATTCTTCATATATTGTAGGAAAGCGGTATAGGGAATATACTTTTAAAATAGGAAATACCTAGTATTTAATAGAATCACTGTGCAGGTTAAAGAACCCTTGGCATGCTTTATAGGATTTTAAGATACTGGGATACATACTTGTAATTCAGTATTGACTTAAGGGTGAGACTTGAGCAGGGGGAAGGGAGAAAAGTCCAGTGTGGATTAGCAGGCCCTGCATCTGTTGAAATCAGTAAAGTCAAGCTGTTTGCTTTATTAGGTGCAAAGCTGGTTAATTTTGGAGACTTTGAAGTACCACTCTGAATATTTAATTTAGGTCTCAGATGTTATACAAAACATCCTTCTATAAAAATGCTACTTTATTCCAAGACTGTAGTGGATTTTGTAGGTGAACTTTACGGAGCAAGGTGGGAATTTATTGCTACGAAGAATACTGTAAATCCATACCGAATAGTTTAGTACTGGGACACTTATTAATGATAATATACTTAGCAATTCAGGATGTCTTACATTTTAAACTTTGGGGAACAATCATTTGGAAGTTCACTGTTACTGTATTATTAGATCATCACTTGGAAATGCTGACCCATTCTTGCCTGGAAGTTGTGACAACACCTTCAATCTTGGCATTATGGTTTTGTTTGTGTCTGTCTTTTGCCTTTGTTCTTCGATTAACCTTCAGGGTCTTTATGGATTTTTGGTTTTTCGGCACTGCTTACATCATGTTGCCAGAAGGTCTGAAAAACAAAATGGTAGACTAGCAAATGAATGATGCAGCACAGTGTAAAAGGAGGTGAGGGAGAAAGCTGCTATCTCTTGTTGGCTTGAAGCACTTTGGTTACTAAACAAATAAGTTTAGTAACTTGTTCAGTGTTCTTTTTTGGTTTGTGGTAGTGATGTGAATTTTGGTTATCTAGGGATGTTCCTGTTTCCCTCTGAGAAGGACAACTGAAAATATCCAAAATGGCTTGGATTCACTGTTTTGGAAAGGAGTGTAGAAGTGAGGAAATGAAGTTTAAGTTTCTGCTGATGTGTTGTCTAAATTTTGGCCCTTGGGGTATGGCTCTGCTGAGAAAACAGATGTAGGCATTTTCAAAGTATGTTTAGATTATCACTTAGAGAATGTTATATGAAACTAGATTTAATGTGAATACTCAAAGGACCTTGTAAGGGAAGCTGCAAGTATTTCTTAATTTCTAGTTTGAAAGTCATTATATGTAACATGCAATGTTATTTTTACAGTCATCTTGAAAATTTTCAGTGCATCGTCCATGAAGAAATGTAGGCTTGATCCCCATTTATGTAAACCAGCTGAAATACAATGTTTGAACCTGCACTTCTTCGTTATTAGACATTTTGTTACTTTGAAATGTCCCTATGTTCCCCCCACAAGAAACAGCAAAACTAACCAGTGAGGTTGGTCAGTGTATGAGGCTTTGAGAGGTAAAAATAAAACCTGTGACCTGAAGGCTAAAGGAATGTTGGTAGTAAAAAGAAAACTTGACTCAGATTTTTGAATAGTAAAATTTCATTACCTATCTGTAATGTGAAGAAATTTCCAGATGTGTTTGTGGGGCAGAGCACCACTCTGGGATTGCTTTTTGTGTTAGGCATCTGGCATCAGACTTCTTTGTCTTCCTTTTAGAAAACTTGAGAAATAAATGTGCTGGTAATAACTTGTTTAAAATTAATAGAAATACAAATCCCTTCAAGTGGTATGTCATGCATTCAACTCTCTGGAACTAATATGTTCAACTGGATGTTATTTTGAAAAGTACCATAGTACCAAGTAGCATACCAGTAGCTTTCTTTTAAGAGATGCCCAGTTTAAAATATTTTCAGTGAATACATGTAAGATGTTTCTTCTGTTCTGTCATCACTTCTGTTTTCAAGTCCCTCTCTTGTATTCTCACATGCACCCTCTTGCTTGCCTGCATACTCGCTTGCGTGTGCGCTCTCTCGGCTTCAGTTGTCTCAGTGATGACTTTTTTTCCCTTCCTTGCTGTATATATTCTCTGCCTGATCCCTTATTTCACACTCTACTTAGTTTTGTTCCTATTCATTCTTTCTTGATATTTTTTTAATGTATTCTTGAATGAACACAGAGCTGAAAGAGGCTGGACAATAGAAGAGATCCCATACACATCCTTCATTGTACGTGTGACTGAAGGCTGATAGTAGGAGAAGGAGGTGAAAGACAACCTTGACCTGCTTTTCCTCTGTTTTGCCTTGCTGGATTGTTCAGGTTGTTGATTTGTGTGTAGATAGTGGTGTGTTGTTGTATACAAATAAATTGGGAGAAGTTAATCTCTTATGGAGAGGAGAGGAAAGGCACATAGAGAAGTGACTAAGGAGAAGCCAACTGAAGATGAGAGAAACCTCAGGGAGCTAAAGGCTTGAATGGGTGAGCTATGATGATATGGTTAGTGGAGCTGAATTGTAACTTGAGGAAAAGATGTGATGGTGTGTGGAATACCCTGGTGTTTCCTAGGATGATGTTAACTTGAACAGTGACAGTGGGCAATCTTCATTCTTGCATCATAACCCCACCTTTTTATTGTGTTCTCTTTCTTTTCAGGATTGCTGCAGGTTAAAAATTTTTAAGGTTTTGAAGACCAGTTACACGCATTACCTACCTAGTGCATCCAGCTTGAATTTTATTCCTAATTTGAGGCTTATTTTGTCTGGACCCATCCTGCTCTCATGTGTCTCTTAAATGACATTGATACTCTGCTGTTTTCCTGTGGTTTGATGGCTTGGTGTTTTGAAGAAAAATTGTTTCATAATTCACTACTGCAATTATATTTGTTAATCTTTGAGTAGCTTCAGAGTAAACTACTTCAGATTGATGTGAGGCAGACATTCTGTGTGATAAATAATGGTGCAGAAATATGAAGGTATGTGAATTCCCATGTTTGGCTACTGCCAGGTGAGTGCTGAGCTGAGAGAGTCTACAGCTCATTTCCTGAGGTGTGCAGTTCTAAATGCTGTTGTAATGTATTACCTAGTTAATGCTGTTGCAGTTTCTATTTTAACACAGTTGTCAATGTTTACAGCAGTCAGGCCAGCGTGCTCCTTGTTTACATGTGTTATGTTCTTCAGTTAAGGGGGAAACAACTTATACTGTTCTTAAAAATAATTGCTTCTTAGGGCTAATTGATTTTTAGAAATTACAATGTAGACTTGATTGAAGAACGCTCATGTGCATTGGTTTCCTGAGATACGCATTTCTATGAAGTGGAGCCACGCAGCATGTAAATGATATCATCACTTGGGATGTGTTTGAAAAACAAATATTTACAGCTATTTATAGTCTTTAAGCCTTATAGAATATGGTGGTGGATTTTTTTTGTTATTATTTATTTTTATATGGAATTTTTTGAAAATGACAAATATTCCAAAGTTTGTAACATGGTGTTCAGCCTGGAGAAGAGGAGGCTCCAAGGAGACCTTACAGCAGCCTTTCAATACTTAAAGGGAGCTTATAAGGAAGAATGGGGACAAACTTTAGGAGGATGCTAGGATGAGATGACTTTTAAAGGTCCATTCCAATTCGAACCATTCTATGATTCTAGGGAATAAGCATATCAGCACTTGAAACATGGACTCCTTGTGATTTTTAGTGTATTCAGAAATTATATTTTACATATAACTTGCTTTGTATTGTGCATTTTCTTGTAAGGTTTAATTGACTTTAGTGCTAAGATTTGGGGAAGACTTTGGGGTTTTTTATTCCTTTCTGGAAGAATATATGTATTAAAATTCTACAGCAATAAAAGAGGGAGTATTAACAGATTTTTCAGTGATTAAAGAAATATTGCCCTCATCTGGATAAACAGATTATTTTTTGCCATATATATATATATGGGTTTTTTTGGATACATACTAACTTGGCTGGTTGAAGAGTTGGCATGCAAATACTGCATTTGATCTGCCTGGACAGGGATTTTCATAAAATAAAGCTGCTCTTAAACATTTTCAAGCAATATGGCAATGTGGTTTTGGTTTGGTTTTTTGTGGGTTTTTTTGGTTTGTTGGGGTGTGGTGTGGGTTTTTGGGTTTTTGGTGGTTTTTTTTTTTTTGGCCAGGAAGAAATTTCTTTTAGAGGCCTAGCTATTGCACTTAAATAAAAACAGGAAAAAAGTAAAAGCCAGGAGGAGGGGAACAGATCGTTATTTCATTTTTTTCACATTAGTTAATATAATTTTGATGTCTGTAAAAATAAAGCTTATTTCAGAATACACTGATATTGTACACCACATAAGTATCTTAAAGCACGTGCTTGCATACACATATCCAGATATCTCTGAAAATAAAATGAGATCATATTCAACTATGCATTAATCTACATCTTATGATTGTATTAGAAGTTATATATTGAGACTGATGTTTGCCTAGCAAGCTTCAGAGGATTCATTGACTTCTAAAGAAACTAATGAAAATGACTGTGTTCATGAGGCTGGGAAGGCAGGACAAGTTTTCTAAAACAAGTATTACTTCTTTTATTTTAAGATGGAGGCAAATAGAGTGAATTGAGTCCTTGCTATATACCCATTTCTGAAGAGATCACCTTGGGAAGGTACCTCTCTGCAGAGTCATAGTGTCTTCCCAAGGCAGAAACGTTTATTGGGGTTAAGGTTTCAGTTGCTTGAAGGAACTGGTAAATTATGTTAAGTGTAGTTGAGCTGTATGACTAAATATACAATGAGACTTTGCTTTCCTGAACTCTAACGATTTTAAAATTCACTTTTTTTTTTTTCTCCTGAAGGCTATGCTCCTGAAAAGGAGGCAATTCCCACTGTCAATGGAAGTTTGTTGGGCAAACTATCACGCACCAATAGTATCACAGACTTGATTCTCAGCCAGGGTAAATTGGTGCAGCTCTAATAAGGTGGCAAATCACTGCAGCTTCTTATTAACTGAAGATTATTCAAACTTCTGCTGCTTTAATTTCTTTGAAAATAGGATCATTTGTGTTACCTATCTTACCTTTATTGCTTTAATCTCTCTGTTAAAGAGAGAAATATATCTATAGCAATTAGAAATGGCTTTTACTTAAGATTTCTCTTCTTGTCCTTTTTCATTGTAAGGAAGAAAAGAATAAAGAAGAAAAATAAAATCTGGTTTTTGTTTGGAATGATATGGAAAGTTCTGCTCTGTAACTATATGGAAAAATAGACAGTTTTGTCTGGCTCAAAACTGTGGATTTATTGCTCTGATTCCAGAATTCATATTGTCCTGTGTAGTTATGAGTGACATCTTGGTATTAACAGTGCAAATGCACTGTAAGGGGGAGGGATGTGTATATATACAGACCACATAGAATGAATTACCTCCTTGTTACTGAGCTCTGGCACTACTTCTTACTTTTTAAGAAGTCATCTTCAGTAGAATTGATAGATGAAAGCTTATCAATGTAATTGAGTATGATTGGGGATCACTGCAGAAGGTATGCTATAGAAACAGATGCTCTTAGAGTGTATACATGGGTAAACTATAGAAGGTGAAATCTGAATACTTGTTATAATTACTAGGTGACTATAGAAATATCAAGAGAGAGTGCTTTCCACTTACCTAATAACTGATTTTAACTGTTTATTGAAGTGTTCAACATTGATAGACTGCAATATTGGTGTATCTAGCTCTGTAGTTGTGTTCAATGCCAAGGCTATCGTGTCTCTTGTTTCTATTTATTTAGAAGGTTCTTTGGACACGTGGGTTTGAGTTATGGACTATTAAAAAACATATGTAGTCCTCTGGTAAATTAAGTACTGATTTTATTAAATGTGTGCCTCTTTCTGAGTGAATACTCTCTTCTTCTGTTATGGGTCTTCACTAGTATTTCAGCCGCTTGCTTTGTAATGTTTAAATATCAATTGTTTAGGGGTTTTGGATGCTTTTCTGTAGCTGGAATATACTGTTTTGGAGACTGCAGAGCTGAAACTTATTATTGTACTGAGCTTGTGATGAAACATCAGAAGTGTTACCTTTTCAAAGGCAAGCAGAGCTTTTATCACTGCTGCCACCGTGAGGTGTTGAGTATCTGTGGTAACTTATGTAAGACATGAGAAAGGACATGTGAGCTTCTCATGGCTCATGCTTGTGTTTCTTATTGAGAGGAACTGGAAACCATACTACCAGTAGCTGTGCTGTATAGTGGTTTTCTCAGTTTCATGTGGATGATGTTAAATCTAAAAGCCTCTCTTTCTCTCTTCAGTGATGAATTGCAGTCATGATGGCCTGCTAGTCAACTGCTGTGGTGTTTCTTTTTGGTTTTATGCAGCTAAAGGAAAATCTTGGTTCAGTACTGACAGTGTGTAGCCAACAGAAAATAACTGTTCTATAGACAGTGATCTGTTTCCTATAGCTTGCCAAGTTTCTTGTGATAACTTCTGTAATGTCAACAGTTCAAATGATACAGTGGTCAGCTGAAGTAGCTGAATTAGGAGCAAAAGTGAAATACAGACTCTTGGAGTATCTTTTACACAAGAAAATCACTGCTAGCTGTCAATACTAGTGAGCTGAAATTTCTTCATATCTAACTAAAGGTTGTGCTGTTGAATTTACATGTTGTACCCCAGAAGTTAGGAAGTAGATTTAGCTAGTGGCCATGGCTATGTAGAAAGAGACATGTGCTGAAGATGGGCTTTAGAGAAGTCTATGGGAAAGTGGATGGGGTGCTGTATTATGAAAGTTTCACTTAAATTGTTTCTCAAGATATGTAATAACTTATTTCTATAATCTGTACTATGCTAAGAAGAAAACAATGTTATTAGCATGTATTTTAGCAAGATTTTTAATCTTTGCTTTTGTAGTGTTGAAATTTAACTTTGCTCCTCTTACAGCTGCAACAGGCAAAATCTCCTCCTTTCTTTCTTTTTTTTTAATGGGTCTTATGTTCTTCATTGAGCCATCTTCTATGGGAAGCTTTTGGAGATCTGTGACTCTTAGTCCTGACCTGAAATAGAATGAAATTGATGAGCTGTCTGCCTTGCTGTTGGAGGGTGTTTCTGTGCATACAGAAGTAGAAGAGAGCAGAAGTACTTGAAGCTGTGAAGATAGGTGGAGACTTCTGTCTCCTGTTGCTAGCACAGAAGGAAAAATTCATCTGCCACCAGATACTATAAGGCCATCTTGTCATGTTTTGACATGGTAGAGGATTTCTGACTGTATAATCAATGTTTCTGCCCTTTCTTTAAAGTAGCAGGGACCTTGGGAGGTTATCTAGTCCAAGTTTCTGCTCAAAGCAAGGTCAACTAGATCAGGTCAACCTGTTGTTCAATCTGCTAAGCAGATACCTTGTGGCTTAATCCCAGCCCATTACAGAATTTCACAGTTGTCTCTTTTCTAAAAATACAATATTACTTTTTTCTTCTGTCTAAATAGAAAGTGTTTATCTCCTTTTCCTTTATATTGCATTTTTCAAACTTGTTTTAGTAGATTTAGGGTAGAATTGCTTGGCATCCATTCTTCAAAAGCACTTCTGTAATGCCTGTGTCTTATACACTGGATACATTACTCTTTTTTTTAGCCCAAACTAGTCAGTTATTGTACAGTTGTTATATCTGAATGTGTTCTGGGACTAGGTTCACTCTGTGTGTAGCCTGAGTTGCTAAATATTATGAAGTTGCTTTTTTTTTCCAATTAGATAGTTCTAAATATTAAATGTTTGACAGCTCTCAGGCTTTTTCTGACTATTCTTCTACTGTAAACATAAACCAGGTGAAGCTATTCTGAGGATGTTGTGCTAAAAGTAAACTTATCACTTAGCACAGTGGTTAGCTTCTTTGTTTTAAGCTTGTATATTCACTTATTTCCTTGGATTTTTTATTTACACTTTTGATAGGGAAGTCTTCTTTTCTTCAAACCTTTCTAACTTCTACTTAGTCAGACTTGTTTAATTTACTAAAAGTAGTTCAATGCGTCACTGCTGCAAGCCAACTCTTTATTTTTCTCTTTGCTAGAGTAAATAACTGATTGGGCTTTTTCAAATCACAATAGAAAAATAAGTAACTGAGAAATAAAGTTTCCCTGTCTTTAACAAGTAAATATTAGTAATCTGAATATAAATTGTCATTATTGGAAATGGTGAAGTTTACCTATGGGGAATATTAATGATCCACTAGCTTCCAAATTTGCTTATAAGGTAGAGAACAATTTGTCTGGAGTAGTTCTTCACGTAAGAGGGAAAAATCAAGTGTGTTCCTTGACTTCTTGTGATGGTTTAGCCCGAATCACCACACAGTTTCTTGCTCACCCTCCCCCTCCCAGGTGGGATGGGGGAGAGAATTGGGAAGGAAGGAGAACTCGTGGGTTGAGATGACGACAATTTACTAAAATAACGAAGGAAAACTACAATAATAACAGAATATAAGGATATTAAAATATACAAGGTAATGTATGTTTTCTCACCACCTGATGTCCCAATGACCAATACAGCCCGTCCCGAGCAGCGATCACGGAAACAAAACCGAGCGGCAAGCAAAGGGGCAAAAAGGGAGCTGGCAAGGTAGAGGGAACGATGCCAGCAAACTGAAGAGAAAGATGGATGCCAGGAAGGCAGATACCCGCCCCGGCCAGCCCCCACTTATATACTGAGCATGACGTTGATGGCATGGAATACTCTCTTTGGCCAGTTTGGATCAGTTATTCTGTCTGTCTTTCTCCCAGCTTCCTGCATCTGCAAATTAGCAAGACTTGGAAAGCAGGACGGTGTCCTTGGTCTCATTCACAACAACTCATATCATCAGGGTGTTTATCAACATTCTTCACACACGAAATCCAAAACATACCAGCTACTGAGAGGAAAAAATTAACTCCATCCCTGCCAAAACCAGGACACTTCTTCAGCATACCTACTTCTGGTGGTAGAATGTAATTCAGCTGCAGTTCACTGGATTTATTGGAACAGGAGGGTGGATACAATCTATGACCAGAAGGCAGTTGGCATTGGCTGCCAATGCAGTCTTCATAACTTACTGGCTATCGAATTGGTGTAGTGGTATAGCATTTTCTGTTTCTTCTAGAATTAATTGACATGCTTTTGAGTCATCCTTGAAGACAGGCATTTGAATACTTTCTTAATTACTGTCTGACTGAAACACTGACAAATAAGTGTGTGTGTTTGCGTTTTTGTAAAAGTGTTATTTGAAGATCTGTTTATACAGTTTCTAATTGCGGTATCTCTTCATCTGTAAAACTTCCCTTGGAAAACTAGGCTTGATTAACACTGAGTAAAGGTCTAGCTTCAGAAAGCCAAGTAGCATTTAGCTTTTCATTAAGACAGTTGGAAGAATGGTACAAAGAAGCTTCCCACGGTGCCTGTCTGTCCCATCTGGTTATAGCCTTGGTGCTCTTAATCCTTCACTTTGATAAATGCTAAACGTCAGCCGTCTCTGCATGTTTGACTTGAATGATTGTAGTAAGTCTAGCTCTGTAAAACAGTGTTCATGTATATATGCCTGATGCTTTTAATTCAATTAAAATGAGGAGAAGATACAGCTGTGAACAGGGCAGACTGTGTTGAGCAGTGCCTTAGCCTGGGAGGGGATCAGTGTTAATGTTCTAACTCTGGTTTGTGCCTGATGTTAATTATTGATAGGCTATGGGACACTAGTGTAGAACAAATGTGGAAAATTAAATAGTAACTAATCCTCTGCTCCTCAAAAGGAAGGATTAGAAAATTTCCCTTGAACTAGGAATTTAAAAGTATGTATCTTGCATATCTGCAGTGCTGTCCTCTGGCATCCAGCACCATCTAGTTCTATTTCTTTGTGCTGGGTGAAAGTTGGGAAGAAAATATTATTTTACCTGAGCTCAGAATTGAGTTATCTTTTTGCTAAAAATCATGAGTCATAACTGTTTTATCAGTGGTTTTGTTAATGCAAGACTAATATTTGTCAACCATTCCTCTGTCTGTGTTCTAACTGACACAGGTTTATTGTGCCTTGGAGCAAGTCATCAACCTGCTCTTTGTTTCTATTCCCATACTTGTACTGTAGAAGTAATACTACTCCGCTCTTTTAAATCAGTTTATTTGACTGTCCTTTTGAAGTGACAGGCGGTAACTGATGTAGGCATTAATATGTGTTGCAGAGATGCATACAAATTGTGCTGCAGAAAAGTATTTTAAAACTGAGCCATTGACCTGTAACGTCATCTAGGAATTGCCATGTTTTTATACTGTTGTACATACACAACAAAAGAGATCTGAGAAACAGGCAAAATCAGGGGGTTTTCCTGTTTTGTTTCTTTTTTTTTTCCACTGTTCAGCTGCCACCAGTTTATTGTGCTGTTTACGCCTTCTGTGCATAATAATAAAGAGTAATGTATTCCTAAAACTGCAAAGTTTTAATCAAAACTTCCACATTAAGTCAGGTTTTGCCTGAATTTTTAGAAACAGCTCAACAGTGTGTTGTGTCCCTTTTAAGAATTAATGGAAAGGTTGCATTACCAAAGACACAACTGTAACTGAAAATGTTAGGATTACAAAATCTCTTCATTTACTGTGACAGTCTTGAGTCTCAAAATGGTTGTGAGAGAAGCTATAACCTTTTCATGGGAAAGGTCAAGAATGGAAAGGCATTTGACCTAGAAACTGATCTAGAGTTATTAGCACTTGGTGTTTCTTTCAAATACTGGGGAACTGTGGTCAGATACCTGGAAAGGTGTGAAGAAATTGGACAGTGAACAGTGGAATGGGCCACTAACAGTTATCCTTTAAATTTTATATTTATTAAAAGGAGGACTAATTCATGTAACTAATTCCAAATATGAAGTCCAGGTAGAGCTGAGGCATTTAGAACTGGGGGGAGGGCAGTCTGTTTAGAAACCTGCTGTGTTTAGAGACCTGCTGGTTATTTTCATTTCAGTTACATGTCCAAATGTTAGCTTGCCCATCCTGCTGCATCTCCTCCTAAGATGCGCTGCTTCACAACCTCCCAACCAGCAAAGGCCAGGGGCAGAAGGGCTACTTTCCTCTTTCCACCTGCTGCCCTGTGCTGATGGTTGCCTTGCTGCAAACTCCACCAGAATGCACTGGCAGAGCAGGGGTGTGACTCCAGAACCATGCTGCAGCTCAGGGCACTGAAAGGCAGGTTTAGCTGTCCCTTCTTCTTTCTTTAGCCTGTACCTTGGGAGAAGATAACCTGGAAATGCTTCCTTCCATGTGTGCTCTGAGATCAACAGATGAGCTGGCTTTTTGGCTGCAGCAGTGGCTCTTCTGAGCAGGGGTGAAGGCATTCAGCTGCTGAGTACAGGATTAGATCACTTGCTTGCACCTGTGCCTGGAAATGACACTGCAGATACTCTTGATCTTTTGGTTTTACTGATTCGCTTTAGAAGCAGCATTTACCATGCTCACCAGGAAAGTAAGCACTTAAATCAGTTTAGCATGGGTTACTCTTTGTTTGAAGGGGGAAAAATCAACACCTGCCCCAAAATGAACAACAACAAAAATAAGAAACCCTCTTCTACTTCCAAACTGCAGTCAGGATAAGATCCTTAAAATCAGGCAACCCTTGTTTTATCCTTGTGAACTTGTGGGGGAAAAAAAAGTATATATACATCCTTTACAACTTTCCCAAAGAGAAAACTTCAGTTTCCCAGAAATTGTTCAGAAAAATGCTGAAATGAGAGCAATTCTATACCTTAAAAAAAAAAAAAAAGGGAAGAGGGAGGACCAATCCTTAAAATAGCAAATATAGCAAATAGGGTTTATAATATATTAACAGAAGTGCTGGCAAACCAAGTGGGAACTTCTGTTTTGCCCCATTCAAAATAGGGCTGTGATCTGGATATTCTACAGTACACTTCAGGAATATGCCTGTCCCTGCGATGGGAACTGTACCATGCAACTCTAACACCTCCCCACTGAAAAGCTCTGTTGAAACAAAAGATAATAATAGGGCTTTATTTGGTTTAGGTATTTCTAGTGCTACTCTGACAAAAACTGAGACCAATATAAGAAATGTAGCAGCCTGAGTGATGAGTGACACAAATTCTAATAATGAAGTAAGAAAGAGTGTAGCAGATGGTGGAAATAATAGTTGGTATAACTTTAAAATCCTTTACAGTCAATAGTCAATTAATAGGTATCTTATTTGAATTCCTCATCCTTTTTGAGATTTTTTTTTTTTCTCTGTTACAGTACACCTGCGACTTACTGGCTACATGACTTTGCTCTGAGAAATAAACTAGTGTTCATGTTAATTCTCATGTCTGACTGAAAGTTGTACTTCAGGTATGCATGTAACTGCAAGCTGAGGGAGCGCTGCAGCAGGACAGAGAAACCAGTAGGCATTGTCAGTGTGTGGGCAATGATCCTAGGCTCTGTAGTTCTTGCAGCAAATCATATATGTGGTCATATATGTACCCATGTGCCCCAGTTCTCATGGCATTACAGTGTGATGGCAGTAGGTTGTCTTTTGATTTTATGACTTAGCAAACACTGATTCAAGTGCTTTTTTTCTTAATGAACAACTTAAAACATATTAATTTGTGGAAAAGTCTTGACAGACGCTTACACTTTTTCTTGTCATAGTGAGCCTGGTGGCTGATCCTGAATAATCAGGTAGAATTTCCTTGTAGTCTACAGCAGCTGGCTGCAAGAGGCCTGTTTCCCGGCAACTAGACCCGATGGTCGTCTTAGTATTTGCATTGCTGAGGATTCATTCAGTTTAAGATGGAAAACATGCTGAATTAAGGATAGAGAAAAGGCAGGTTTCTGACTGTTTATCAGATACTTGTTCTTTTGGTTTTTGTTGGGGTTTTGGGGGTTTTGGTTTTTTTAACTGAAGTACAAATGTTTTGAAGTTATTCTGGTTTTGCTTTGAAGTAAAGTAAAGTATAGTTGGATTTTGGCAAGAAGCAATTTTCCTTTACAACTAACTCAAAGGATGCATATGCTCTATCTGTATACACAGAGAAGTAGTTAATTGGCTGGCATGAGACGAAGTCTTACAAAAGAGTCATCTTGGGCTAAACAGCCTAATCTGTATTTCAGTAGTGTTTCAACACAAATCAGAATGAGATGTCAGTATAATAGCAAACTAACATTATTTACTTGGCTTTATCAGCAGCAGAGAATAAAAAACTGTTTTAAAGGTCGTTTTCCATAGATGTTCTTACTGAGATGGCTAGGTTGAAAAAGGGGGGCCAGGGAAGGATAGACACAGATGGACACACACACAGAGTAACATGTTGAACTGATACAGTTTTTGTCCTTAAATCCCTTACTAATTTTAATGTATGCCCTATAATAAGAATGGTAATAGAATTGGTCAAAGTTTGGCTAACCGAAGTAAAACTGTGCAAGAAGGAGATGAGAAGAATGAAAATGTGTAGAAAAAGCAAATTATGGGTCTAGAACAGAAAGGTTTTTAAAAATTCCTTACCATTGTAGAAGGGCAGGTGAGACTGTGTACCTAAAAATAGACACTACAATGAAAAAAAATGCAAATGGTCTCATATGTTCACAAAAACTGAATTTTGGATATCAGCTACATAGCACATTCCTATAACTCTGAGTTTTCAGAGGCCATACTGTGTTGTAGAATTTTATTAGTGTTTTTCTGTATTAACAGTGGCAGGAAGTAACCACTAGACAGCAGCTGACATGCATTGTAAGATAGTTTTCAAATAAGAACCATCCAAAATGTGTGGAACCCTTAAATCATGTTTTGGCATCTGATGAAAATGTATTTCTCAAAAGAAAGCTACTATAACATGTATCACTTCTGTACTGTGATTCATATCCTGTAAGCCCCAATTGACTGACCTTTTTTAATCTTGAAATTTGAGAATTTTACTTTGAGAGAAGTTTATAGTGTTCTTAAAACTCCAACTAAAACTGTAACAGTACTACGAAGGAGATGTTTCCTGATCAGCTGTTGGCCATGAGGAATATTGGATGCAAGTAAATGAAAGAAAGAATTATTTTTCTAATGGAAAGCTAATGCCTATTTTTTAGCTTGTGAGAGGTTTAGCAATGACTCATCAAGCTAAAATGTAAAAACACCATGAGTTGATCTATTTCTGGGTGAAACGAATCAAAGAGAATCTAAAGCCAGATTTTGGGTTGATTTGCATGCTCTCTCTACCCCATGAGTCCAGTGAGATCAGAGTTAAAATCAGGTCAGTGTTTGGACTAGTTCTTGGATAGTTCATCAGTTAAAGACCAGTCTTGTCAGCTATTTTATGGAAACCTTGGTCCTGAGTTTTAAATGCTTGTGAAAAAAAAAATGGAAAGGGTTTAGCAACTTCTTAGACTCTTAGAACTGAGTGAGCCACTGTAAATACAAAAGGGTGAACACGTGTATTCAATTATCCAAAGAGACAGCTGTTTCCTGAACTCCTGTTTAATAGCACAAACAGGGAGGGTGTTTAATGAGTGTGGTTAGGCTGGAGGTCTCACTGGAGCACTAGGAAATAGACAGTCCTCAAAGTAACAATTGACATTAGTGTGTGATGGAGCTGATGACAGGGCTGTCATCAAAGTCCCAGAAGTACGCAGTGAGTTTGAGGTGAGCTTTCTCAAATTTTCCTCTTCAATAAATACCAGTCTGAAATCTTCATGGAAAACAAAATCACATTTTTAATATAAAAACAACTTGACATTTTTCAGTATACTTTTTAATGAGCATTGCTCTGAGCTATGTTATAATGAAATTTGCTTAAAAGTAGAACAGGCTGGTGATACTTGGCAGAACGATGTGGCATATGGTAAAACAGTTGTGATCTATTGGCAAGTGCTCTCTTTTTTTTTTTTTTTTTTGAAAGAGTGGCTTTCAGTACAGTGGACTGTATCTTGATATTCAGGGCTTTACGGAAAAAAAAACTGAGCAGTATACATGGGTTACTTTAAAAGGTAAGACCTTTCAATATGGGTAGGACAAGAAACTTTGTTTTGTTTTACGTATGGCATCTGACTTCTGTCTAGCACTCTATCCTGATTTTTCGTGTTTTAGAAACATCAAAATACCTAGTAGCTTAAAAGTAAGTGAGCATTTTTAACTTCTACAAGGTGGGGATTCTGGGGCTGGCAGACCCACTTCTTTCATTGTAGCTGTCCATGTACTTATATGTGGGTTTCTTGCAGTTGACGATATCCTGCAAAAACTACTGCTGAAGTTATGATTGTCAGGATCATGTAATTTGATTGCATCTATAGACTCAGTAAATGAGTACAGGAGGAGTTACTGGGATTAATTTTTACGGCATCCTGATACAATTCCCATAGGATTTAAGGTAGATGTTTAACTATTGCTGGTGGTATAGTAAGTAGTAATCTTCCCCTTTCCGAAGAGCAGTTTCCTCTTGTGAGAGAGCCTGGTCACAAGTGCCAGTCTTTCCTCTAATGAGTAAGCAGTATGGCTCCTGCTGCCTTCAGACAGGTAAAGTAGACAACTAGCCAGTCCTCTAGATTTGTGACAGTAGACAAGCAGATGACATAACCATGCTTGATGATCCTGGAAGAGTACCCCCATGTTATCATTTTGTGACCAACATGTAGCACCATTTTTCAGATTAAAATCTTAAAAGTACCTGATTGGCAGCTTTCTATTTTGCTTGTCTTATCCATGCATGATTGTATATTTTCATTGAATACAAGGCCTTAAAGTGTGTGTACATATCAGCTTAGGTATACAGGACTGAAAAATGGAGTAGTGAGGCAGAAAATCGTGAAATGCAAAGTATTTCTATTGTTTAAAGTTTTAGACTCCAAATTGTGAGTATTCTCCAGCTGAGCGTTATAGGTCTCAATATAGGTCTATTGCAAGGTGTGGGGGGAACCCAAAAGAAGTCTGGTTTTTTTGCTTGGTTTTTTTCTGGAAAATTTCAGAAATACACAACTACTTCAGGATTTCCTATGCTATTAATTTAATGATATATGTGAAACAAGAAATTAATTGCTAAATGCCCTGCTTCAGGTCCTGTTCAGCATGGCTTGCTGTTCTTTGCATGGGCAGTCATAGGTGATAAGTCCTGCCAGTAGCTGGAGGATTGTGATGCTGCCACTGTTTCTTAGTTGCTTGAAGAAATTTTCAGCTTTAACTTCTTGTGCTGGGGAGGTGTACATATTACATGTATACTGTAGGGACTATTTCTTTGTCATAGTTCAGTTTTGTAATAACACATAGGATCTGGGAAAAGGATTATATGAAGCCATGGAATTTTTTTTAAAGGGTACAGTGAAGCTGAAATACCACAGTGCACTGAGGAGAGATCTGTCACTAGTGGCACATATTCCAGGTCACATTAGGAAAGGATGGATCTACTGTACAGGAGAAGTAGCAATTATTTTCACAGTTTGGTCAGACGTTAACCCATATTACAGATTTTTGGCTATGTCCCAGACTCATGGGCTCATGAGTTACTAGCCTATTTTTTAATGAAAGATTCTTGTCCTTGTGATTATAGAGCATGAAATAGAGTGCTCTTAGCAGAAACTTAAAGGACAGAGCTTCAGTAAGGCAAATGCTGTTTGAATTAGGGGGCATAGCTACAAGTTGAGTCAATTATACTGATCTGCAGGCATATGTGTGTAGAGACATGGGGTCTGGCAAGGAAAGAGGTAAAGTCTGAATTATCCTCATTTGAACTGGTTGTTTTCTAACTAATTAATAACTCTGGACCAGGACCTTAGTGATGATATAATAAAAGGAGCTTTCAGTCCAACCCACGATTTTATTTTTTATTAAACCAAGAATGACTAGTCCTGACTCTAGTATATGGTGACTTGCTAATATACTGGGAAATACTACTTTTTTTTTTTTTGTTTCAGGAGTTATCTTGTTATGTAGCATAACAAATATGTAATTATTGAGATTTGCTAAATACCTTTACTGTTACATCCTTTCAAGCTACCTTTAGTATTTAAATAATTTTTTAAGGAGATAAAACAATTAATAGGTTTTTTCCTAGAAATACTCAGACTTAGTTCTGTTGTGTGTATGTGTGTGTTTATATATATTGCTGATCTTTGGGTTGTGTAGATATAATTGAGAGGTGTCTGTGCGAAAAAGTCAATTAAAGATTGCCTTATTTGGGGTTTTTGACCAGAAAGCTACAGGAAATATCTTATTTTTTTCTTTCTCCTGAGTGTAGGCAGTGAGAGGAGATTCTAATTAGTGAAATTTATAGGTTAGTTATGATTCATCTTTTGAAATTAACTATTTGAATTTGAATCATTAGTACTGGATGTTTTCCACTAAAATCTTATGAATTTTTTGCTTAATGTTTTGTCAAGGTTGTTGTATTTGTCCAGATGCGGTTTTTCAATGTAGGCATGTATTGAAGACCCTGAACCTTAAAGGTAAGGAATCAGTTAGGACTTTACTTCCATTGTCATATATTGCACACTGAGTTGTAAGATTCTGCAAGTTAGATGATGGTATTGTAGCAAAAGTAGGGAGGGAAGATGATATTTCATTGGCATTTTAAAAGGCAATTAGTGAGTAATATGTTTTTTTTAAATGTGGAGCAAGTGTTATTTGACATAGTTTGAATGTGATTACACTACTTCATTGTAATTTTATCTGACTGTGGACAGTGGGGAAATGTGTAGTCTATATGCTGAGTACCACATAAGCAAGCGGTGCTGCATAGTTCCTGCCTGAAAGAATTTTTAGTCTGTAGCAGGTCTCCTGCTGCTGTTACTGACACTAAGTTAAATACTAGATGTGTTGGCAGTGGTAGCACTTGGGTAAAATTAAGTTGCAGATTCTGTGTTGGTAGCGTGTACTGGTTGACACCTTTAAATTAGTCTGCTTTAATTGGCTAAAAAAAATTTCTGGAAGTTTTTTCAGAATGATAACTGGATATCTTTTGCTTTTCTTATAGGGCTGATAGTTGTTAATTCTTTTAACTAGCTATGATTTCCCTTGTTTTTCTGTTAAAGAACTCTCTTTATGCATAAACTCCCTAAAAAGGACAGTCCAGAAAGTATTTAAAACACCTTCTCGTCTGAGAGAAGGTCAACAGTATGGGACTTCTGTCATGGCTTTAATGCGAGTAGAAGCAACTTGCTTCATTTTAGAGTGCAAGTATGAAAGCTGACATGATAGAGCTCATTTGCACTGTGAATGAGCCATGGGTTTGAGAAAAGCTTATTGTGATGCCTAACTGATAAAGAGCAACACAAAATTGTGTATGTCACCTGGAAATAACCTTCACCTGTATGGCATCAGTAAGAATCACTCTTGGTATAGCTGACAGTCAGGCACTGGAATGCACTGCCCAGGGAGGTGGTGGAGTCACTGACCATGAGGGTGTTCAAGAAACGTTTGGATGTTGTTGAGAAGTATTGGTGATGGTTGGACTGGATGATCTTTTAGGTCTTTTCCAATCTTGATAATTCTGTGATTCTGTGACACAATATTGTACAAAATACACCTATATTTAAAGTATTTTATGCATCTTATTTCTGTCCATAGTGGGATGACATGAATGATGGATGAGAATAACATTTTTGTCTGCTTAAATCTTAAGATTTTTTTTTTTTTATTCCTTGTAGAAGAATCATGTGAGTACTTAAGACTTTTCTCAGGCTTTCTCATCAACATCAAAACTTGCACCTTATCCTACTGTAAAACATGTAGTAACAGAAAAAATACTTTAAAGTCAAGCTCTTTGCTGATATAGACACAAGAGATCTTTACATAAGGGCTGAGATAACAAGAACTCTTCCAACAGCGTGATGTGAACTGTCAAATGTCCCATTTAGAAGCAAAATAACACAGATTTGGATTGAAGGCAGGGGTTCTGCTGTCTAAAGAATACATCTGCCACAAAGATGGAACTTGCAAGACCCATCTGTAAGCAGTCTTCCCTAGTCTTTCCAGTTGCGTTCTTGCTATTCCTATAAAATCCTTAGGCAATGTCATGAAGAGCAAGATACATGTTCTTGGTGGTTTTGTGGTGGTTTTTTTTTAGTTTTTTTGTTTGTTTGTTTTGTTTAGGGTAATAGTGCATGTACTGGATGCTCCTCCAGTACGTAGTTACTTATACAAAAATGGAACAGTTTTAGCAGAAGTGATAGAGTGTGCATTAAGACTAGCATATCACATAGGCTTTGAGTTAGAGCAACCCGCTTGCTGTGCTAAGAGATGAGTTTAGCTCTTGTGTAAAGGGATGAATTGCATCCAAGTCTTGCATGGGTATTTAAACCTCTGAGTTCTCAAATTAAAAGTGAGGAAATACTTGTTACTTTCTTCTCCCTACCTGCCTAGTTTTATTTTCCTTTGTGTTTTGTTATAAGACCTAAAACAAATTTTGACCATTGTGAACATAACCAAATACTTAGCTTGGGAGGCAGGAGTGGAATTTTCCCTTTCAGCCTCTTCAGAAAGAGTAACTGGAATGAGATGAGGAGAGAGAATTAATCAGTGGGTTGATGGACTACTTTAATATTTTCAAGCGTGTTCATTCTTTCAGCTACATTGTGGGGAAAAATTATCAGATCTAAGTGTATGTTTCATACCTGTTCTGCCTTACTTAATCTAAGTGAAATATTTTATGTGGTAAATACTACTATTTTAGCTGGTGTTGGCTGTCTTTGATGCAAGATTTCCCCCTGTGTGTGTTCTCCCAAAGCAAACTTATACATGATAAGGCAGCTGCTAAATGGAGGGAACTAATGTTATTGAGAGTGTCTGGAGCAAAGAACACAATCAGGATGGGAAATCAAACTCCAGAAGAGAACAGGTGATTGTGCCTAATGGGGAGAAATCAGCTAAAGCAGCTATTTATATTTCAAACTGTGTGGGCCTGCAGAGGAATGCAGCTTTGTTACTGACTTGGACTTTCAGAAAAAATGACTGAGTTGGAGGCACTGAAGATACATTGTGAATAAATTATATAGAATATCACTTCTGTTAAGCGGGGAATTTAAGGGCTAGCTCATGGAAACACTGACTGATAAATGGACCTGGGGAGAAAAATTCTGGAGCTCAAAACTGGCTCTTTTTACATGATCTCAGACATTGCTCAGCTATGGCAACTGAAATAAATGTAATCCATGATACAGAAGGAATGACTGTGGTTCTTCAGCTTTGACCTCTGGAAGTGAGGCTGTAGTTATACATTGTAGAGAATCTGTATTGTTTTTATGTGTTTTCAATTTATCTGACATCGATCTCGAAGTATAATAAAGTCATTTGGGGGACTACATGACAAAAAGATTCTCATCACTTGTTTAACCTTGGTCAAATGTTCTTGCAAACCCATTTTCTCTAATCTTTGTATGAGATGCATGCCCCACCATTATGCATGGTGAGCTTTATGATCCTACTGAATGTCAGCAATGAAAGATGTAAAAACTAAGTGATTAGAAAAGTATATCTTCTAATCTGCAGAAGAATAAAATATTCCAGAAAGCCTGTTTTGAAGAGCCAATTGTTTAAGATCTGTGCCTTGCTGCCTAATCTTCCTTTTTTACTGGAATGACTAAGATGTCACTAACAGTGAGGTACTTTGGTGTAATTGCATAATCATTCTGTGCATGCTTAACCATGATGCTCTTCCTAGCATGGAGAGGCAGTCTAATAAGAGAGGGTCTGATCTTTTATAAAAATAATAGGATTTTCTGTATATAGGCTGAAATGTCAAGTATTTTTCTGAGGCTATACAAGCCTTTTTTCTTTAACCTTATAGATCTGGCTTTGATTGTTTGATGTATGATAAAGATCTGTTACCTTTTCTTGTTAAGAAGCTTATTGAGCAAGACTGAAGTGAGCTAGGAGAAGGTAACATAGCTGGACAATGTGTGCAGAAAGACCATAGTTTGCTGTGGTTTTTTTATAGCTTTTGAAAAGCTGATATTAATAGATATTACTTCACTGAATATCTGTGCAGATTCATCTTTCTTATGAATGGATGAGATTGAATGGGACCTTTGGAAGACATATTATTCATCCCCTATGCTCAAGCAGAGTCACCTAGAGCTGGTTGCCCAGGACTGCGTCCAGATGGCTTTTGAGATATCTCCAGGAGTGGAGACCACAGCCTCTCTGAGCAACCTATGCAGTGCTTAGTCACCCTTACAGTAAAAGTTTCCTGATGTTCAGACTGCACCTCCTGTATTGCAGTTTATGCCTATTGCCTCTGGTCCTGTAACTGGGCACCATGGAAAAGAACCTGGCTCGGTTTTCTTTACGCCTTCCCTTCAGGTGCTCATAGACAAGAATAAGATTCTCCACAAGCCTTTTCTAGGCTTAACAGTCCCAGCTCTCAGCCTTTCCCTTCTATGAGAGATGCTCAAGTCCCTTAATCATTTTAGTGGCTGTTTGTTTGACTCTCCCAAGTAGCTCCGTATCTCTCTTGTACTGAGGAGTCCAGACTTGGACACAACATTCTAGGTGTGGCCTCACCAATGCTGGGTAGAGGGGAAGTATCACCTGCCTTGACCTTCTGGCAATGCTTTACCTGATAAAGCCAAACCCATTTAGTAATACTTCACCTTCTTTATGGTAAAGTTGGGTTATGTTCATCTTGGTGTTTACTAGGACCCCAGGTCCTTTCTTCAAGGTGCTTTCTAGATGAACATTCCCAGCATGTGCTGGTATTGGGGGGGGGGGGGGGGGAAGTGTTCTTCCCCAGAGGCAGGACTCTGCACTTCTTGTTTAAGTTGGAGGTTCTTATCAGCCCACTTCTCCTCCCTGTCAAGGTCCTTCTGGATGGCAACGTGACCTTCTGGCATATCAACCACTCCCCCTAGTTTTGTGTCATCAGCAAATTCACTGAGGACATGCACTGTCCCATCACCAAGATCATTAATGAGGATGTTAAACAGGACTGAACCCAGTATTGACTCTAGGGTACTCTTCTAGTTCATGGCTTCCAGCTAGACTTTGTACCACAGATCACTGCCTTCTGGGTGCAGCCATTCAGCTGATTTTTCAAACCACTCACTGTTTGCTCATCTGACTGTTCCCTTAAAGGCAAGAAGCAAGCTGGGGCTGAAGTCCCAGCAGGCCCATACCATTTGCCACTAGCCTTGCAGATGATACAGATGTTAATGTGCTAGAAAGCCCATGAAGAAACTCTTCCAGTTAAACAGCAGTGCCACACTCATACTTTTTTTTAACTTTCTAATTACTGTATTTGCTCAATGGTTTGGTAACATTCAGAAATCTGCAAGAAGTAGAATTCAAGAGGTGTTAAGCATGTCATCTTCCTTAATAGTCTCTCTAACTTTTGAATTTATATAAAATGCAATGAGATAATCAAACCTCCTAATGCCATAAAAAGAGTATCCAGTTATTTCATCAGAGTCCACTGTGACTGTGGAACTTGCAGCTACAAGGCATATGCAAATAAATCACACTGAAAATACTGTTTTCTGCCCAGCACTGGGTTACAGTAACATAAAAGTTGGGGTTTTTGGTGTCTGGTTGTTTTTGGGGTGGTGGTTTGGTTGGTTTTTTGCGGTGTCGGTTTTTTTTTTTGTTTGTTTGGTAGTGAGGTGGGTTTTTGTGTTTTAGTCTCCGTGTATGGGGTTTCTTGGTGTTTTGGCTTTTTTGTTTGCTGGGGTGTTGGGGGGGAGGGTTTGGCAGGGAGCGAGGAGGGAAGAGATGCTGAATAGGTGACTTTGCCTTGGTGAAGATCTTGAAGACCTAATCCACTTGTTAAAAACTCAAATCCTTCTCAAGCTGTCCAGAGCTCCCAATTACTATACTGCATATACTGTATTTTTCTTTCCCTGTTTAGATTTTGCTTAATGAGAAAGTAGTCTTTAGAAAGTAGTCTTTAGTGACAGAGGTCTTGGCATTATTTATAGGATTGCTGTATTAAAAAAAATAAAAAACAAAAAAAACCAAACCAAAAAACATTGTCTTTGGGATAATAAACACTGTTTATCAAGTGGCTATAAGAATATTACAGTGATCGCTTCAATGCCAGAATTATGTTTCTCCAACTGCTTTTCTAGTGGGCTTTTAAATATTTAGTGAACTTTAGTAGGTTGGGGTTTTTCATTATATATTAAAAATTACACTGGATTAACTTGTGGTTTTTTTTTTTGTTTTGGATACTCTTCTTCCTATGGGTGTCAGGGCAGGGTGGGGGAAGGCATTCTGCTCTGCTAAGGTTTGTTAGTAAATAGGATAATGTATCTTGTTGTGCAAATCGTGTTTAATAACCCATCCGTGCAATGTAAGAATAATGTTAACCAGACCTTTAGCAGTTTGAGATACCTTGGTGGTGCTGGAAAATGTGAATGTATTACAAATTTTACGATGACAAATACATAGGACTGATATTGTCCCTATGTTGTTTTTTCTTTGAATTTTTTAAGTATTCCTAGAAACTTCTAAATAATAGAAAAAGTTTAAAAACAGTAATAACACAAAATAGTTCTAATACAAAAAATAAAGCTAAGTACTAATTTGCTGCTTATATACATGTGCCACTACCTCTTACGCTTATTTCAGTTACTGCAGTGATAAGACACTGGGCTTGGATGTTTTTTTGAGTTACTGGTGAATACAGACATGACTGTTTCATTTACAAAGCTGCTGCTTGGGTATTCAGGACAAGAAAAGGTGGTGAGAGAAGTACTGCTGACATGTAAAAGTCATTACAGTGGAATTTGCTCCTTCCCTCTGGTTTAAGAATTTATGAAATAACTGTTCATTTATAGCCCTTATCTGTACATCCTAGGAAAGTGGCTGCCTTTTATGAAATATTATTTTTATTTTGAATAAATTAGATGCTGACCTTTGCACAGTAAATACCTATTTATCTCAGAGGTGTGAGTCTATATAGCAAACCACTTCTATTGCTAAGTATGCAGTAGCTCTTGCTTACAAACCCTGTGAGTTCTAAGAAATTGTAGGAGATTAGTAACAGTTTGATGGTCCCGCTTCCTTCTCCCAAGTAGCATTGTTAAGGGGAATCAGACCTGATTCAAAGGCTCAAACTATGTTTATGCATATATGTACAAACCTTTTTAATGTAGTTGTGGTAAAACTAACCCCAATAGTTTCACTTCACTGGTCTGGAAACAATAGTAGTAGGAGAGCCTTGAGTCCTCAGTCATCAGACAACTTCTCTATTGTCAGTTGGTATTTGAACAGGACTTGGTGACTTTAGAGCTTAGCACTAATATATAGTTGCTGAAACAGTAGATAAGTATGTATTAAAAGCTTGCGATATCCATGTTAAAGTTCTGTAGCTTTGTATATGTAAAATGTTAATGAGTATGTGCTTTGAGATAGTTTCAGTATAACTTCAGCTTGCAGTATTGCAAGTCTGAATTTTACATGTTAGCCCTGAGCTTAATTATTGCTATCAAACAAACAAATCATTGCTGTCCTGATTTTACACTCTGGACAAGGATGAATAATCGCTTCTGAAGAGCTTTAAAGTACAAGCACGTTACCAGGAGCTGCTCTATTTTTTTGTGTGTGTCTTCAAGAGAAGATGTTAAAAAGCATTTCACAAATTATACTGATGAGGAAAGAGGAACAAAGCAAAGGCCTCCCGAGAATTGCAGCATCTGGACTTTGAATATGCTGAAATAAGGCTCTGAAGAAACAGTAAACCTGAACAAAGAAAGATGAGGCCTGCAGTAGAAGTAGCAGTGGGCTCTGCATTAGATTTGAATAGCTATAATGATAGGGCAGTGTGTAAAAGCAATTTTGAGACCTGTATTTCTGGGGCAAGAGGCTACTAATATTTGTCGTGGCTCTAGACGTGAAATACTGAAACTTTAATACTCTTCAGAGCTCTTTCTATTATCCATAAATGTTTAAATATTTAGGGAAGATGCTGTATGTGATTACTTGGCAGGTTTTGAGACGGATTGTTATTTGGTAGACCTAGCATAAGTCTGTAGGTTTCAGTGAATGGTAATCTTCTCCAGCAGGGTACCTTAATTAGAGGGGGTTCTTAAAAATGCTGTATGATTATGCTACAGAAGCATTATATCCAAACTGTCTGATACTCTAAATTTAAATAAAACCTGCCTACGCTCGGTACCAGGAAATCTTGCTGTATCAACACTGTATTTGTTACAAAGTGATTTGGATGAGTTGACTGCACTGCTGATTTACTTGGAGTCTTTGGAATTGATTTATCAGTGTAACTTGGCACAAATTTAAACCTGGCTATTTTTAAGTATCGCTCTTTGCTTGTCTCTGCCAATGGAGTAAGATAGGATGTTCCAACAAATGATTTTAAATACCTGATACTCATAATCATAGAAAGCATTTTTTTATAGCTCATTTGTTTTATATAGGCTGTCATAAGTGATTTACAGTGCTTTCATCGACTGAGTACATTGGTAGCTGGAGGATATACGGAGGTATTTTTGCAATGTTTTTAAGACAAATACTTTTGATTTAAAACAACAAAATTAAGTACCAAATCTGTAAATTAATGCAGAACTAATTTATAATAGAATTTTCCTTAAATATAACAAAGGCTTTAACTCATAGGTAGTCAATGAGCAGAAGTATCTTTAATTTTTCATAAGAAACCCTTAAAGTTGGCTGAAATTTTACCTTTGTAATACTGAGTGAGAGCATTTTGGCCTGGAAGTTAGGGTTGCTATCCAGTTGTTATACTGTGAGAATGAAAGTGGAAAGAAAAGTTTTTGAGTTTGTTAGGAAAGCACGCTGATAGCAAACATACTTGTCTAAGTCCATTAGCTACCTAATCATAATTAGACCCCACCTGGAGGGGTGGGGTCCATGCCTTCATGGAAATCAACTTGAGTATGGGTGTCAAGCTGTAAGATTATGCTCTAAGATGAGAGACAGCAAATAACTTTTAAGCTAAATCATAAGAGAGATCATAAGTTACTCGTTTGTCACATTTAAATTGAAAAGTACATAAATCCACAGGTAAGGGCAAAAAAACAAGTGGCCTTACAAAAAGTAGAATTTAATGATCAGTACTGTGATTGACAGTGATTTATATTTCTCATTATTTTTCTGAAATGCCATTATTTTCTTGACATTTTAGGGCTTTTAATTTAAGGGTGTTTTTAGATGTAAGGTGTTTAACAACTTGTTAATTTTTACCAGTGAGCGTGTCTTTCTCCTTTCTTCCTGACGTGCCACTTGCAGTGTGCTCCTTTGCTTGAGGTTCTTACAGGAGAAGCTTATGGCTAGTTTAAAAGTAGATGGAGAAAGTGAAAGAATTTTCTCCGAAGTGATAGGTTTGTATTCACAATTGTAAAAACTGTGATTACTCTAGAGACCAGCAACTGGCTTAAGTGCATAAAATGCCTTACATAGCAGATCAATCTGTGTTGCTGGGAGATTTTTCTCTTGGGTCTGTTATCAGCTTACCTGTTGATTTGAGGAGCTTTGTGTCTTTGCATCCTTTTATGATTCCTTACTGTATAAGAAACCTCTTTGTGTCTTGGCATGCTTGCCAAGAAGAGAGTGTCAGAACAGAGTGTAGCAGAGAGATGCTCTAACTAGTTATAATTGAGCCACCTTGGGTACCAAAAGCTGCTGTCCACAACAGCATGGATCTCTGAATGATTAAATTACTCCTGCCCTCAGAAGCTTTGCAGTGCTGCAATCACGCTCATCAACAAGGTGATTAGTTGATTAGTTTCTTCCTTTTGTGGAATCAGGGACTTACATTGTATCTTTGCTATAGCAAAATGGATCATGTTAATAAAACCAAGAAGGATGCAAAATAGAAAGCTTAAATTTAAGGAACTGACCTACTCTGGAGCTGTAATGATACATATCTGAAACCTGGTAGTAAGTGAGAGCAAAGAATTTGTGCAGTATCGAACTGGACAACACTGGCTTCTATAAGACAAACTGGTGTGACCAGCTAGTGTTGCAGAACACGAAGTTCTCTTTCTTCCTGTATGGTCATTTAGTCTTCAGGGAAGCGTGTTTTTGTTGAAAGTTGAGGGTCTCAATGTTTTAGGAAATACTAGTACTTTGTCTTAAAATGAGATTATCAGACAGAATCAGTATGGAGAAATAGTCTGTTTTCTGCTTCAACTAGAAAAGAAAATACTGATCTTAACTGGATCAGACATGGAGCTTTTCAAAGACTAACTCCTTTTTCAGGCCCTTGGCTGGTATGCTTACCATGTAGCTACTGGAAGCTTTCTTTCATTAAAGACTGATTGTTCTGTACCGTGTTTTTAAATGACATGTTGGCTAACCACAGAAAATTGCGTAGTTGATAGACTTTTATGGTGTCTCACACTTTTCTTCTTGCCAGTAAATTATTGAAGGAGGGTCTTGTTGACTTCTAATTCCTGATGCACAGTTGCAGTGAGACTGGAATGTATCTATCTATGAGTTATATTTAACTAGTTGGCAATGACTTTGAAGCTAAAATGTCATATTGACAAAATAATACCTTATTTTTTAAAACAATGGAATTCCTTTTAAATTTTTCCTTTATCAGGAGGTATTTAATTAAAGAAAATTATAATGAAGGTTTTGTGCAATGAAGAATTAACATGAGAAAAAAAAGGAAAAGGCAAGACTGAAGAGGGGAAAACACAGAACAGTTGTGTTCGTTTTCCATGTGTTCTTTACAAAGCCTGGCTGGACAACAGAGAATACTGCAGGTTAACATCTCATAATGAGTGTTTCTGAGAGACTCAGACTGCATTTTTTTGTTATTTCTGACTATATGCTTCTGTCTCCCCTATTTCACTTGATGTTTCCAAATCACAAGCATTAGAACTTGCAGAAGAAATACTGGGAGGAGGATCTTTGGATTGCTGGTGGAAGCTTTCAGGAAGACATTACTCATTTCTCCTCAAACAATGGAGCTTCATGCCTCTTTAATTGTTAGTCCATGAAAACTCAAGCTGATGACAGAATTAATTAGCCACTGATGGTAGCCACAATGATTTTCTGTAGCAGCTGCCTTCTAACTGTACTGTTGCAGTCAAGTGCAACAAGCAAGATGAATCAGGGTAAAAATAACTTTAGGATAATAATCAGATTTAATGCTTGTGAATGGCAACATCACTTTGGGAAGCTTCCTTGTCTTCTCTGTCAGCACTCTGTTACAGTGGTATGTAAGAAAGGATGTACTAAAATATTATTGATGTACAGAAAGCATGGAAGGGAGGAGGTGGCAATCCAAAATTCATATTAAGTACTTGGAAAATGAGCTTTTCTCTTTCCTAGCATCAAGCCTGATTCCGACAAATGCCTTACTTCCTGTGTTTGCTTTTCTTTATGAACATGTCCTAAACTATTCTGCTGAAGATGCCTACAAATAGGCAAAGGTAGTTTAATCACTGGTGTGAGGTAAGGAATATTTTAAACATCGAAAGAAAGCATAACTTTCCCTCCCATCCTAATGGAGTGAACAGATGCAGGTTTGGCAAACATCTTTTTAATAGTGAAGGCTGAACAGATGATAATCCTCTGTACAATACCTTGAATTTGTTACAGCATTACAGCTAACTGTAGTATCCACTAACTGATTAGCTAAAACTGAGCTGGACTAAATATTGCAGGTGATCATAGGAAAGGATATATTGTAAAGATGAAATTCTCATTTTAGAGGGATTTTGTTGAGCTGCTCTTAAAGAGGAGATCACTTCAGCTCAGTCTTTCTGAATTAAAAAAGAAATCAAGCAGGTCAGAGCGAACTCTTCTTAATGACAAGTAGGAGAGATAGCATTGATTATCATGGCAAAGGAGCTTGTGCAGAATTCACTTTCAACAAATCTAAGAAGGTAATAACTTTGTTCAGCAGGAGAAGATTTAAGTATAGATTTTTAAAAGAAAAAAGTTGCATATCATATCTAATGAATAGACTTAATGCCCATCAGCTTCTGCGGTAGGTCTTTTTCAATAGCTCTAAAGATAACTGCAACAAATTTAAGTGCTACAAGTATCTATATAGCTAACTGAAGAGTACTTGGAAAATGTTGATTTTTGAGCATTGAGTCCAGTTTGTAATAGTTTGTAATGTAACTAAGTACTTTGTGTTGCCAAAATTGAAAACTAGCTTCCATTCTCCAGTGCTGTATGGCAAGAGTACCCTTTCAAGTTTTATGAGTTTGAGCAGGTAGAACTTATTCATTTATAAGTTTGAGGGATGGTGGAGAAAGAAAAGTATATGAATGTACTATGGAATAAGGATAACAAAATAAATCCAGGCATGGATTACTCTAAGTTGACCATTAAGGAGTCATGCTTGCACAGGTGCCTCAGGTAGAAGCTGAGTATTCTGAATTGTCACTGAAACATCTATAACACATTCTGAAGTCTTACAGTATCTGGAAATCACTCTTACACAGCTGGCTTTGACGGGAAGGTTTTCTGAGTCCCTACAGAACTAAATTATTTTAGGGCCTTGGAGTAAATGTCATGGTGGTGTTGGTTTTTGTGGTGTGTTTTGGGGTGGTTTTTTCATTTATTTTTATTTGGGGTTTTTTGCCCCTTGCCTTTGAGTGAGAGGGAGACTATGTAGCTTGGTCTTGAGCAGGGCTAAACTATGACAATGAGTATCTGAATTACTGCCACAGGTGTGTACTGCTATGCTTGACGGGTGTCAGAGGTATGTTTTCCTTAAACTGTTCACTGTAGCTCTTACACCCTGTTAAAGTCTTCAAAAAGAGACTTCTGTTCTTGTGTGGACAGAATGAATTTAAGAGAACCTGAGCAACTCATTAAGTCTTCTGTAATACCATACTGTTGTGGGACCCTACTGATTGCTTGTATGTGGGTGTGCATTTGATCTTTTCCTGGCTTTTTTACCTCTTTTTTTACCTCTTTTGAATGATGTAATTATTTGAGTGCTTCAGCAGAGTGCCTCCACTGGGAAAGTGAGAAGTGGAGAAGGAAGAAGAGAATGTTCTCAACAGACTTCTGAAGGGGAGAGGGCAAATGGTTTACTGGATATCGTAGTTGACCATTGTCAAAAAATCTTTACTGAAGTTAATGAAAGGAAAAACAGGAAACAGAACCAGTGTAATGATGCCTCTCAGGTGTCTTGTGGATTCCTGATGCTATTTTAAATTTCAGAAAATAACTTCTGATATACAATAAAATAGACTATGAACCATAATATTTTTTCTTGTTACAGAGAGGTAATAAAGGACACTTTAAAAACAGGCAGCAAAAGGGATTTTGCTGCTGTTTGATAGTATGAATATAGAAGCAAGACAAAAGACAAATATTTCTGTGAAAGTGATACCTCTGTTTAAAAAGTTTTGATCATTTTGTATAGGAAGAATGGCTATTCCTTTTGTGCAGCTTTTATTACTGTAATGTAGAAATGTTGTATCTTTTAAAAATATATTATTTGACAAAATTTGCGCTAGAATTTTCTTAAGTACAGAATAAACAGCAATTTTGTGGAATAGGATCTTAGGACTGACAGAAATGTATGATCTAAGAACAAAACTGAGTGGAAATGCTTATTTCTTGATTATTAGATACTTCACACAGCATAACTTGAACATAACTTTTCTCCACGAATTCCAATATTTGTGTCCCAGGTATCACGACAGTGATGCCTCACTGAAAACATGAAACAATCAGGGTTTATCCCAAAGATGTCTGTGGAACTACAACAGAGCTGTAACTGCTGTTATGGCATGATTTTGAACAGAAATATCTTAGTTTTCAGGTAGACATGTTTGGAGAGATTTAAATGAAGCTGTGCTGCTTACTCAGGAAGCAAGGATGACTTTTTGGGGGGGAGGAACCCCCCAACCAAAACCAACCAACCAAAAAAAAAACCACAAAAAAAACCTACAAAAACCCCCAAAACATTAAGGAACAGACTTGGCAGATAAGCACTGGCCCTACAAATTGTAAATAAGACATGTTCTGGAAGGAGGTGAGGGAACAAAGGAAGAAAAGACCAAAAGCTTTCTTTAAAGTTCTCTACAATTTGTTGGAGAAAAAAAGAAAAAAATCTTTACAACGAAACAGACTCAAACCATATTACTGTTTACGGGGGGATAAATCCCTTCTCTATTATATGTCAGTCTGTGTTGTTAAGAAATAATCTAAAATGTGAGTGAAGATAAATGGAGAGTGGACTTCTTTTGACGAAGCTCCAATCTGGGTGGATTCAGCCCTACTTTCAGTTCAGTGCATATGTGGAGTTTCTTGCAGAGATGAACTTGCAGTGACTGCCTGCAATGCTCAGTGTTATGACAACACCTCCTTCCTGAGTCCTGGTGATCCCCTCAACTTCACAATTCTCTATTGCATATGTCATACTATTGAAAGTTGCTCCATTAAGATATTAAAAGGGGTCTGTAAATTTAGGTTTGCTGTGTACCATACAGGTCCTCACTCTAGGCTTCTTTTGAAAAATTAAGGGAAGCTATGAATGCTCTGTAAGTACAGAATGTTTGTCCTTATTAGTTTCTGGATTTTACTAGGAACAGGGATTACAAGAGTAGCCAGCAGCTTCTGGCAGGCTAAATCTTCTCTTTCAGAGAAGATTTTACATTTAATCTTCAGATACTTTTCTAGAGCCATCTAAATAAAAAATAAATTCTCACAAGGCTCTGCAGAATTTTGAAGCTATTGTGCTATACTTTCGTAATAAACTGAGGAGTATATAATGTCTATCCCTTTTCTTGTTTCATTGACACTTGGTAGTAGTTGGACATCTTACTCGTACATGGGTTGTGAACATCTTGTTAATGCTAGTAGGTTCTTCCCTGATGTGCTGATGTGGATATCATTACTACTTAGCTTTTTCTCTTGGCTCGTCAAACACAGTGGAATATATTTGTTAATAAGCCATACTTTGTGGTTTGCTGGTCCTAGGTTTTGACTTCTGGGGCTTTAATTTTTTTCTGCTTGAGAAAAATGGTGATGCAAATAATGAAGTTTACAATAGAAAAAACATTTCCTTTTAGTGAAGAGACTTAAAGTTGTGTTGTTGCAAAAAAAACTACAGACAAAAAAGTAAAATTTCTTCATGTGGCTGTTTAAAGCTGAACTTCTTAAAAGCACCTAAACTATGAAAATTCCCTTTCTTGATGTTGAAATACTAACTAGTTGATTTGGCAGAGGTAATATTTTAATGTAGTGGAAACTAAACTTGGAGATCTAAGAGTTAAGAGCATGCCAACTTTACTGAAATCCTATGGACTTCTTGTGGTAAGACAAAAGTGTAGAGGACATGAAAGCAGGGTAAAACTTTCTGAATGGTTGTAATGAATTTCTTTCTTTTCCCTTCTCTAGACCAATTGAAGTGTTTTTAGGGAGAAATTTCTTGGGAAGGTGCTAAAATATGAGTAATTGCATAGATTTGTACCCAAATGTAGCAACCGTTCACAGCATTCCAGGACTGGAGGAACATGATTGACTGCAAACTGTATTTCTCAGAATAACGATTAAAAATCTTGTCAAAATAAAGCTGTGAGGCCAGGATAAATCACCTATTTTAATTTCAGTAAGAAATGGAGAAGATAGAACTTGCTAAAGAAGTCTGGTGTTGTATGGTAGTGTGCAGCTTCTCCAGCCCTGTGCCAGAGCTGCAGTTTCTTCTGAATTTATTTTAACTACTTGGAATCCATCCAGCCTTGAACAGAATTTTTAAATGAGTCATCTTGTAAACAGGAGATTGCCGATGGATCTCTAATACTTATGTGAAAAACAGTGATTATCCCAAGGACCTTTACAGTATAACAGTGGAATTCAGTCTTGCTAGAATTTAATAAAATTAGTGTTGAATTAAACAGATGATATGGTATCAAAAAAACCCCACCTCCCAGCCAATATGGGAACACCTTTTAAGGCAAGACTTTCCAAAGAAAAAAAAAAAATAACTTCCCAAGACATCATGGAAGTAAGAAGAGTTTAAAGTTTTATCTAACATACTGTTCAAAGCCTATATGACTCTTAAGTATAAAGTGTTAACTATAGTGTTATCAAAATACAGGATCTTTTTGTAGGAAGAAAAATTTTATTTAACAGCTTGAGCACTTAGGGGATATTGATTTTTAAATATTTTTTTTCTAAATTTTTATCTTTCAGTGCAAGTAAGTCTGGGCATGTAGTAGCATTGGTTTTCAGATATTAACTGTGTTTGTCTAATGCCAGAGGCTACAAAAGATTTGTATTTCCACTATATATGTTACTTAGAGTTCAGTGATGTTTCTCCCATATTTTGAGTTTGCATATTTTTGTCTGCATTACTCAGTTCTGCTATTTGGCTCTACCAAATATGAATCTCTGTAAACTGAGACTGTTTCTTTGCAACTGTGCATTTCCCTTTTCTACTGATTCCTCACAAATTGAAGGTTCAACTTGTAGAAAGCTCAGCCTTGGCCTGATTTCCCTTTGCTTACCTCCTGCTCTAAGCCAGTATCACTGACTAGTTTGATAGGTGGAAAGAATCTGTTACACAGGTCTCGTATGTACCCTGGTAAACACCATTTTAATCCTGCAAACTACAAGTTCTGGTCACCAAGCCCTGCAGCCTGAGCCCCTCTTGCCTCTCCTCTTTCTCTTTTAATGTTCTATAGAAATCTTTTAATCATTTGTTACAATTCACCCCAAAATTTGCTAGCATGGGTCCTATTTGTAGGTGTATAATGCTCTCGAAGTCAGTTTATAAATTTAACACTCTGAGCATATTAGCAACAGAGCAGTACTTGTGTCATATAAGGATTACACAGGACTTATCCCTCCTTTGTTCCTTCCCTTCCCCTGCATGTTCCTCCGTCAGTTCGCATAGCTTCACTGACAAACCACCCACCTTCAGCATCCTGGACTCTCAAATTTACACTTGTTGGTGGCTAAGTCCTGGGTTGCCTGCAACTTCCTGGTAGCCCATAAATTAGTGTGAATAACCAAGCATGTGTCTTGCCTGTCAGGTTTGTGTCTCTGTATACTGTATATAATATTACTGAAATAAGCATTCCTGTGTACCCTTGTCAATTAATGCAACTAACCAGGTTTGATTTTTTTTTTTTTTTTTTTCTTTACTACCTCCTTTATTTTTACAATCAGGTTTGTATTTTAGTATGTTCTTGTTTTATGGCTTCCACTTTATCATCTCTTTTTGCACTGAAAAGGTCCTTTACCAGATACCCTTAAACAAGCACACAATCTTCTTCGACATACCCTTACAATCTTCTCAGTACCTTAAATGAAATAGTTATAATTTGAGACAATTCAGTTTTTACAGTAACATTTGTGCACCTCTGTGACTATAGATTGTGCTGTGAAGTGTGTGAGTTTTCTTCTCTCCTGCTTTTTAAATGTAGGAAGTTTCGAGTCCAGCTTTTCTGGAAACAGTTTGATCCTAAAACTCATGCTTTCTTTCCTAAACTGTTGAAGACTCAATAGATTCTTTGAAGTCCTTCTAAATAATATATTAAACAGAAAAGTTAGTTTTCAGTAGATCAAACAGTTGAAACAGAAAACTTACTCTTGTCCCAGTGATCATAATTTTTTTTAAGTGGGAATTTAAAGGTTGAAGTATAATTCTTGCAAGTACATTTGCAGTACTATTTCTGTATTTATAACAGATCAGAACTCTAATTTTGTCTGTCTTTTCAGTAACTGCTAAATGTTTCTGTATTGTATGTGCACACGTATATACGTCACCATCACTGTAAATGTATGCAGCTTGATAGATAATACTGCACTTTAGGGGATGCTGTTCTAGTTTTAAACTTACGATTTAATTGCTGTCAATGTTCATTTGCTGACAAAGTAAATGATTGTTGAGCGCATTTAATTATGTTCTTTTAATTGAACAAGATCTGCTTGGAACAACATAAAATTGTATCGCGTTCTAAAAAACCCCCACAAACTATACAGAAATAGTGAACTGAGCAGTCTGTAAGACTTGACCATAGGGGGTATGTTTTACCCTGGATTGTAGTTATTTTCTAGTAAGGAGATTTCAGTTTTTCAGTGAACAATCTATGAGAGTCAACTTTTTGGTCTGGATGTTTCAGTGCTTTCTTTCATAAAGCATTTTATTATGTATACTTATGGAAATATGGTCTTCTGATAGACATACAGGATTGTGAATGTTTGTGTAAAACCTATATATCCTCTTAAAATTACATCATAAGTAATGTGCTTGTGGGAGCTCATATATGCAAAGTCTGGCACTGTGTATTTATATATGCAAGTGAGTGCATATGTATGGCTAAAATGCAACTAGAAAGAGATGAGCCCTCCTTTCTGCAAGCTTGGGCTACAGACAAATGAGTTGAGCACCAGCGTTTCTATGGCAGTGATGGGTTTCTATTTTGCTCCCATTTTGGATTCATGCTGTGAAATTAACATCTTTAAGAATGTAATTTGCTTTATTTTTCTATTGACTTTTTAAATACTTTTTTGTCTGATTCTGTTAGCATGAAGGATTGTCTGTAATAATGAAGAATATATGAATTGTGTATCAATATCATTATTTAGCAGAGAGTCTTTTTACTTAGCAGAGAGGATAGAAAGTGACACTCAAACTCCTCATGTATTACATATTCTGAAATAAGCCAAATCCTTACAATTGGGTAAAATGGTGAGTATGTTGTTTCAGGAACTTGAATAATTATCTCTTTCAGGGTTGCACATGAAGATTTTTAAAAGGCAAAAATAAATTAAGTCTTTTTAGTCAAATTAAACCTTTGTTTGCTAGGATTGCAGACCTGAAACTGCCCCGATTAGCTCTTGCTAAGTTACTCTTATCAGAGATAAGTCAATTTTCTTCCCCACCAGTGTTCCAACAATCTTCTTATGCATCTGCTTCTAACAAGTATTTTTGACAGATGGGGAAGAAAAATGCCACTTTCTCATGCATAATGTGGTATATAATATTGTACGCAGACCTTTAAATTGTCTGTAAAGACTTATCTCTGATCACTGCAGTAAAATACCACCTTATTTACAATTAAATGAAAAACTCTTATTTGTCAGATTGTTCCAACTGAGTATTCTAAATGTCACAGATCAGTTGTTTGTTTCAGATTCAACAGTTATCAGATTTAGTATCTTTGTGTTTGCAGGAGGGAGCAGGGGGCATGGATGACAATGTGACAAAATGAAGCAATGTTCAAATCCTGGAAGGTGCTGAGAACTTCAGTCTTCCACTAAAAGCCAGAAGAATTGATGGAGAATAAAATTTATAAAACTTAAAAAGAAAACAAAAAAAAAAACCCTCCTCTCAAAACCAATGTAGCATGATATTTTGGATGTTGTTGTTCTGTTCTCGAAGTTACTGAGTAAATCAGCAAGATCCTAAATATTCTAGCATGCAAACGCTCTTCAATGGCAGATAATCATCTTACTGGTCACAAACTGAGTTAAACATTTGGGAAAGCCTGTTAAAATAGTACTTTCCTGAGTTACTGGTTGACAAACTGAGCCCTCTTGGCTCCTCAACACAAACATAAAATTCACCATTGATGATGTAAGTTTGACATCTTTTTTTTTTTTTTAGAATGGCAAGACACTAGTTTTTTGGCCTTCCTTTTAAATTGTATAATTTTAGTGACTTTATTTTGAAGGTTGGGAAAAAACCTGCATTAGCGTTTGCTGGTGGAGGTAACTGACTCCTGGTTAAGTGGAATAGGGAAGACTTTGGAAATCAGCGGATCAGGCTTACGCTAAGAGTATCTTTGCATAACTCATTTGCATTGAGGCCAAGTCTTCCAGCCTCGAGGTTTTCTAGCTCTGGCAATGATGCTCTCTAAATAATCTGTTCAGTTTGAGAAGCATGCAGTACAGTAGCTCTTCACCTGGCTTTTATTCATTAATTCTTTGTACCTTGTAAGGGGGGTAGCAAAAAAAAATTGTAGTGGACTTGTATATGTGAAAGCACACAATGTAATTAGCTTTAAAAGAGCATAATGAGAACACTATGGATTATGCATAATTAAGGTGATAGCAGTAACCAGGTGGAAATCATATACTTGGGAAAAAATGTTCATTTTGTAAAGGAGCTTGCACGTGATTTTGCTTAGTTCAGGCAGTTGCACACCTGGCTCTCCTAATTTAGGAGCATTCAGCAAAGTCTCTCCTCAGGGCAGGTGCACCAATACAGAGAACTCCAGCGTTGTAAGTCTCGTAGAAGTGTGTGTCTCTATATATGTAGATATATATGCATAAAATGTGTTGTAACAACTTCTTAAATGAAGCTGCAGGTTTTGTGGACTGTCTCTGAGCTTACAGATTGTGTAGCAACTCCCAAATGCCCCTTGCCCTACTGAGAAAGCTGCAGCATCCTCTGCAAAATAACGGTCACTCTTTTTTGGCAAATCTGTGCAGAGCTCTGAGATTCGAATGGTCTGCATGTCAAAAAAAGCATGCCACAGGTAGTTTACAAGTGCAAGAGAGTCCCAAACAAAGTTTGTTACTTATGTCAAAACAAATGGTTGGCAAAATCTAGAAAATAGGTAACTGGAAGGCATACCTATATGTAAAGCTTTTTTGAAAAGCAGATTCAGAAATCATTCACCGTTGTATAAATCGTAACCAAAAGTTGTTCAGACCTTGAATTAGATTAAGTTTAGCAGCTTTGATTTTTAGGGCATGTAAGGGGAATGGTGAACTACTTGGAAGGATAACTGGGACAATTCTGGTTTTTGTTGATGATTGTGCTTTTTTTTTTTTTTTTTTTTTTTTTTTTTTTA
>WHYT01017049.1:152224-174724 GCA_009806455.1 Tetrax tetrax
GGCCAAAAAAAAAAAAAAAGTAGAAAATATTATTTCCATATGACTTATATTTTTCAGATAAGCTCTGGATTTTGTGTCTGAACTCTGAGATCTGGAAATCTCTGAGTGACTGAGTCTAGGTGGGTGATTCAACTGGTTGAGAACTAGGTACATAAAATCTCCTGTCCTCCCTCTCAATTTATAATGAAAAAATAAATCTGGGGGAGTGGACTGTAATGTGTAACTCCAGGAGGTCCAGATGGGTCCCAAGTCTGGATTATTAAGTAAATAGGACCAGAAGATGTGGTGTGGCATGCAACTGCCCCTTCAGTATGTTTCCATCTGCTCTTATAATAACTACTTATAATGTAATGTAAAAAATACTAAAATCCCCAGGGATTAACTATTTCAGGATTGATAAGTTACCAAAACATACCTTCATCAATTAGTTCAATTTACATGTTTTTTTTAATATAAGAAACAGTGTTCTTCCAGGGAGCAGGGTGAATAAATATGGGTCATGGCAATCCCAGGCACAAATACAGGCTGGGCCGAAAATGGATCGAGAGCAGTCCTGAGGAGAAGGACTTGGGACTGCTGGTGGAAGAGAAGCTCAACATGAGCCAGCAATGTGCACTTGTGGCCCAGAAGGCCAAGCATATCCTGGGCTGCATCAAGAGGAGCGTGGCCAGCAGGTCGAGGGAGGTTATTCTCCCCCTCTACTCTGCCCTGGTGAGACCCCATCTGGAGTACTGTGTCCAGTTCTGGAGCCCCCAACCTAAGAAGGACATGGACCAGTTGGAGAGGGTCCAGAGGAGGGCCATGAGGATGATAGGAAAGGTGCTCCAGCCCTCTTATGAGGACAGGCTGAGAGAGTTGGGACTGTTCAGCCTGGAGAAGAGGAGGCTCTGAGGAGACCTGATAGCAGTCTTCCAGTACCTCAAGGGGGCCTACGGGAAAGATGGGGAGAGGCTGTTCAGTAGGGCCTGTTGTGATAGAATGAGGGGTAATGGGTTTAAAATAGAGGGAGGTAGATTTAGATTGGATATTAGGAAAAAATTTTTACAATGCGAGTTGTAGAGCACTGGAACAGGTTTCCCAGAGAGGTGGTGGATGCCCCATCCCTGGAAACATTCAAGGCCAGGCTGGATGAGGCTCTGAGCAACCTGATCTAGTCAGTGATATCCCTGCTCCTTTCAGGGGGGTTGGACTAGATGACCTTTGAAGGTCCCTTCCAACTCTAACCATTCTATGATTCTATACTTGTCACCTTCAAAATATTAACATATAAAAGTTTGCATGGTTGTGCTACAGCTGTCATATGACTAGAATGTTATTGCAGTTAGTATTTTACATTTTTCTGCTCAGTAAGAAGATAGATGCAGGTCTAATATTCGGAAGCAAACTCTGCATTGATGTATACGTACTTAAGACACAACAGAGGTGCTGCAGGATCACTAACTGCAGAATTCAGAAGTGTGATTAGCCATTTTGCTTAGCTGATGTGATGCCCTTGTGTGCCACTCTATACTGCCAGCACTGGACATAACAGCCATACAAATGTTAAAGTTTTTGAAACTAGGATCAAAAATACAAAGGATTTTATAAAGCATAGGCTAAAATGAACATCCTTTCATCTTACAGAGCTTCAATAAAGAGCTTATAACAATACACTAGATGTCTTTTAAAATACAACCCCAAAATAATTAGCAGCTTGCTCTAGGGCCCATCATAATATAAGATATACATTTCTAAGACCTTTATATGAAGTGCATTGACTGATAGGATATAGAATAAAAGTATGTGATTATTTTGCATTTTTAAAGGACTGATGACAAGCATGCCAGTGTGGTAGGATTTTTTTTTTTTTTCTCTGAGCCAATTACTTGTTTATTATTGAAGTTTCCTGAATGACTTTGCAGGCTTTGGCATCCTGTGGTGAGATTTTTGGAAAATGAATGAGAACTACATATACAGCTAGTAAAAAGATAGAGAAACAAAAGCATGTGTAGTGGAGGACCAAGTAAAGCTGTTCATGCCTTCTTTATTGGTTAAAGGTCTGGGTAAATTTTGGAGTAACTTTAAGCATCTAACCAAATTCTAGCCAGTCTTCCTTTCCTCAGACTCAATGGCTCAATGGCTCAACTATTGCCATGAATAAAGTAGAATAACACAATGTATCAGCTATGAGGAATGCTTAAGAATTTAGTTCATTAAGATATCAGTTATGCTGAATTTCACAAACCCTTGTGAAGGATGACACCCCTAAGTCTAGGAATGCTAATTAAAGTTTGGGGTCTCGCTCTCACAAGTATGTGAGCATAATACTGTCCAATAGAATTGTGTGAAATGGTTGTAGCTAATGCAGAAATGTACTAATACTCTAGAACATCTTAAGTGATGAAATTAGAAATATGTATTTATGTTTTTGAGATTATAAAATTGATAAAGGAAAAATTCAACTCTGAGTTTTCTGTAATATGATACAAAATTTATTTCTTTCTGCCAGGATGATTCATTTATTTTTGAACAGTAGTTTCACTGAATGAAGCTTACTTTGTATTCCTCTCTGTTCTAGTAATTTTAGCTTACCGATTGAAAAGTATTAAGCTCATCTCCAAGGGGTCTAACTGAGCCCCGCTTTCCCTCCCCCCACTCCCCCTCCTCCTCCAGAATCATATGCAATTGTGATGGCTTATAAACCTCAAGTAACGCCGGCTGATTATCTGTTTGCTATGGAATCTGTATACTGGGATACATCCAACAACTTTTAAGACAGGGCTGTATTTTCTTGTACAATTCACATCATAGCAGGTTTTTTGCATTGAGTTGTCAGACTCAAGGGCAAGAGATAATTGAGTTGCTTCACTTGTGGTATAATTAATATTTTGCTTAAGTTACCTTTTCATTACAACAAAATACTTAACTGAGAAAATTTAGTATAAAAAGATTAATACAATCACACTTTTTCTACTGTTCTGTTATGTTTATGTAACTTGGAGTAATTGACCTTTACTTAATAAGCCTCTCTGTGGTGCATGTTACTGCAAAAATAATAAAGATGTATAATTTTAACATTTGTTTATAATAATCAGCACTGAATTTGCGATGTCTCTATGTTTAAAATAACCATAAAAGACTTTCCAATACCTCTTACTGACTGTACCTTGTATATCCTGCAAAAGCATATGGGATTTGTTTTTAAACAAGAAGAAAAAACAACCATAGCTTTTTAAGGAAGAAGTTATACTAGATGAGCTTGTGTATTCTAAAAAGGATATTTTAAAATGCTTTGGATTTTTTTTTTTTAATTTAGGTATCTATAAAAATTACTGAAATGTGAATGGAGCAACAGAGTTAATTAAAATACATAAAGAAAGTCTTCCTTGTTTATAAACTATATATAAATATACATCTACATCTGTATATATACTTACAGATACAAATGGGGATTACATTGCATTGATATAGCAAATTAAACCGTAAGGATTCTATAAATTATAAAGATTATCCTTGTAGTGGGATCTAGTTCAGATCTTGAAAAATGCAAGGAGGAAAAAACACCAAACCAACAGGTTAGAGCTGTGCTTTAATAAGCCTTTTATTTTCATGTGAGATTTGTGTTGCCTGTATTGTGGGCAGATTGTTAAGAATAAGACTTAAGTAAAGTAGAAATTTGTGACAATCCTTTGAATGTGGACTTGCTGTTGGGAAGATGTTAAAAGTAATGCAGAAAACAAATATTCTTGTGACCGCATTACTTAGAAATAATACAAAAATATACTTGAACAATGCATGGGCTTTATCGTCTTCTCAACTTGGAAGCTTTTAGCCCAATTTATTTACATTGACTTCAGAAATCATTGATAAAAATTCTTTTGTATTTCTGTTTTCTTTTCAGAACATAAAGGTTGATATCTGGTAATTATGGAATTGTCTTTGTGATGGTTATCAAGGCAATATCATAGTAAGCAATTAAAAAGTAAAATCAGAAATGAGTACAGGACAAAATCACTGGCTTAAAGCTTGAAAGCTTGCATTAATTCCTGCTTACCTTTATTATATTGAACACTTTTTTTAACTTTCCCTTGATGAAAGTCACATTGCTCCTAATTACAACACAGGTGCTTTTGTGATACTTGAATAGAAAATTCTCTGATGTAGCAAACCAAGAAAAGTAAAACTAATAAGCTAACCCGAGCTCCGTTGCTTAAAAAAAGGTTTGTGTAGTCAGCAAAGTTCTAGTGGTTTTACCACTGTCTGACAAATTCATCCCATCGAGGTTCTTCACTTTTTTTCTCCTCTAAACTATCTAAAACTTGAGTTTCATTTTTGTCAGTTATGTTACTAAAGTAAAATAAGGAAATTATTAGCTGAGTCCGGAGATAAAAAGAAAAAGCAGATGTTTTTTCTAGATGAATGATACAAAACTAGCTAGCAATTAGGTGTGAGGGACAGCTGATCAGAAACACTTGTACTGTCTATCAGGAAAAAGGTCAAACCTCAATTTTCAGTGACTGATAGATATTTCTTCTAGTGTTGATCCTTTAAACCATCAAGACGTGGAAAATTTCTTCTCGTTTATAATAAGCTATGTTTATTCTAAATGCATTATTTCAGGATTGAGTATTCTTGTTCGGATTCCTAATACAGTGTGGACAGTACTGGTCCTGTCCTACAGTGGAAAAAAAAATATTGAGGTTTTTCCCCAAATATCATAGAATCATAGAATGGTTAGAGTTGGAAGGGACCTTCAAAGGTCATCTACTCCAAACCCCCTGCAAGGAGCAGGGATATCACTGACTAGATCAGGTTGCTCAGAGCCTCATCCAGCCTGGCCTTGAACGTTTCCAGGGATGGGGCATCCACCACCTCTCTGGGAAACCTGTTCCAGTGCTCTACAACTCGCATTGTAAAAATTTTTTTCTAATATCCAATCTAAATCTACCTCCCTCTATTTTAAACCCATTACCCCTCATTCTATCACAACAGGCCCTACTGAACAGCCTCTCCCCATCTTTCCCGTAGGCCCCCTTGAGGTACTGGAAGACTGCTATCAGGTCTCCTCAGAGCCTCCTCTTCTCCAGGCTGAACAGTCCCAACTCTCTCAGCCTGTCCTCATAAGAGGGCTGGAGCACCTTTCCTATCATCCTCATGGCCCTCCTCTGGACCCTCTCCAACTGGTCCATGTCCTTCTTAGGTTGGGGGCTCCAGAACTGGACACAGTACTCCAGGTGGGGTCTCACCGGGGCAGAGTAGAGGGGGAGAATAGCCTCCCTCGACCTGCTGGCCACGCTCCTCTTGATGCAGCCCAGGATATGCTTGGCCTTCTGGGCCACAAGTGCACATTGCTGGCTCATGTTGAGCTTCTCTTCCACCAGCAGTCCCAAGTCCTTCTCCTCAGGGCTGCTCTCAATCATTCTCCACCCAGCCTGTAGTTGTGCCTGGGATTGCTATGACCCAGCTGCAGGACCTTGCACTTGGCCTGGTTGAACTTCATGAGGTTGGCACGGACCCACCTCTCCAGCCTGTCCAGGTCCCTCTGGATGGCATCCCTCCCTTCCAGCATGTTGACGGCACCACACAGCTTGGTGTCTTTGGCAAATTTGCTGAGAGTTCACTCTATCCCACTGTCCATATCGCCGACAAAATGTTGAACAGGGCCTGGCCCAACACGGACCCCTGAGGGTCGCCACTCATGACCGGTGTCAACCTATAACAGTGTATATCTGTATAATATATGGAGTCCCAGCAAGTATAGTTAATATCTTTATCTAATAAATACCAGTCTCGCTTCAAAAGGCTGAAGTTGGGGTAGTACTGTTTGGCCAAGACGCAAGCTTTTGCTCCTACAGGCAGCCATATTTTCAGTGTTTTTCTGAGGAACTACTTGAAAATTCTCCAAAAGTAGGATTAGATTTTAAGAATATTTTATTTAGTGCATATTCTTTTGTTACTCTGCCTAAATATTTGTAGATAGAATACTTAGATGCAGCTAATGCCCACGTCTCACTTCAGAGTGGATTATATTAGCTTCTGGGATATAATAAATCCACTGGGCCCAATGCTTGAATTAACATAATAATTAAAGTTTCAGCACATCGTTGTAGGTCACAGTAAGAAAATGTTTAATCTTTCTGCATTCATCTGTGTACATTCAAGGAATTGGGAGGTCTACAGAGACTGAGTTAAATTTAAGTGTATCAGAAATGAGCAGTGTGTTTTAAGAAAAATGTGGGAAAGATATAGCTTTGTTGGGAGCAGTTTATAATTGGTTTTGTTCTAACAATAAAAGATATAGCAGAATTGGGTCACTACTCAAGCTACAACTCATTTATTGAGAGAAAACTGTAGGAGGTGTATAGGAGCCAAAAATACGGAATTATCCTGTGTCTGCCCACTTAGGGATTTGGGGTTTTTTTGGTTCACAGTTTGTTGTTTGTGGTCAGATGTGACTATAGGAAAAAACATCCAAAGCACTGGACTGTAATGAGTGAGCACGAGATGCAATAGTTCAGGTGGAATTTACTGTGCTGTAAGGAGTGGTACTTTACAAAACTACTCGTATGTTAAAAGAATGATCCCCTTTTTTGGGGGGTGAATGGATTTAGTCACTTAATGGGTCATTCACTATATGAATATTCTTGATGAAAAAATCCAACAGAATAAATGAAGAAACATTCTCTGTTTGTATTACACTTTTCTGAGGAGCCAGTGAAGGCTGTTGTTCAGCTGTCCTTGGGGCTGCACAAACAGGCTCAAAAAGTGTAAGATGAGGGAAGAAAATAAAAATGGGGAGACTAAAGTTGCCTAAATCAATTGGACTGTTTCTTGTATGGTGGTATGGAAAAGTTGCTTATTAACTCTGTATTGGAAGAGTAAGGAAATAAATGAGAGGGACGTAGCAAGACAGAACAAGAGCTGCATGAGTTGCCCTTGGATACATCAAACAGTTGTAATTTCATGGCTAGCAGATTACTGAATGCTGCCTGCTTTTGCTTATCAAATGGAGATACTTCAATGTGCATACCGTCTCCATAGCCCCAGACTAATGTACAAACAAATAATCCTTGAATAATAAAATAATCAAATTATCCTAGAGTTAAATTGTATTTTATGTCTAAATTTCAGTTGATGAATACACTGAAAATAAACACGAGTAGAAGAGATGTAGGAAAGAGTGGACAACTAGTCTGCAGATTTCTTGTTTAATGATAATTAAGCAGAATTTTAATGATGAATATACCTTTTGTTTTAAGCCATTTACAATTATACCACTCTTTCATTTCAATACTGAGGTATAATATTACCTTGACAATAGTACTCAGAGGCGGGATTCTAATATACTTTAAACACAGCTTTCTATTAGTACCAAAACTGAATACTATAGGGATTGCAATCAAAACTCTTAGTAAATCAGTAGGGAGTTGGAGGCTTGGTGAGAAGTATAGACAACAATTACAGAATATTTTCTTGATTGACAGATGCAGTAATTCCTTTTCTTCCCTGGAAGTTCAGAAAGGTTTAAATAATTTCATGAACGTAATAACTGACCTGATGTTTCAGTGATGAATGCTAGTGTGTTTTGTGAAGAACTCTTTAATTTTAATTAATTTGAAGGTATCCCGAGTAGTCATCAAATGGACTTAGAAGTCTAGTGGCATGTACTCAGAATCAAATGTCTTGTGTATTATATGTGAAGGGCTTTACTTATTTTCCCAGGGTGCTATAAAATGAAGAGACTTCAGAAATGCAAAACTGTATTCAGGAATCCAAAGAAAATACTAGGTTGTAGAAAAAGGTTGAATTACTAGCTTATACAATTCATAGTGCAAACATTTTCTGAATGTACAGTGATCCTGTCACTCTGGCTACTGCACCATGGTATTTTCCTAATGTAGTAAATGTAAGGCCTAACCGGTCTCTGGGGCTATCTGTCTAAACAACTGAGCAGTAATTATAGGGGACCCATGAGGCATGGATGGAGAAGAAAAGAGTGGAGATGGCTAGTAAGAGTGTTCAAATTATGATTTGAAGCAAATTTTCAGGTTTTTCTTATGCTATAGGGAAGAACAAAAATTTATCTTATTTTTTTTTGAGGTCAATGGAGGGGGATTTATTATACCTAGAGTTTGTGTAGAATTTTTCTTACACTTCAGGTTTTTTTTTGTGTTCAAATAGTCAGTCCAGTTATACTCTTGACTCCTGTGTAGCTTTGTGTGGGAATAACAGTTGTTTTCAAATTGTGCAGGAGGAAAGAACCTGTGGCTCCTGCTATCGTGCACACAGGCTTCAGTCTTGTGTTCCTTGTCCTTATGTGTTAAGACGTGGATATCTGTAGAGAATAGATGTCAGTTACTGAAACACTTGGTATTTCTCTACAAGGATACAGTCTCTGCTTCTTCCTCTGCCCACTCCTGCCAGTAGCTCAGTGGAGTTTTAGTGGTGAACCCAGTCTTTGTGCCTTGATAGGTAGAGAAATGTTAGGCCTTGCATGCAGATTAGATTGTTGAAAAAGGAAGAGTAGCTAAATCTGAAATTATGTACTATGCCTGACAGTAGAGTATCTCACGTTCTCTTTTGATTGTCCTGTATAAGATAAAAATACTTTTTTTTTTCAGTTGTATTTTTATGTAAGTATTCTTTGGATGATTACTTTGGTTTTTTTTCTTCATGTCCATAGGGCATGGGGCTGTAAATAAGACCAAGCTACTATGCAATAATAATAAATATTGAAATATGTTGGTGAGTTATTTTAGACAAGTTCTACTTGTTAGTATTTAATGTTTCTAAGATGAGCTAATGTTTCTGACAGCGTCACTCTTTCTATCTGTATCTTCTTTCTACCATTTTCATCACCTGAGAAATGAGATCTTAAATTTTGTTAGATGCATGTAATGATGCAAATATGTCAAATTATCTATCACACTGTAAGTCTCGCACCTTCTTAGGCATAGTTATTGCATAAAGAATAGGATGAATTATCCATGGTGTAAATGTGCTATTTTCAGTGGAATTTACCCGCAGATAACTTGGCCCAGACACAACAGCAAATCTTTCCTCTAAAATGTCAATATAGCACTAGAGTCCAATTATTTTTATACTCTGCTAATCTTCTTTCACTTTTACAGTGTTACTGCAGGCTTCTATAAAAAGACTGTTGATAATCTCTGTAGGGAGGCCTCCTTATCAAGTAGTTTCAAAGTCTTATAACTTTTACAAAAATAAAGATCAGTAGGTAATACTGAATTAATGAAACAGTCTTCAAAAAATTAAATGTGTAATGTATATAACACAGGTTATTTTGCCACTTACAGGAGTTTTGTTGGATTTTCTTAGATTTGATAATGGGACTTTATCTTTAAAGGACCATTTTAGGCAAACTTAGACATACCTATTTTATATATTCATAGTTGAATATAAATCAGTGCATATTACTAAATACAATTTAAAATATATGATCAGACCAAGAAACCTACTTAACACTTAAAAGTCTCATGTAAAAAAAAAGTGGTACAAAGAGTAGATCTTGAAAACTTTATTTTGATATAGCTTACTGATAGTATGTTGGAACATAATTAAACTCTGTTAGCGAGTACGTCTTTTCAAGTTCTGGTACATGTTGTTAAGAAGAGGAGGAGGTGATAAAGTTGTCTTCTCGTTAATATAGGAAGACTTACATTAGTTACTTGAAACTTCTTAATGTATCCATCAAGTTTCCTTAAATTGTCTTCTCCTCCTTTATCACCTTGTGTGGGTAAGCTTTAGGCAATTGTGGAAAAAAGTGTAGAACAGATTTAAGAGCTTTAATATTGCACTGATCTCTTATTATATGTGTTTAAGTTGTTTCACATTACAGAATCGGGACCCCTGTAAGCAGACTTGTTTCACAAAGAAGCTTTGCAGTGACAATGACTGAGTTCTGAAACAGATCAGAGTGCTTGTTTCAGTAATATTTGTTTCCTAAAAATCACTGTTTGTTAAGTAGCTGCTGCTTGTCTATTATAACTTAATGTAAATTACATTGATAGCTATCTGTTCATTAGTAAAAAAAAAAAAAAAAAAAAAAAAAAATTGCTTGCATACTTTTATGTTTGTAATCGGATAAAGCTGGTTTTTGAGACAGTCACATGTGAAATTACCGTCTGAATGTCTGTGGTAGTTATTGACAAAAAACTCTGGTCTTATATTCTCCAGATGAAGGTCCTGCCTTACATCTACAGAGCTCTTTACCAAATAACTTCTATGTCCTAAAATATCATGACCTAAATTTTGTTGAGGGTAGAGAGGAGAACGATTATAACAGCTGTATCCTATCAAACTATTGCAGAAATAGTTGTTTTGGGTTTTTGTTTATTGTCCTGGAAAGTGAGTGCTAGTTTAAGAACAAACGATAACACCAATACACTTACTAGTCCTCCAGTACTAGAATAACTCCTAAATCCAGTAAAAACAGTCCTAGCATGCCAGGCAGGAAAAAAACAGCTACAGTACACCAGTGTATATAGTATCATCTGTCAGCTTTCTGTAGATTTCATCAGAGTTTAGTATCTTTTCCAAGATAAAATGTGTTAAATTACTTTGAACTCAGTTGGACTTTTACCTTTATTCTTAACATGTCCTCGCTTCTATTTTTGTTTTTATGTCTGGCTACTGCACACAGAGTGGAAATAGTTGTGGGGTTTTGGGTTTTTTTTTTTGGTTTTTTTTGGTTTTTTTTTGTTGTTACTAAGGCATATTCTGATCTTCAGATGTGATTGGGCATTTCTAGTGGCTGCTGATTAGTGAGAATGCTGAGCAGCACACGGCTTAGCCTACCTTTGCCTCTCAGCAGGAATTACTGTGCAATAAGAATGATCTCTGAAGGAGAAAAACTAAGGCAGAGGGAAGAGAACAGTGGAGGGCATCATTGAAAAAACAAAAAAAAAAAAAAAAAAAAAAAAGAAAAATTTAAGTAATAGGTCCAACTGCCTCTAGGGAAGGTATATCATAATCTTAAGATTGTATTCTAATGGCACTGTCATAACTATCAAGGTTTATGTATGTTGGGAAGCCATTTGAGTGTTTTATGTGGATTTTGAAATAATAGTTTTGTGATTATGTACAAGTGCTCTGGATTTGCCCTCGAGGGTTTCTTACGATACATAGGCAGGTGGTTGCAGTTCTGTGTAAATACCTATGGCTGTTTTTCTCTATAAGATATAGACTGGTCAGCTGTCTTTATGGCCATGACCTTGACAGGAGTCACTAATGTTATATCAATAGTTACTAATAATATTTTATTTGTTTCCATTCTAAAACACATGCTCTCTGTGTCTTTTTTAAATCTAGATAAATGTGATGCTTTTTTTTCCAGAAAGTAACATTGCCTGCTCTTACCCTAAATCAAGAAGTATCTGTGCCGTGCTTTTCGCTTAAATGTTTGTGTGTTGTCCTTAGTTTTGTCCATCAACTACATTCATAAAGGGAAATTAAAAACAATCTTCATTACTCAGTGTAGTGATCATTAGACAATTTAACACTTGAGGAGGGCAATCTGAATTTTTCTTAAGTTTATTGGATATTAGATTTTAATAGCAATTGTTAAAAACAAACCAGTTTAAAATAGCAATATTCTTTTACTCACTAAATAAGAAATTCTTCTACCTTTGCCATCTTTCAGAAAAAAAAAATAAAAATTTCTTAATATCTTATAAATTATTTATAATTTTTACTTCAGTTTCTAATAATGAAAAAAGGGAAAAACAAACCCGTATATTCTTTCACAAATCAGAACTTTTTTCCAAGATTTGGTGTCTAATCTAAATCCATTTTTAGTTGCTTTAGAATGATAAGCCTTTTTAACTTGCAAAAACATTGTAGATTTCAAAGAAGCTACTACAGACAGTTAGTAAAGATCTCATTGTTTCATTGTAAATAATTATCTTATATGGCCTGAAAATTAAGCAAAGGAGCATATAGCGATATTTTAGGGTCTATTTTTGATGATTCATTGGACATCTTCTGTCAAAATTAATTAGGTCTTTAGAGGTGAAGTCCGCAGATGTGGAAAGAAGTGAAAGAGCTTTCTGAGCCTGTAGCTCATTTGGACACTTTAGATCTGCTTACTGATGGTGGCTGAAGACAACTGTGAGAATGAGGTACCAAACTGAACATAAAATACATCAGAAGGTGACATGTATTTCTCCTGTTGCTGCTTCTCATATAGAAGGCTTTATTAAAAAACAAAACAAAACAAAAAAATCCCAAACAAGCAGTTTTGGATGAAATATTGTCTCCATGACAGTGAATTAAGATGATGAAGCTCAAATAGTATTTTTGGCTAATATTCTGTGTCTTTGAAAAGTTTTGAGGTTCATATATATCTAGAACTTAATTTTTTAATTTTGTTTAAAAAAAAACAAAAACCAAAATAAAAAGTTATTTTAATGCTTGCAGCTAACTTAATAATTCCTTTAACTTTCCTTTAAAAAAAAGGATTGTAATGGGATGCCAAGAATTGCTTGTTTAGATCAAAAATTTCTAGCTGGTAGCGATAGACCATAAGCACATCTCTGCTCATTATTTCACACTGCAGATTGCTTCAGTTAGGACTTCGGCTTTTCAGATCTCTTTGGTGCTGTAGGATTATTTCATAGAATATACTCCTCATATACTCAGTAACTTGAAAATGCGTTTCTTTTAACAGTGAGAGAAAGTCTCTTTATTGGATGATAGTATCGTCAGTGGGCTGGAAAATGTGGTAAAAGAATTGTTTTCATATTTAATTTCCTATGTTTATAGGAAGACTGAGAGTTGTAAATAGCTTCTTCCAAACATATTTTAAAGACTCACACAGAGATGCAACAGACTTTTTCCCAATGTTTATATGTAGATGTTCCTTCAATGATGCAATCTTAGGCACAGATTAAAAAAGTGGGACAGTTGTGTATAATATGCTCTAGAAGGTTTTTGTCTTGGTTTTGCTTTCACAAATCATTGCTGTGGTTCTTATTACTGAGACAAATGCTACATGTTCTTTTAGTACCTCTCTGATAGTAGTGCAAAACTGGTTTTAAAGAATGGCTTATTATGCACATAATACAATCACAGTGGCGCTCCCTCTGCGTCTCTGGAAAACTTATTGTTACGCATGGCTTCTTTTAACAGGAGTTAATTAGGACCAGAAAATTGCTTGTTGTTTTTTATTGCATCCAAACCCCAGGACATGCTGCACTAATCCCGTGGTGCTGTGTGATGCCAAAGCAGAGGTGTTCAATTGATATTTCAAAGTTTATTATTAGCATTGGAAATGTTATTTGTCAGGTCATTTAACTAGTTAACCGTTTCTACATATTATGATAAATGTGTGATGTGTCAGTTTGGGACTATTTTCTTCCTTATTCTCTCATTTGAAATCTATGTTAAAGATAATAACAACAAATTCAAAGCAATCTGAAGTATTTCTTCCTCTCCTAGTCCACACTTCTACCTATTATAATGAAAAATTAATGCAAGTCTTCTGGGAAAACCTTCAGTAAAGGTAAGGTGGTAGTGCCTTGTCCAAAGAACAGACCAGAAGTTGGATTTTTATTTTTTTTTTTTATCTGACACACAGCCTGCTTTCAATTTTTGCAGAACACCTGCATTTAGTTTTTGTGCAGCTCTCCACTGCACAAAATGCAGGAAGAAGAGAGCCAGCCCAGGATGGGGCAGAAGAACTTTACCTTTCCTGTGTCATCACTCAGACCAGATTCATTTTAAAACTTGCATTTGTGGAAGTTTTATAGTTACAGAGATAAAAATTAAAAACATAATTTTTACTATTGTAATGTTAGACCATCTGCACTCCATTTGAAATAATAAGTTCTTAGGTTTTATCATAATTCCATCAGTTTTGTTTTTTTTTTTGTTTCATACTTATTTTAAATTTGTTAAGCAGGCAGTAATAATTAGATTTTTTTTTTTCTTTCTTTACCTGCCTGGTTTGTTTATGTATGCAATCCAGTAAGCCTGTTCTGTGAAACTGGAAAAAAGTTAAGGTCAACTTCAGGTATAAATTTCAGAGAAATACTTTATAGTCTTTATAGTTTTACATCTTAAGATCCAGTAAGTCATCTATTACTGACAGGTATAGACTGGCCTTCAAAAAGAGCAGTACACTGAGAAGCCTTGTGTGTGATACATCCTGAGATCATTCTAGGTTTAATGGTACACACATTGTACAAGGGAAATACTCTCTGTATAGCCACTAGTTTCATTAGTATAGCCACTAGTTTGATTACTATAGCCCTTAGTTTGATATTACTGCAAAGCTTCCAGTTCTTGATGTTTACTACAGAAATAGCAGTTCAGGCTGTCTTGTTTTATTGTATTAGTTGTCCTTGTTAATGGTTTTGTCTACATGCTGTTTTTGGTGTAGTTTTCCCTGGTTGCTTTGCTTTCTGAAAGACTTTATAAATAAGAAGATGGTGTAATAGATAAATGTTTGAATTTTAAATTGTCATGAAATGGAGCACAGAACAGTACATTTGGGAACATACTAGACTCTGATTTGGCATAATTTATTTAGTCAGTTCATATTTAATATTTTGAAGATGTTACAGAAAGAACTTGACTCTTAGAAATAAAGCATCACTGGTATCAGCTTATTTGCTCTTTGAAAATAATTATTTTGGTTGGTAGACAACTAAATTGACAGCACTCTCCTAAATTTAGTTTGTATAATAATAGATTGGTCTGTCACATCACATAGGTCCTTGAAATTTAGTTAATAAACTTGTTTTAAGACTTTTGATTTCTTCTGTAAAGAAACATTGCAACTATCAATAAAGAGCTTTGACTTACTCTCTATGGACAATTTTATTTATCTAGTCTATGATCCCATTATTGTTACTACCTAATAAGACCAGAGCATCCAATCATATGCCTGTGATTTAAATCAGGCATGGAAACATGATCAAATTATTATGGAAACAACCAGACCTATTTTATGATTAAATGTTGCTGGGGAGAAGATAGACATGCTGTAAAGCTTAACATAGTGTTTATGTAGGATTGTAAAATCTGTGAAGACTTGTGGAAATGTTTCTTCAGGACATTTGATCAGACTCTAAGGACTGAAGTGAATATTAAAACTGTTGTTGACTTCAGTGGGGAACAGGGCAAATTCTAAGTAGAAAAATAGGAAATATACCCTTTCTGCACTAGTGGGTGCTTTAATAAGACATCTTCTTGTCTGAATCCTTTCTGTGACACACATAGATTGTCTCTTTCTATATGTATGCATATCCCGTTATTCGGGATTGTAACTGCTATAATATACGATAATTTATTCAACATTCAGAATAAAACCATGTTAAATTCAGTTATTGGTGTTTGTATTATCTTTTATTTTTTTTTGTACTTTTTTATGCAGGTAATTACATTTTAGTCATTAAATGAAGTGCAACACTTCATACTGGCTAGAATAACTGCCATGCATTTTTAATGGTTTCTCTAAGTGTCATTAAGTAATAACTTGAAAAAAAAAACAACCAACCAGCAGTGTACACAATTGGTTATTAAAGCCTATTCTTAATTCGCTTTTAAAATCAACTGAAGTTGTGATATGAAGTGTAGCAGTAGATTATAACTGCTTTTTATATGAAATGTTTGACTACTTCATATAAATTTTTTTCAGTCTATCCATTCTAAATATATACTTCCATATCAAGATTAAGATAGTAGATCTCCTTGATCTAGAGAGTCAATACTGGATGGTTACCAGTATTATTTTATGGCTTTTCTGTCCTGCATCTAATCAACAAATCACTTGGACTTGTATGTGGCTCCTGCTGTATGTCTGCTAGAAATGTCTTTGTTTTTCAGTGACACAACACAATAAAGCTTTGTAACCTGATTACTTATTCTTGGGTTTTCTGAATTTTTGCTGGCCTACACTGAAACCATACAGCAGCAGAACTGTGACTGTTTTACCTTCTGTCTTCCCGTTTCATAGCCAGGTATGGCAAGGCAGCATTGCAGTTGCAGTGTCTAATCATTTTTGAAATGTCAATGCCATATTGAGGGCAAATATATCTGAGGTTGTATCCAAGTAATCATAAAAGGGAATTTTATTTTTTTGTAAGGAGTGCATTTCTCCAAAGGACTGGAGAACTATGGAGATAGTTTGTTGCTACCTTCCCTCCCTTCAAATAATTTCTGCATTATGTGCAGTTTAGCCAAACTAGAATATTGTAGTAATATTATTTGAGTTCATGCCATGGATATATCTTCAAATGATGAGGAAATACTTAATGTTAATACTTAATGGTGAGATACTTAATGTGAGAAGATACTATGCACTTAATCTCCCTTCAATCATTTGAAGTAGTTTTCAGAATTCATTCTTCTGTAATGCCAAGTAGTATATTTTCAGTTGTCAAATGCTTGTGGAAAAGTATTGTAGTTCTTAGCAGGCAGAACCTACTGGAAAATGAGATTACTATCTAGTTGAGTATGCAAACTATCTCATTAGCTGCTCAGTCAAGCCCCGTGACCTGTCAGACTTTTTTTTTTTTTTTTCCCCTAGCAGTGAAACTCTTCAGAACAAAAGTCAAAAGTTCTTTTAACTATTGATACCAGAAGTTAATTTCCTAATATATCAAAATGTTGCTGAATCATTTCAGTGTTTTCAGCCTTAACTTCCTAAAAGCCATTTGCATCAGAAATCTCAATTTAGTTAGTTTTAATGAAAACATAGTAACTACTGAGGAAAAAGGGAAATGCTGCTGTGCCTACGGCTGGAGCTTTCCTGGGGGAGTTATTGGTAAAGTTTTAATTTATCTTCAGAAATGAGATTTTGAGATTGCCAGAGTCACAAGACATGACATCTGAGCTTCTGGCTGTCCCTGTGCCTACTCTGTGAGCTGCCCTTCCAGCAGCCTCTTAGGAGTCTGTAATTACTAAAACCTTAGATGACAAAGAAAATGGATGAAATGGAGCCAAGCGGATCAGGAATGATGCCGTTAAGTTAGAATGCCCATAATTGCACAATTGGAAGTTTGGAAGGTGATGTCTTGAACCCTACAGAGCAGAGGGTTCATCTCCTGACTCTGCAGCCCACATGCGTACTGTTGTCAGATCAGAACCTCTCCCAGTTATCTACCTGATCAATGTCAGTAGTTTAATGCATTGGTATCCTGCCCTCATGGAGTCCTGGTACTGCTTTGCAATGCAGTGCCATTGCAGTCAGGGTCTGTATCATAGTATTGCAATGAATTCTGAAGACTGAATGTGTGAAACTCAATCCTACAATACAAGAAAGCAAATAAAGGACACTTTCAGTTTGATCGGTGAGCCATAAAGTTAGTTTGGCAGGAAAGGAATGGAATTAAAGTTTTTTTTCCCACAGTGTTCGGATTTTACAATCAAAGTATTTTTCTGAAGTAAAATGGTATGCTCAGTTTTGGCCCTTTTTTTTTCTTCAGTTTAAAGTAAATTTTTAAACAAATGAATGCTAGTTTGATGCAAACTAAGTAATTTGTTTAAAAACTGAATGCTTCAGCATAACTTAAAAAAAAGCACTCAACTCCCTGCACTTCTGATTCAAAATTTCTATGCAGTTTTGTTGCTGAAATTAGTAATTAAATTAAACATCAGATTCTTCCCAGAGATGCCTCAACTGGGGGAAGCTTCATATGCAAATGGATTTTGATCAGCTCACATGCCAGAGTGATGGCACAGTAATATGGAGTGAAGAACTACAGCGTATCTAACACTTGTTTAGGTACCTTGTATGAAGATCAGTAAACATAGTTAATGACAGTTCTTTGACATTACTGAGTATCACAGACTTTATTATGGAAGCCAAAAGGAATGGGAAAGAGTTCAAAAATTAAAAGTGCCTGCATTGCAAGGGTGCATGGCTTTAGTTAATGAAGATGCTGCAGAAGAAGAGTTCAGAGTTTACTGTTACCGGTTTTCCCAAATGGCCATCCAATAGGCTCAGTATGAAATAGTTGTTTTCTAGTCGCAGTGATGCTGATTTCATCTTTCCAATGACAACTCAAACTAGTTTTTTGTTTAGTTTTGTTTTGAGGTTTTTTCCTCCAATGAAGAGGTGTATGGTTGCTGATTTAGCATTCTATTTTTCTTCCTCAAGGAAAATGCAATTAAGTCAAAAAGGTTGTCTTGAATGCTTAGTTATGGAGTGATACACACAAAAATGTTACCCTTTATATTGGATATTTGTGATAAGTTGTTGGTAGCCTGGGATGAGGGGGGTGGGGAGCTGGAGGGTGACTTCTGTGAGGAGAGGCTGGGGCTGCCCCATGCCAGACAGAGCTAGTTCCAACAGACCCACCGCAGGGCACAGGTGAGCCCCTCAGCCACGAGCGGGATGGCTTTGGGAAAGATGTGTAGGAAAGGGTAAAACAGAGTGAGTAGCAAGGGAAAAAGTGTGAGAAACAGCCCTGTGAGCACTGAAGTGAGAGAGGGGAGAAGGTGCTGCAGGTGCCAGAGCAGAGATTCCCCAGCAGCCTGTTGAGAGGAGATGAGACCATGGGGGAGCAGGTATCTACACTGCAGCCCATGGAGGACCCCACACTGGAGGGGGTGAGATTTCCTGAAGGATCTGTGGACTGGGCAGAGCCCATACAGGAACAGGCTCAACCTGAAGGACTGCAGCCATGGGAAGTTCCCACACTGGGCCAGGAGAAAAGCGTGAGGAGGAAGGAGCTGCGGGGAAGAACTGTTATGGACTGACCACAGCTGTCATCCCCCTGTGCTACTTAGGGCAGGGTGGGGAGAAGTAGAGGAGTTGGAAATTAAGGAGTAATAGGAATGAAGTTGAGCCTGGGGAAAAGGCAGGAGCAGGGAAGTGTTTTACATTTGGTTTCTTACCATCCAAAACTATTTTAATTGCGATAAATTAGTTTTCCCCAAGTTCAGTTTTCCCTGTTTGGCCTGTGATGGTAATTGGTAAGAGAATTCCCCGTCTCTATCTTGACCCATGAGCTTTTTCATCTTATTTTCTTCCCCTGTCCTCTTGAGGGTGGCAGAGTGAGAGAGTGATGGGGTGGGTGTCTGGCAGCTGGCCAAGGTCAACCCAAAACAACCCTAAAGACTTTTTCAAGCCTGTGTAAAACTGGAGCTCTATTTATAGTCCAAGGTTATAATTTTGCTTGAATGAATACTCCTGTTTGCTTCTTCAGGCCTTTCTTTAGGTATAATTAAAAAAAAATAAAATAAAATAAACGTGCCTGACATGCATTTTCACTCCCATACGTTTTCATGTCATTGTGAATGATCTGGCTTTACAGAAGTAGTTTACAGTGCATAATATGTATACATAGACACTTTGCACATTGATTTATGTCCATCAACTTTTTCTGTTACAACATTTAATACATGGGTCAAAACTACACATACCAAGTTGCTGCATTTAAGTTTTATTATCTGTCCATTGCGGTTACTCATACTGGTTTAGTGTGTCTTTGTAGTAAACATCTGTACCAAATAAATTTAGTCTTAAGCATTTAATGCTTTTATTAAATATTCATTAAATGAGATGCATGTTATTCATGCAGTCTGGTGCTTAGTGCATTGAAACCCTAGAAAATGCATTGTTTGTAAATGCTTTATGTAGAATGAGCCAAGGTTTTCCTCCTTTATGGAAACATGTCAGGGTCTAGGACATGTTGCTATTACTGTAGTGTTGTTCTACATGCAAGACTGATTTGGAAGGTTTAAGACCTGGAGAATGGATGCAGCGATTCCTGTGTGTCCCTAGTGCAACCCTGCTGTTCCTGGTAGACTAGAAAGGATTATAAATAGGATAAAGAGATGTTGTCTTGCTTCTATATTGGTAACGTCAGAAGTAAAAACTAAAGACTTTTGTACAGATTAAATGGGCTATTTTTTTTGGCCTCAGTCATTGTGTTGGTTTTGTTTAGTGTTGGGCTACAGTGGCGGCTTCTGCAAGAAGGTGGTGGGCACAGCCCTACAGAAGTCTGGTTAGGATGTAGCACGTTATGATGATACCTAGCTCCTACTGCATGTTTATTGTGTGTGATCAATGGTCAATACAGGAAGCAGTCTGTGTGCTTTGTGTGATCAACTGCTTACATTGCTTAATTTGAAAATGGAGACTGGGATTTTTTGTTTGATTTTGTGTTCTGTAGGAGGCGTTACCAACAGCAGGGAAAAGCATTGTCAAGGATGCTCAGGGAGGTGATTTTTATTTTTTTTAAAAAAGTTTATTTACAAAATAGGCTTAAATTGTGAAATCTAACTGTGGATTTCCTGTTAAAAACTCCAATTTCTTTCATTTGAGGCAAGATACCTTTGAAGCCTGCTTTGGGCTGTATACAGACCATATTAGATAAACAGTCACTTTGCGGAGTTTTTTTTTATGTAATAGTCTAGTATGATTTGGCTGCTGCCACAAAACCAAAAAATCCGAAGAATTCTGCATCAAATCTGTGAGACAGCACTTCAGAATAAATGTAGACCAATAATTTTTAATGTTCTTATTGTAAAGTAAAGTTAAGCCAAAATGCAATCACTGTCTGGAGTTCTATCTGAAATTACTTTGCAGTACTATCTGAACTTACTGTGCTCTGCTATCTAAAGAGAAGCATTGCAAATATATAGCATCAGTGTTAATGTATAGTCTGCTGCAGTGGGTTGTAAGCAGATGACATGGAGCAATGAAAGGCAGATATGCCCAGGGACTTTTCAAAAAAGATATGTTCTCACACCTACTTTTTGCATGCTTTGTCATTCACTGTTCTCTTTTAAATTCAAACTGTTATTTCACTTATCTATATATTTATATATATGTTTGGGGTTTGTACTGCTGATATCATAGAGTAATGTATGCATCTGTGTTCTGGAGACTGGGTTTATTCTCAAGGATGATGACATTTGACATTTTCAACTTTTCATACCTTCATGCTGAAGTAACAGGTGCAGTTTTCCATTGGAAATTTTACTAGCACTTATTATTAGCTAAACAAATAAATCCTGACTTCACATAGCTCTGAATCCTGTACATATGTAGTGTGAGGTCAGCATATGTGTTCATCTGTAGGATTTAAGGGGAAAACATAATCTCCATATATGTTATACTTGGTTTTTTTATGAAACTGAAGGCTTAGCTTCTGGTCTTTTTATTTCTTAGTCGCCTTCAGGATAAACTAAGAAAATAACCTGTATGGCGCAAGCAGACTAGTGAAAGTACGTCCTGGAAAAAAACCTATTTGTTTACTGATGCATGTTAACTTGCTCTCCAGCATGGTGCTATGTGCAAATTTGAGGTAGATTCTTAAATTAGTGGTTTGTAGTTTTGGTTTATTCAAGACCTTAGGGCAAAGCACTTTGAGATATCTAGGTTATTGATTCTTTTTGAGCTGCCATGATTTTAGTGAGAATTCAAAATGAAAAGATCTGTGTTTTGACAGGAATAATGCTTTGCTTTGCACGTTCACCTAAATGTTGTCTTAGATGTGTTCTAGATTGCTTCAATAATGTTAACACAGTTGCTGATGCAGTCTATTTTCTGAGTTTAATCATACCCATGAAAATTTTGTAAGAAAATAATTTAAAATATGTTCGCTGTAGATCTTAAGAGTTATCTTTTTTGTTCATGGATTTTAAGTGTTTTAAGTGAATTTCTTTTTGATACAGTGCTTACAGTAATACTATTGAATTAGCTATGAAAATAATTCATGTGAGTTGCTTTTAATTATGTGCTAGTGATTTATTTGTTTGTTTCTCTCCTTTTGTTTATCAGGAAAAGAAGAATATATTGCGACATTCAAGGGATCAGAATACTTCTGCTATGATTTGTCTCAAAATCCCATACAGAGTAGCAGCGATGAAATAACTCTGTCATTTAAAACACTTCAGAGGAACGGACTGATGCTTCACACGGGAAAATCGGCTGATTATGTCAACCTTGCGCTGAAAAATGGAGCTGTCTCCTTGGTCATTAATTTGGGCTCAGGGGCCTTTGAAGCGCTGGTGGAACCTGTGAATGGGAAATTTAATGACAATGCCTGGCATGATGTGAAAGTTACCAGGAATCTGCGTCAGGTAACAGTACAATGGATACAAGAATAACTGACTTTGTTGCGAGTAAATGCTTGATGATGTGAAAATTGCATAGCGTGACATTGGATGTTTAGCAGGCATTTGATTAGTTTTTTGTTTGCACAAGGAGAGATATTCCTGCTACACTTGAGCAGGGGCATATCTAGAAAGTAGTAGGGCAAGCAGCTGTCTGAGAGAGTATCAGTTAGATGTTTTAAAGGCTATAGGTATCACCTAGGTTTTTCTCCACTACGTCTGTCTGCTGTTGCAGTCTTGTATTAGTCAAGGCTGATAACTTTCCATAGTTTATGAGTTACTCTAACAGAATTTAAACCTCTTTAAAATAAATGTTTTATCTATTTTTATCTTTTAAAAAGTGGGCAGTAAATCTGTTATCAGATAAAGTTCATGCACTGTGTGGAGACATCTTATGTGTCATGCCACATTCAACTAAGCAAAAGCAGA
>WHYT01017049.1:179724-215358 GCA_009806455.1 Tetrax tetrax
TAACTGCTGTCTCAGCTATAATTTTTATTGACAGATGTGGTATGTTATTACTAATGGTTGCTGACAGAAAAATCAGTTACTAACATCTTGTAATAATGCAGAGCTATAACGGACAGTAGGGCTATAAGGGACGCTGCTTCTCTTTTGTATATTCAGTTCTGAGCACCTAACTCACATCATCATGAAGGACTTGGACTTTAAAGGGTGGTCAGACAAGTAAATTTTTCACGCAGATAGGAAAAGGGTCCTTTGGAATCCTATGCTTAGATTGATGTTAAAAATTTAAGTTCTTTAAGTCATGGAATATCTGTAGCTGTTAAAGATTTACTAATTGCTTTATGTTGAATGTTGCCAAACTATTTTCAGTTCTCCTCATTGTAGGCTTCGCCTTTACTGAGTCAGCTTTCAAAAAGTATTCAGCTTCAGTGGTTGGTGTTTATTTTCGAAGTTTATAACATTGTCAAAGGATTACAATGACAGCCTTAGGAGTCTTAATATTAGTGCCAGGTCTCCTCTACCTAAAACCCACAAATGTCTAAAGATAACAGGCTAAGCTCTGAACACTGATGCTAATATGATTGCACTACGCTCTGGTGTTGGGTTTTTTTTTTTTGTTTCTAGTTTTGTCATGAAAGCAGATGTAGAATATATTTGTCTGATAGCTGAGAAAATGTTGAAGTTGGAAGTTTCACAACCATCCTTTCTGACAGCAACTTTTGCTATAAAGGTGTTGATTTAGCATTTAGAAAAACTTGTGGATTTGCTTTCTTTGACTTAATCTGAACTATTTTCTGTGAGTTAAAATTGCTTGTGCTAATTTATAAACTATATCTAAATAAGAAGGTGCTAAAGGACTACAAAGTTCAATTTCAAAGAAGATTTTTTAAGCAGAGAGTCTTTTCTACACAGTTGCTCAGGAATGAGTGACAATCGAGAATGCAGAATAAAAGAATGAAATGCAACTTCATTAAAATAATGAATTCTCAGATTTTAAATAACTTGGTTTAGATTTTGACAGATTTTTCACTAAAGAAATTAGACAAAATTAGACAAAAACAAAGCAGTCTCTCCTTCCCTCACACACTCTTCCTCACCTGTCCTTAGTTTCTCTTAGGTTTCAAACTTAGTTTACTTGTTCTCTAGGCCTGCTCTCAAAAAACATCCTTTGGATTTCTCCTAGTAGGGTGTTCTTTCATCCTGTGTGTGTTTTCAGATGTCCTGCTTTTTTTCCTTTCTTTTTAAAACAAATTATTTTTAACTACTTCCAAGAAGGAAGTGTAATTAACATTCAAATCCTAACATGTTGTTCCACTTGTTCATATCAGTTGTTGAATAACCCCATTGCTCCTTCAGATACTTCAAACTGAGTAGCCCTGACTCATTTTCCACACTCAAATAACCTCGAATATTTGTTACTATATTAAAAATACTAAATGTATTCTATATATTAATTTATTGCAAATACAGAAAAAAATTTCTAAGGACCTATGCCTTCCTGAATTAGTGTGATGTTGAAAATATGATATAAAATGATTTTTAATATTGTGTGCAAGGTGTCAACTGATTTCCATAGTCATAAGTAATGTGAAAGAAAATGGCACTGCAGGAACAAGACTTGTACAAAGAGTGCTAAAAGAATGTACCCCAAACTGAATCCCTTTGTTGTTATTTTTGATCTTCTGTATGCCTATTTGTTTTCAGAAAGTGGTGCCCAATTAGATTCACTGTAAAAGGTGTTTTCCAGCTCAGTGCTAAATAAAACTAAATAAAACCTCATATTGCAAATTTGCACATATTTGACATTACTTCTAGCACAAAATATTTACAGGCTACTGTCAAAAAGTCCGAAGTCAAATTCTAAATTGCTATATATTATTCTTAAAAAGTTAGTATTTTAACTAGCACAATGAATGCTGTTAAAAGCAAAACAAACAAAAAATCACCCCCATCCTCCAAACAATAAAAACAGCAACAAGTATAGATGAAGTTATGTTAGGAATAAAAGTTTATGATGTACATCATCACATAAATAAATTGTTTAGTACCTTATACTAAGCTGCTTGCTTTTATACTAAGAACTGGCCTAACATATCACTTCAAAATGTGTTCTGAATTGAGAGACATAGACAAAAGTTTTCTGTTAAGATCTTACTCTGTAGCACTCAGAATTGATAGTCACATACAGATTGAGTCAAGCTTTATCTCCCATATGTCCATTTTTTTCCATGCAGAAGATATATCTGGATAACGTTTGACAATTTTGTACGCATAGCTGAGAATGCATCACATATGTACAAACTGGTCCTGAAGTATGTGAGGTGCGAAGCTGAGACGGCTTGGTCAACTGCGTATGTGTACAGTAAATCAATGCTCTGTTGTATTGATTTCACTGTGTATTCACAGTTTGTGTCAGTTCAGTGGGCTTAGTGCTTCCAAGTTCAAGGCAAAACCAACCTACACTTCTACCAAAGCTACCAAATATTTTGGTCATAAACCCATCAAGATCACAATCTCCCAAACTGTGCCACCATAACAAAGCTGTAGATGTATCACTACAAGGATTGTGGTGACAGCAGTAGTGTCATAACTGTTTTGGGAGCTGCCGAAGGTAATGCTGTTCCTTTTTCTCCTCACTCTGTGGAATATCTGTAACTTCAGTTTCAGTTCAGAACATTGCAGTAGGGTTGAAGTAGGGAATATGGGATTAAGCACTAGATGGACATTTAGTAAATAGGAGAAAGATACAGTAGATGGAAAGCAGGCAGTTGATTAGTGAGTTTGGAGCACGTAATAGGAAGGTGGGAGAATTCAAATTTGGGAGGCTGTATAGGATTGTAAGAGATGCATAGTTGTCGTTGAGCTTGAAGAGGTAAGATTTGCGCTAGTGAATGGGAAGAGGCAGGTGGATGAATTTTTTTTTTTTGAGAACTTTGGTCTGGGAAGCTGAAGGATCTCCCCAGGAAAATTGTTCTGCCATCATTTCCTCTGGCAGTAATACCACAAGAAAGTGAGGCTGAGGCCTGAGCAATCTATATTTGAGAATCTGAAATCTATCTTTCAATAGAGTTCAATCCTCTTTCTTGTTATCTGTAACTAGTACACAAGACTTTTCTTTATACATGGTTGTTAATAAATTGTTGAATAAAATCCTGTTCATTTATTTAAACATCTTAAAAATAACAGTAGTTTTCAACCAATGTTGTAAAGAAGTTTCTTTAATCCTGCAATGCCTAATATTGTTATCACACTCATATGCAAAGTATCTCATGTTTTTTTTTCATTCCGCAAACTTTTTGCCTTAGTTTACTTCAATTTGTCACCACATGGATAATTTATAAATTAAGACCTATCTTACTCTGGTTTCCTCCATAAATGAAAACACTGTATTATTTGATAGCATGAGTCTTATGGAGTCTTTTCAATATATTGCATTTTTAGATACAGTATGACCAATAAGACAGTTTTCTGATAACATCTTCTCTGAAATAAGATCATCTTGGTTGTCCTGAATCTATTCTGTGGGGATTATTAGTTTGTTTCTTTTCTTTTTTCAGATCTAGTAATCCATTTAATAGAACAGACTTGCTGAGAAGCAGTATGCCAAAAGATTTCAGGACTGGAATTATGCATTTCCTAGCATGAGAAATGTAGCATTTTTAAATAATGTTTCTGCGGATTTTCATTGACGTTGTCAAGAGCATACTGTTTGTACTTAACCATATTCTAAACTATCTGCTAAATGCTGTTTTAATGAAGTCTGAATATATGCAATTTAAGCATTTACTTCCTCATGTTAGCTGCACTGGGGATAGTTGTAGAGAAACCTGTTGCAAAATGAAGTAACTGTTTCTATAAAGAATTTAGCGTTGGTTTCAGAGAAGTCTGTTTTTCTGTGATCCATGCTGACAAGTATTTGAAAGTCAAGTGAAATGGAAGATCGAAGTGTTTGGCTTTGTTTCTTCAGCAGTGTAACAAGACCTGGTGGTAGAAAGTATTACCATGATGTTGGCAGAATTGCAGTCTGAAAGTAAGTTTTTTGTCTGAGAATGGAAATAAGTCTAGAGTGGTGCTAATTCTGCACGTAATAGTTTGTGTGCCATTGCCAGAGTCACTTTACTGGCCCAGTAAAGGCACATGGGACAGATTGTAAACTCCTCAGTGCAGAGACTGTCGTCTTTTTCACAGAACTCCACTATGACTTTGGCCTTCAGGTATTATGAGAAGGTGACAACAATGATGGCAAAATAAATGTATTGGAGATTAGGCATTTTATTTCTGGATACAGAGAATTAGATCTAGTCTGAAAATTACAGTATTCCACTAAAACTTTGCATAGATACTTAATACTTGAATTTAAACTTTGAAGGTACAAACTCCTTTATGCCTTCGAGGCTTAAATAATTTTCTCTGTTTTCCATACTAGTGGACAGAGGCACAAGAGATCAACATACGCATCATTGTGAGAATTGGTGAGAGGGTTAAGATAAGAAAATTTAGACTTTTCTGGTCTATCCCAAGTCCTGTAAAACTGCATATGGATTTTCAGTTACAGAACTTGAATGACATTATTCTAAACTCAATTTCCTCAAACCTTTCAGATATAACTTTAAGCAAGGAAGAGGAGAGCTCCTCTGTGAAAGGGGACACTGTTTAGAGAACTCATGCTTCTGTAAGAGGAAGACCAAAGTATTTTGTAGTGATGGTTTTGGATGTCCAAATTATCTTCATTTTAATATCTTCATTAAAGTTGAACAAAATACCATTTGAGTTTCAAGAATGATGAAATGCAGGAAAACAGTCAGGAGAGAATCAAATCCCCACTGAAAAAAATGTCAGCCTAATTTAATTAGATTACTCTAGCCTTTAATTACATCTCTATTTTTCTCACCATATTACATGTTGTAAATAATCTATGATGCTCTGAGGGTTTGATATTTTCTAAAGCTGCCATAAACCAGCTCTCTTGCTGTATCTTAAAGGGGTTTTGAATAATGAGTGTCTTCGTTTACTGAATATTGGAAAAATCTATGTCAAATTGTTACCATTATTTACTCTAAAGTTATCTAGTTAACTAAGTTGTCTAGCTAATTAAAAGTAGTTATTGTTCCATGACTGCTGGTAGGGTCGTAGGTGATACCAGCATTACATGGCATTATTAAATGTATATGTGCAGGTTTATTAAATAATTTGAATCTAAAGGAAATCAGGAGTCACAGTTAACTTGTTTGTGGAGGGCTAACAGCTTAGTGGGTGTTTTAAAAGTTAATTACTATGTGTATAATTTTTATAAGTTCAAAAACGAAACCTTGCCTTACTTGTATTTGATTGTGTGGGAAGTTAAGTTCTAATCCACTGAAGTGCTGAAAGTTAGAATGCTTGTGCAGACTCAAAGCCCAAACTGGTCTTTTTCAAGTTCCTCATCACCACTCAGCATAAAAAGATTTTACATAAATTCTATATTTGACCTTCCACATGTCTTAAGAGGACAAAGCCTGAGTCTAAACGACATACTGTTTTGGTAAGATCAAAATATGCCTCAAAAGGCAATTAATGGTAGAGAAATCACATCACAAATTTGACTTCCCAACCCATTTTACTAACCATTTAGGAGTGGGTAAATTGAGGACAGCCTTTATAGTGAGTGTACTAACTGGGACTAAACTTGTGGTTTTGGAACTATGTCAGGACACAGTGACTGTTCTGCCAGTGAACGTTCACATCTCTTCTTTGTTTTTCTAAGTTACTGTAATTTCCATGTCACTACTGTGTTTAGTCATGGCATACAGGTATCATAGAATAGTTTGGGTTGAAAGAGACTTCTAAAGGTCATCTAGTCCAACCCCCCTGCAAGAAGCAGGAACATCTTCCACTTGATCAGGTTGCTCAGAGCCCTTTCCAGCCTGGCCTTGAATGTTTCCAGGGATGGGGCATCAGCCATCTCTGACCAACCTGTTCCAGCGTTCCACCACCTTCATTGTAAAAAATTTCTTCCTTATATCAAGTCTGAATCTGCTTCTTTCTATTTTAAAATCATTATGCCTTATCCTGTCACAACAGGCCCTGCTAAAGAGTTTCTCCCCGTCTTTCCTGTAGCAGCCTCCTTTACTGGAAGGCTGCTATAAGGTCTTCCCGGAGCCTCCGCTTCTCCAGACTGAGCAGCTCCAACTCTCTCAGCCTGTCCTCACAGGAGAGGTGCTCCAGCCCTCTGATCATCTTTGCGGCCCTCCTTTTGACCCGCTCCAACAGGTCCATGTCCTTCTTATGCTGGAGGCTCTAGAGCTGGATGCGGGACTCCAGGTTGGGGTCTCAGCAGAGTAGAGGGGCAGAATCACCTCCCTTGACCTGCTGGCCATGCTTCTTTTAATGCAGCCCAGGGTATGGTTGGCCTTCTGAGCTGCGAGTACACATTGCTGGCTCATGTCCAGCTTTTCATCCACCAGTACCCCCAAGCCTTTCTCCTTAGGGCTGCTCTCAATCTCTTCATCCCCCGTCATGTATTGATACCAGGGGTTGTCCTGACCCATGTGCAGGACCTCACACTTGGGATTATTGAACCTCATGAGGTTCACATGTGCCCACTTCTTGAGCTTGTCCAGGTCCTTCTGGATGACATCCCTTCCCTCAAGCATGTTAACCATACCACTGAGCTTGGCGTCATCTGCAAACTTGCTGAGGGTGCACTCAATGCCAATATCTATGTCATTGATGAAGATGTTAAACAGTACTTGTCCCAGTACGGACCCCTGAGGACACCAATTGTCACCAAACTCCATCTGGAGATTGTGCTGTTGGCCATGTATTCATTGAAACAATCCATTCTGGATCCCTCCAGAGGGCCTCTTGATGCAAATTAGTAGATCTTTGTTTGATGGAAGAAACCATTTTTGAAATGTGTAATAGAACTGCCTAAAACTCAAATGGAGCTTTTTTTTCAAAAATGGCAGAAAGTTCTGACTAGAACAAGATATTTTAAGATTTGTTTCTAACTAAAAAGACTGAACTGTTGAAATAATTTGAAAATATTGAGTAGAAGATCTCAAAACAATACAGAATTCCCCATTCTTGTTGGCTAAAACTATTAATTAATGCTGTAGGTTTGATGCAACTGCTTCTTTTGAATAAACTTTTTTCTTTCATAATAATATTTAAAGATCTATTAAGATGTATGTTTTCAAATAAGAATATAAGCATTTTTTTTGTAATTTTTCTGTAATTTTTTTTTCTAATGAACTTGATGAGTTTTCAAGTTTGGTACTTTTTAAAATTTTTATAGTTACTGAGTGCCTTCCACTCTGAAAACAGTCAGTACTTCTTAAGGAAACTCATGGTTGAATTCTAATGCAAATTTGATATCATCACCTCCCTACAGCTATTCTAATTCTGACATCCTCCATCTGCCTCCAAAATCACAATTTATGCATCTATACTGCCTTGTCTGGTATACTATTTCTTTTTGTTTTACGTTAATTATTAATCTTGCTTCTTTTTTCCATGCAATCTTTAGGTAACTTATTTTGTTTTTCACCTTTTCTGTTATCTTTCCATTTTCAGATATTTATTTCGCATGTGAAAAATATGTAGTCTCTGGAAGGATGTGATACCTAAATCATATTATTTAGTATCTGTTGCAAGCTGACTCCTGGGAAATGTTTGGCAAACTTTTGCCTAGACATCTATGGGCTTAGGGTCCTCTCCTGAGTGACTCAGGAGAGCAGAATTGAGGGACAGAAGATTAATATATCTTGTAATGCTAAGAGAAGCAGAGCAGCTGAAGTGTTCATGTGTAAGAAATAATTTCGGTGTTCAAGAAAAAAAATAAATAGATAAAATGCTAAGTTATGCCAACAGTGTGATGGAGACATCTCTGTAAAGATACTTGTTCAACTAGTGACTTAATTCCTGAAGGTCAAGGGGATTTTGTTCACATAATATCAGCATAATTTTCAGAAAGTAGTCACTGGCAGAGATTTTAAAGAAAAAAGGTACAATTGTAGTGAGAAGTCAGGCACTAAATTGTGTATGTTTGAGTTGGCAAATGTGTATACTTCATTTGGAGAGACTATATGAAATCAATGTGGAAGTGGGGAGGATGCAGTTCTCGATTCATCTGTCTCCTGTTCAAAAAGGTCATATTTTGGCATTATTCCTCTTCTGCGATTTTTATGCATATAGAATGAAAATATGCTTTGAAACACTATGTTGTTAAATAGCATTCTGTATTTTGTGAGTTATTACATGGAAATTTATAACATATTTATTTTTTATTCATAAACATGTTTAAAAGCCAATGAGAACAGTGGGGGGATACTTTTAAAGTAAGTTTTCTTGATTATACAAGCATTATCTGGAAAAAGGACAAGTCACATGAAAGTGTAAGAAAAAAAAAAAGGAATGCTAGTTGGGAAAATATTTCATTTTACATTGATTATGACTAGTTCTGTGAGCTGTGAAAGGCCTGTGTTAGTCCTTCATTGATCAAAGTAGCTATGTGTCTTTGGTCTCTGCTTTCTGATAGTCTTTTAGGTACAGATGGATGTAAATCATCCCTATATACAACAGTGCATCTATTGGGCATTCTGTGGAGGCTCAGGAAGACTGGAAACGGCAGCTCCAGATTTTTATGCTCTTGTGCAGCATAACACCATGCTTACAAGAATCTGTCGGATTCCTATGTTTTAAAGTCTCTGCATTCATATGGAACAATAAATAGGACATGGATCTGTTCTGGTTTGTAACAAGAATAGGGTAAAAAAACCCCTACCTATTAAAGGGTAAATGTAATTAAATTAAGGTTAATATTTAAAAGCATCTCTTCAAAATATAACATAGGGAGGAACAATCTATACTGATGAGAAGAAATAGCTTTTTTAATCAGACTAATTTGAAATATTACTTTTTGATGAGTTAGAAACTTAAGTAACCACAAGCACATAAGGCCTTGCTAACTTGTGGGATTTAACACTTAGCTCAAAGATCGTGTAGTACTTTAAATTTATATTAACCTCAGTGACCTAACCAGTCAGATTGTTTTTAATCCTTCTCCATTCCCAGCACTATGAAAATGCCTTCTGCCTCTTGAATTCATTGATAGTATTTACAGCTATGGCCTTAAACGCTAACATGTTCTGTAAATTCTCTGCTTGTAGAGCAATGTGCAAACATCTTTTTGTGCCATTAGTTTTATAGTTTAAGTTTTATAAATTAAGTTTTATAACCCGACCTTCAAAGCTTTTCTCTTATATTACAGTTAGAATAAGAAAGGCTTTCCCGCCCCAAACTTTCATAACTTTAGTTTTTCCTACAAGGCTATTCCTGTTAACCAATAATTTCCATTATTTAATGTCCCCTACTAGCATTGTCTAAATCTGGAATCGTACGTTTTCCCTTTATCAGACCTTTGCAATCATCATAACATTGAGTGTGTCAAAAGTGAAAAGGAATAATATAATTCATGTTCTAATGATCTTAGGAATGATAAATTCCAGCTCCCCAGGCTTTGCCACTTGTCCAGGGTACTTGGAATGTGACACAAATGAATAAATAAATAGCAGTTTTCTATGTATAATACAGTGAATGCTTATAGAATTCTACTTATTTATAAACAATATATATTTCAAACAAGGAGGAACTGGGAGAAGGCCTGAATCAAAACTTTGAATACAAACTACAAAAGATTTTGTTGGTAGTGGAGCATGGTTCTTTGCATGTTAAAGTTCTATTGTAATTGATGTTTATCATACTTTAATTTTCTTGATTTCTCTTTTGTTTCAGTGGAATACAGAGATGCTAATTTAGAAGAACCATTGGTCTTCTGTTTAAAACACTGGAGTTCTACTGTTGTAGACTTACTGTAGGCTTTGCTAACTTGTAGTCAAAATCAAGCAAGGAGTTCAAGTATCTAAACAAAACTATGGAAGATCTGGAGAGGGGGAAAATGATATTTTTTTTTTTTTTTTTTTTTTTAGTAGCAAAGTGTATGAGCAAATACTTTTATCAGGTCACATTTGTGCTTTTATAGATTTCATTCTCTCTGTTACCATTCACATAATTCATTCACTCATTGTCATCAACTTACTCATTAAGACATCTAAGTGGTCTGGCCTGGATTTCTAGTGTTCAGCGCAAAGCCAAGGGGATGCTAAGTATGAAGTACTCACTACATCTTTTGACCTCCATTTGCTGGCAATGGCAAACTAGTCTTTGGACTGATTCTTTGTGCTTGTATTTGTAAGTCAGGAGTTGTTATGGTGGCGTGGTACTTTGCTTCAGGTGTGTGCTTACTTCAGTCTCCATAGCCCTTAAAAAATAAACAGCAACCGCTACTTGTATTTTGTTTGAAAGGTATGGGTGCAATATGTCTCTCCTTGTTTGCCTAGCAGGAAAGTGAATGGCACATGCAATCCACTGCAAGCGTGTTGCCATCCTCCTGTTGTCAGATTGCACTCTTCTGCTGAGGGGTAGTCTCTGCTATCCTCCTGTCAGAGCACAGGCATTCCTGTCTTGACAGAAACAGCTTTTTCTCAATTTTGCAGCTGGGAATGGTGTTCTAGGAGCAGTTTCCCAGAAACAGTGTTCTTTGTTAGCCAGGCAGGATGTTCTTTTAACTCTTGTTCTGGTAGTTCTGCTGCTGCTTTCTCACACACTTTTAAAATTGTATTTCATTCATAACAGTTTTAGACCTGTTACAAATCTGTTAAAAATGTAATAGTTATCTTAATCCTACTGAAGTCCAAACTTGCAATCCTGAAATCTGCAAGTCAGCTGGTTTCTATTCATGGAGGTGCCTAGAGGTGTTGGAAGTTGACTTAAGTTCTGTAAAGTTGTTTTTTTTTCCTGAGTGCTTACACAAGTTTTGATGCTTAGATCTTAATTCTGTGTACATCTGACTGAAATTAAGAAACTCGACATGCCTTCGCCATCCTGCTCTGAAAGGTGTGATTCGATATACTTTGTAGTAAAAGCTGGCTTCTTGCAGATTAGTGATAGGCACTTCTTACAAAGCATGGGCAGAAACTGTGATGCTGTGTTCAGAATGTGAGAGATGGTTTGATTCTTCAAGAGAAAAAAATTTCTATTCTACCTTCTCAGGTAAGTATAGTCAGCACCAGCTTGTTCTCTGTAGATGGGACTGCCTGTCTGTCTGTCCTGCTGAAGGCATGATGCTGTGTGGAATTCAAATTTGTTAGGCTAATATAATAGTGCTAGAAAAAGCATAACTAATGGCCAAGATGATGAGGACAGAAGCTTGCTTTCAGGACTGGTTCTGTCTTTTGCCTGGTGACTTTCATGTAAGTATTAAGCTTTAACACTCACCCACCTGGATTATTTCTCTCCTGGCTAGCTGTAAATAGTTGCATACAAAATGTTCTGACTTGAGGTGACTGCCTTGTTTAACATCTTGGTGGAGTTCTTCTTTTAAGATGCCAACTATAGCACATGCTTTTTTTTTTTTTTTTTGCGATGGATCATTTTCTCCATCTATGAAATAAAAAAGAAATAGTACTATGTATGTGCAATTCTTTTTAATAGCTAAAATGATTGGTGATCTTGTGATTTTTCTGGTTTTCCCATCAGGAATGACTGTTGGAGAGCAAAAGAGTAGCTCTTTTCACAAGCAGGCATCATTTACCAAAATAATTCCACAGGCTGGTATGCAATATTAATATTCAAAACAAAGAATAACCTGAATGGAAATAAAATTGTATCCATGTGTTTAGTTGGGATAAATGCATAACTATACTCCTGCTCACAGTATCTAGCTGTGATTGGAAGTCCTCTTGAAATTGCTTAGTATTAGTGAAGGAAAAGTACTAGTTGTCATTCATCTGGTTTACATCTTTTTGTTAGACAAAATAGGGAGATGTCAGATATTTATTTCTGTGCAATATCATTTTTATTCATGTCAACACTACAAGATTTTTCTGCCTTGCATTCTTCCTGTTGCAAGTGATTTGGACCACATTAGAACAGCTAATATACTGATATAGTCGGAATTTGTCAAGTTCTGTCTCACTCTTGGATGAAGCAATAAAAAGGATGTTTAAGATTTGCATATAACCTCTATATTCACTCAATTGGAAATGAGTTGTGGAAAATGCTGAGCACCTCTGATCTGACTGATTTAAATAGACATGCAAATGGAGCTTTATAAATCTTCTACCACCAGACCAAATATGCAAATAAGATTAAATATAAGTGTTTTTTCTTGAGATTTCATTTTTACAATTTTTTATTTTTACAGTTACTAAGTAGCTAAATTTTAAACACATTTTTGAAACAAAATCATGTTTTACTTTATTCCAAGTAAAGACCTTTACATATAAAGTTTTAATGCTAATTTCTTTTCCCCAGACAACACCATGCTAAATTGCAAATAGTTTCAGCTGGCCTGAGATCACTTTGGATGAATGCATCAACATTTTCAGTCATGTTAAATAAATGAGTTAACTTCTTTTATTCTTGAATTATTTTTGTTTGTGCTCCTGTGAACTAGAACAATAATATTAATATTGCAGGCTCACATTTGCCTCTAGTTATTTATGCTTTTTTACTATTGAAGAGTAAGTGTGCCAAGCAAAACCATTGGATTTCCGCCAAATAAATGGCCCAACAAAGAAAAGCCAATAATAAATGAAGCCTCAAATTAAATGGAAGCAAAGTGACATGGGCTTAGTAAATCCAAATAGTGGGATGGTGTAAGAAATGTCCATTGTCTCAGAATTATACAGACGAGACAGTACTGTGGAGCATAGTGGTGACAACAGACAGGAACACTCCTAAACTCACTGCACCTTTCAGTGGGAACATTCCCAAATAATAGGTGAACATAAAAGGTAATATCTTAAAATTTTATCTAGCTTTATATATTGAAACCGTATGGTCTGTATTTGCTTTAAGTTCCAATTTTGTAATGGTCCATGCTAATATGGTTTTTCAATTCTCTTTTGTTCACTGTAGGTAATATAGGTTCATTTGAAACCGTTGTAGTTTGTGTTTAGTCCTGTTAAGGAAAAGCATTTGGATTCTGTAATTTATAACGCTCTGAAAAAAACCCAAAGGTGAAATAAACTTCTGAAGCTTGTTTGTTCTGCTCCTTTTTGCCCTCTAATTCTGGAACCAAGGCGGGTGGATCAGCGATGATATTCATAAATGATAGCTATTTCAACATTTTAAATTCTTTTAGTCTGAAGTGTAGTACTCTGTATGTTGCACTGACATTGCACCCATTGAAATTGATGGATTTTTTTTTAAATTAAGTCTTTTATTTAATATGAGCAAGAGCATCAACCTTGTGAACTGGCATTGCTAGGGAATAGGGTCATTTTTCTGAATGAGCAATGTGTGTTTGATATCTTTTCCCTTGTCTCTTGAAAGGTTTTAAAGGGTGAAAGAGTGCTACGGGAGAAGAATAAAATACATTTGTGGACGATAGGTTCCATATATTGAAATAATGACACTGATTTCTGTTTGAATCTTGAATTGAAGAGGGTTTCAACTGTATTTTTTTTCCCTTATACTGATTTTATCTTTCTGACTCTATTGAATAAATATTGAAGAAAGTTTTCAGACTGTAAAGAAGGTTTTTGTTTCTCTTTGAGTATTTTTGCTTGGTTTCTGGGGAGTTTTTTTTTAAGCTGTGAAAGGTTTCTTTCAGGCTTCTTCTGTTAAATGTTTGAGTACTCAATTGCAAACAAAGCAAATCTGAATGTTCGTCTGCTTTCCCATTATCAAAGCAACATTTTTTCAAGTATTAAATTCTACTACGTTCCTGCAGATGTCACAGGAACAACCGACGGTTAGAGTGATAGCAATTCCTGTGGAGTTCATGTCAAAATTTTAGTCCAAGTGTTTAAAAATATTGCCTATTTATATTAATATTTTTGAATGGACAAAACAGCACAGGTATGTATGTTTCTGAATGTATCATACTGTTTCCTGTATATGCTCCTACTTTTTATGTAGAAAATACTTAAAAGCCTTTCCTGATAATTTACTTTCTCTGATTCCTATACCGTAATACCATTCTTTTTATTTTTTTACATATCATCTTTGGAAGGCTAGCTGTGTTATATTCTTTCTTTCAAAATAAAACAAAATCTGTTAGTACTTCAGTAATATTTCATAATAGCTATTTGCTTCCTGGGATATATTTGAACAGCAGCAGCTCTTCTTTACCCACATGATCTGTGGATTTGCAAGCTTACAGATGGAAGTGGTGGCAAGGTACCTAATTACAGTTTATTTTCTGTGAGGTAATTGCTGTCATTATGCTGGGATTATGTGAACCAAAAGACTTGAGAATTCAAAAGCTGGCATCCAAAAAAAACTGGTGGTCTTACAGTCCACCTCTGTAAGGGACTTCTGGATCAGTTGTTGGGACATCTGCTGGAAAGTTCGTGGAACCAATTGATCACATCCTGTTGCACCTCCTCATTTTTCCTCTCTTCTCTCTCCCCCTTTCTCTGACACTTAGCTAGTGCTGTGATAGTCTAAAGACTTGGCAAGAGGTCCTGCCTACAAACCTATCTTGTCTTGTATTTCTGTATTGGTTTCTTACTGTTTTATTTGCTATTTTTTATTTGCTATTTTATTTATTTATTTGCTATTTATTTATTGCTATTTATTATTTATTTGCTATTTTATTTTATTTTTATTTGCTATCTCTTGGTTTATTTATATTTACCTGTTCATTTTCTTCTGCTGTTGAAACATTTTCCATTGAAATATTTTAATCTGAAATATTTTAAAGCTAGAGTGACATTGAGATATCACTGAAATTATGCCAGAGATAATTCATGCAGTGGTTCTTATGGACACTTCTTGGCTAAACCACTGAAACTACTGCACATATAATTTATATAGAATCAAAATGGTTAGGGTTGGAAGGATGACCTTTAAAGGTCATCTAGTCCAACCCTCCTGCAAGGAGCAGGGACATCTTCGACTAGATCAGGTTGCTCAGAGCCTCATCCAATCTGGCCTTGAACATTTCCAGGGATGTGGCATCCACCACCTCTCTGGGCAACCTGTCAGATGCTCCAATGTCATATTTTTTAACCAGGGAGAGGAATTAGGTAACTCATAGATGATATGTCTGAAAATTGTATTTCTTAAGAAAAAACTTGGACTAGATCTATCTGAAATACAGTTTTCTTAAGGCATTTCATAAAGATGCCAGTTAAAATATCACTTAATTTGAAATATGCTAATTTTGTTCTGCATAACAAATAAAAGCAGTATTTTGTTTAGAGACCATTGAAGAACATTGTGTGATTTTAAACACTTGCTTGTTTTAAAACCTAGCAAAAATATGAATTATGGTATTTTACAAGGAAACAACTTTTTAGGAAAGTGTAGTTTGATATAGAGATGGCATACAAATTAGCTGATTTTTTTTTTTAAGTTATCTGTATAGAACTAAAAATTCATCTTTTGTAACAAGGTTTATTTGCAAAGAAAAGTGTTTGAGATAAAGTAGTGATTTTCAATGCTCTATGCCAAGTATGGAGTGTTCAAAACACAGTGGGAACATGGCTTGTGTCTTCCCACCGCCCGCCACCTTTTGTTATCCATATATTGGATATCACACTGGGGGTAAAAGAAAAGGAAGAAAAAAGTGAAATTGCAACTTCAAGTGAAATTACAATTTTTTTTTTTCAAAAAACAAATAAGTGTGTATGTGCACTCGTTGGTGTATTTTTTACTGAAGTTAAGCTTGTAGCTCATTGTATCCTTCAGTTAGAGCAGGGTTCCTTCACTAAGTCATTTCAGTATTTTTTTTTTTATTATTATTTTTTAAGAGAGAATTACTCTTTCTGTGGCATTCCTGGCTTCCTTATTTGAGGAAAATGAGCACTATTAATAAATTAGCTTTTATTTCTTTTATTTCTCTATGCATTTAACTTCTGATAATGCTTTACAAAGCCTTAAAGTCCCTGTGAAAAAAAAAAATACAAATCATAGTGGACAGAGCAGATTGATTAGAAAGGTAGCAAAGAATCGAATTGTAAAAGTGAATGCACAGAGCTACTTGGGGTTTGTTCATAATAACTGGTGGATACATTAATTATGAATTTGATGGTTAAGTAGTTTGGCATATAGAACAGATGTCACTCCAGGATAGTTTTTTTTAAAATCATAGAATGGTTTGGGTTGGAAGGGACCTTCAAAGGTCATCTAGTCCAACCCCCCTGCAAGCAGCAGGGACATCCCTGACTAGATCAGGTTGCTCAGAGCCTCATCCAACTTGACCTTGAATGTTTCCAGGGATGGGGCATCCACCACCTCTCTGGGCAACCTGTTCCAGTGTTCTACCACCTTCCTTGTAAAAAAAAATTTTTCCTAATATCTAATCTAAATCGATCTCACTCTAATTTGAAACCATTGCTCTTGTCCACTGTAAGGTCTCCCCAGAGCCTCCTCTTCTCCAGGCTGAACAGACCCAACTCTCTCAGCCTGTCCTCATAGGAAAGGTGCTCCAGCCCTCTGATCATCTTCGTGGACTTGCTCCAAGTGGTCCATGTCCTTCTCATGTTGGGGGCTCCACAACTGGATGCAGTACTCCAGGTGGGGTCTCACCAGGGCAGAGTAGGGGGGCAGAATCACCTCCCTCGACCTGCTGGCCACGCTCCTCTTGATGCAGCCCAGGATGTGGTTGGCCTTCTGGGCTGCAAGGGCGCATTGCCGGCTCATGTTGAGCTTCTCATCCACCAAAATGTTTGGTGATGGTGGTATTTATGCATTTTACATTGTTCTGTAGTTAATAGAGTGAAATCTCAGGCTGTTTTAAGCAACTCCTAAGATGGAGTTGTAGTATGAAGAGTATCTAGCTTTTTCAGTGACAGGAATAACTAGTGTACTACGCTAGAGAATCTCCAAGTGAAGCATTTTAGCCTTACTATGTTAAAAAATGAAAGGAAAAAAACCCTTTGTTAATTGGAAGGGAATTAGTGTATAATTTGCTTCATTGGATTTGGTGTATCCAATGACCAGAAGTTCAGTAGTGGAATAGAAGTGAAGATCTAGTCTGAAGTTTTTTAATAACATTTGTATCTGTAGCTAATGAAGTGTAAATGTGATACTGAAATGCAAATAGTAATTCTAATTAAAATTAGACTTGTGTCAGTGCAAATCTACTGTCTCTCACAAGGTAACTCTTGATTTAAATTAACATAAGAAAAGAGAGGCCCCTGTCATATTATTCTGCTTCTTAACATTCTTGGTATGACGGTTACATGTAGTAAAAGTGTTTCCTCAGTTGGAGAGGGGAAGAAAAAAGCTTTATCAGCAGACAGTGTAATCATGAATAATATGTGAATTTTCTCCTGTTTGAAATTCTAGGTTTTGGCAATAGTTTTTTTTCTAAATGTGGCCTAATTATGATTTCAATGTATGTCTATTTATAAGATGTAGCTTTATTTAATCAGTGAGAGTTTTTTTCTTTCAGTGAAAGCAGGTAGAATCTCATAATATGTTTTAAAGATATAGCTCTTCATTGATCATGGGTTGGTTTATGTGAAAAGTATGCAAACATGTCCTGCAAACATGTCCTGGAAGATTAATAGATGTTAAAAAAAAAAAAAAAAAAATCAAGTTCTTACAGATAGTGAATAAAGCATGGCAGTTCTTTTTCTTAGCAGCATTTTTGTCAATAATACCTTCATCTGATGACCATATGACTCTCCTTAGACATGTATGCAAAGCACAATGGTAGCTAATTATGTAAGATTTCTATTATATTGACATAGGCAGAGCTTATTCATATTTCTTAGACTATATAGAGTTGCTTTACAGATAGAAGTATCTGTGCTGTTATATATCCATCCAATGCTGCAAATTTGATGCACAAATGATTAGTAGGGATTGTGCCCTTAAATGTCTTGTATGCTAATATAATATAATATTATATCTAATATTTGACACATAAAACCTTCCTGTATCACTAATAACTTGGAAACAAAATTTATTGAGGATGGAAAGGTAGATCTTGAGAGTGAAGAACTGCCAAATTTACAATTGTTTCCCTTGTAAATTCAATCTGTGCAGTGGATGAAGCATCTTAAATTTATGACTGTCACATAAATATATATATATATATATAAAAGACTACTTCATGTGTTGCACGGCAATAAAAAACTCACTTTAGAAACTGTGAATGTGGAATTTCCCAACTCCAAGGTATTTATTTGGTAACCTAAAGAAATTATTTTCATGTAGCACTTTTGCTTGTTGTCTTAGATGTAACATCCTTAATGCTTTTTTTTTCCTTGGGGAAAAAAAAGTGAGGAAAAGCACTTTTGATGCAAGTATAACAACCTATTCCACTCCACAACTTACTGTAATTGTGCATCATTAGTCAGTCATTCCCTGCTCTTGTTTCAAAGACTTACAGCTGGCAGCAGTAGAAGGCTGTTATCAGTGGTACAGGAGAAGTTGCTGCTGTGGAGTACCAAAAGAATATGTTAAGGAGTATATTTGGCCTTTTTCTTCAATTTTTACTTGAATTATTTTCCCCGCTCTCTGGATTTTGGGAAGTTCCTGTTCCATATAATAACTACAGGAGGAAGGAGGAGAAATTTGAGGCTTTGTGATGGAGAATATGGCATAGGGAAGCAGTTCAGGATTGCTTGCTTTATGTTGTGATATTTATTTTTCCTTCCTGAATTCTTGTGAAAAAAGTAGTAACTTTCAGGCATTGTTGCCGCAAGCTATTGCTGTTGGTCTTTTAGCCGTGGCATGGAATCGGGCTTGCAGAATGTTCATGCACTTATTAGTTTAGCAGTCTGCCAAATTTGAAACGATTACTGCTTTATAACTGGCTAGATATGGACCAAAGGCAAAGGAATTGTCTACTTCCAGAGTTGTCTCTGATTAATTTATAAAGCTTATTGCAAGAGCAAGCTCTGAAAAAAATAGATTAGAGAGAAAGTGTTTGTCAGCTTTAACAGAAGGGTTTTTAAGAGTTCCATATATATGTACAGCATGAGTATAAATATAACCTTACTATTTAAAATATTTTATTTAACAATTTTAAATTGAATATTTACATTTTTAAAAATAATTTATTTTAAGTGTTCAGACCATGTATTACTGCCATAGAAATTACAGGGAACACATTCAGAATAGTCCAAATGCACAATAAATGTAGAATTTAATCCGGTACCCTTTTGATATGAATACTAGACCTCCTGACTTTTATTGACTCTTCATATTTAGATCATGGTCTTAGCATTAGTTTTATGCAAATACTGCTATTTCTGTACCAATACTACTGAAATAAGTAATATTCAGTATTTACTAGTAACATTTTTGTGGTGGCACAACTGATTTTATTTTAATACAAATATTTAAAAGGATGATTTATGCACAAGTGTGAAATACACATTCTCTATAGAAATTCTTGACGTTTGTACTGATATTGTGCAGTATGACCTAATGTGGTAGCTGCTTTGCTAAGGGACTGAATCTCTTAAAAAAGATTGTCTTATGCCTCAGCAAGAATTGAGCCTTTGATGCAGTTTATTTGTTGGTACTAATTCTTCAAGCTGCTATATATCAAAGATGATTTACAAAAATATTGGTTCTGGTTACAAAACACCTGATCATATGTATATTTGTTTTTAAAATGCAGTGGATAGAGGTATGTCATTGGAAATGGATGAAAGAAAGAGATCTCTCAAGACTGGGTACATATTCCTTAAAAATGAGTCATTCACTTCCCCCTATGTCGGTTTATTGGGAATTGAACTATTCCAACTCTATTTGTTAATTGTTGTTTTATTTTCTCTCCGTTTCTATCTGTGGAAATTGATTGTGGTTATTTTTTCAACACAGATGAAAAACAGCAGCAAAAGAACTTTATTCTTTATTCTCTGTATGATAAGTATTTTTTATAATTCCACAGATGTATTTAATGTAGTGGAAAAAGTCAGTGCACAAATACAGACTTTGCTACAGATTTGAACATAGCTTGTCTCATTTTAGTTCTTTGCTCAGTGTTTTCTCCCAGAGGAGTGTGATACTATAAAATGAAAGATTTCTATATATGTTAGTGTTTGTACAGTTGCTTACAATTTAAACGTGAAAGAAGTTACTGTATAGGGTTTGTCACCCATTAAAAAAAAAAAAAAGACCCACCAAAATAACACAAAAAACCCACAACTTTTCTCAAGGAAGCAGCCTATCCATTTCGTCTTTGGGACGCAGGCCTTTGCAGAACCTAGGGTACATTAGCATTGAGTAGCTTTCACTATTGCCCACTTTGTTGTGTCAGTCAAGTCACCTACAGGAATTAGGAAGACTTCAAAAAGTCTGAATTGAAGGTTGTTGGGTTTTCAAAGAGGACTGCTTCTATTGCATTTTTAAAAAAAAAGCTGCAAGGCTTGCACACTTACACTGACTGACTTATATTGCAAATGTGGGAATCTAGTATTAGCAAGAGTGAACCCTTTGCAAGAAGATTTGATTGTTGACTGGCAGACTTTGAGATTTAGCAGAGGACAGGTGGAGGCTTTTTAGATATATGTCCAGGAATAATTAATTGTTGTTGATAAATGTTATAACCTGAATTATATCATCCATCTACCTTCCATTAGAATCAATTATATCATTTAAATTATTTCTTTAATAAATTGTTTGATTTTTATTGGGGTTGACCCTGCCACCACTCAAAAAATGGAGAAGCTTCCATTGATCTCAACAGTGCAGAATCAAAGCTGCTTTCATCAAAATGCACTCAAAGAGCATCTCAATAGTTAAGTAGAGGGAGCTTTCTCTCTTTTGTGGTACGTAAATTAGGTCCTTATTTTTAGGGAGGCATTATGGTCATGAGGAATCTGGAATCTACCTATCTGGACATTGTTATTGGAATTTCCATACGTAATTTTTCAGATGATTTGCAAAGCACTCGTGAAACCTTTGTGTGCCATTGCAGAATGTTGGATGCAGCCTGTTTCCTAACCTGAAGCTTTGTAACACTTGATTCTCTATGGCTCCTTTTCTAGTGATACTTAGTGTATCATATGCAAGGATAATTCCAGGTTGCAAAATGCTATGAAATTCTTGGATGGCTGAAGCCATGATCTTATGAAGCAGTAGATTATCTTGTTATTGACAGAAGAATGCAGGGATTTTGAGTAGACAACAGTGATTTATTCAGCTAACATTAAGCAAGTGTAGTGACATATGTAGTTCTGTTGACCTGTTTATATCTATATTAAACTTAACCAGAAGTTTGACACTCATAGTCTTTAAGATTGTCCCTATTCTGTAATCTTCTATTAATTGAAACTGTCACAGTTTCCAAGGAACACTGATAATCTAACGTGACTTCCTGTATAAAATAGGTCATTGGCTTTAGCTGAAGTAATTTTTCTCAAATACAGTAGCCACTGTACTGTTTTTACTGTTTCACTTATTTAAAAAAAAAAAAAAAAAAAAAAAAAAAAAAAAAAACAAAAAAACAAAAAAAAAAACACCAAAAAAACAAAAAAAAACCCACCTCACCCCAGAAAACCCCAAACAAACAAAACCAAAAGTCACAGTGAAAACACACCTTCAGGTCCCTACAGACAGCAGGGTCTTAACAATCGTCCCCTAAGTCTCCTAATAAAGTACACTTTTTAAAGCAAAATCCTAACAATCTGCCACATAAAGAAATATTTTCATCAGAACATTCCTGTAGAGGTTTTTTGTTCAGTCTAAAACAAAGCCCCCATTTTTGTTCCTCACCTTCACTCTCATCAAGCCCTTGCCAGCCCCCTCTCCTGGTACCGGCTGGGTTCAGCGCAGAGCCCTGGCCGGGGGCCCTCGCCATTTCACGAGACCATTTAGAAGTCCCCCAGTGCTGTTTTGCTCTTGAAAACCTAAACACCCTGATCAATCTCCGGAAAGTCTCAGAGGGCGGCCTGCAAGACAGCAGCTCTCTCTGCACTGCAGTTTTACCGATGGCCAAATGCATTATTACATCATCACACTGGCCTGACACCAGTACCAAACCGCGGCACCGTGTCGAGGCCCCGGCCCTACGCGAGTCCAAGGCTGGTCACGGTTTGTGTACACCGCTGTGATGGCTAATGTCCCCGTGCTCAGGGGCGACCCCTCACCCGCCTCGGTACTGCACCGCGGTGAGGACCCCCGTCTGCACATCAGCAATCCCCCGGGGGTTCTGCTTGCCTGGCTCAATCTGATCCTCCACAACTATTTTCACAGGGGCATTGCCACAAGAACTCTACTTACGTCCCTTAGCCAAGCATCCTCATCGGAATGCAACCGTGGGGTTTTGATAAAAATTTTTTAGCTAAAAAAGAGTTTTTAATCCATTCCATTGCATTGGTAGAATAGTGTAACTGCAGCATGACACAGCACACACACAGCCGTTTGTTAAAATAAAGCCACCAAACCCAGGGAAGCGAGCAGAACAGAAGAGCGCGACATGCCGAGGATCTCCCGAGGGGAAAGAGCTGTGCGGCGCAGGGCTGGCATCACGGGAGCAGCCCACCGCGCGCGTCCCCGCTCCACGGTGAGGAAGGACTCTGGGAGAGCTGGCCCCCACGCCTCCGGCTCACACTGGGATTAGAACCGCGCCCTTCCGGAGCGACGGGCTGCAACATGGCAGGAAAGGCTAAGGGACACCAAGCAGCCAGGTGTTGGTTTTGCCCGCCACTTGAAGTTCTACTGCTCCCAAACATCAGCAAGCCAAAGGAAGCCAAATACAAGTTAACTAAATATTTTTAGAACAAATCAGTCTGAGAACAGAAGTTCCTAACAGCCCACAGGCACGTGTCGCTGAACAGCCTTTCATCTCATCAGATTCTTTTATTAACTATTACTGCAGAGTCCAAAAAGCTGAACGCAATTAGCAACCCAGAAAAGAAGGAAACATCCCGCTGCATAAGTAAAACTCTTCAGAAATTACATTACACTGCCACAGAATTTTAACAATATTATTCTACAATTCGGTTGTGCCTGTTGGAACAGGCCAGAGCCGTATTACCCTGTTCTCCAACACAAAGTACAGACAAGACCAAATCATATTACAGGCACGGTGGTCCACCCTCCCGCTCCAAAGCAAAGCCACAGCGCGTAGGTGCACTGGCCCCCGCGCCATCCGGGGCTCCTTCCCAGCCCCACCAACCCTCCTCCTGCTGGCGTTACGCAGACTGGACATTATTGCGCAGAGGCACACAGAACCCATTGAATCCAAACCTAACACTGGAAGGTCAGTCATCACTAAGATGAGCGTAACTCAAAGCTGAGCTTAAGGAGCTAGTCAGGCAAAGAGCAGCTGGGGTTCTTCCCAATCCCAGAACTCTCCAAGGAGATCTCCATCCCTCCCACACCAGTGACATTAACCCCAGCGTTCCGGTGCTGCAGTTCAGGCCACAGCTTTGCCCCCTGTTCCCCCCCGCCCAGGACGCTGTCGTGCTCCCTTTCCCCTGCTCGGCTCCCTCTCCTCTGCATCCTGCGGGCTGCCCTCCCTCCTCACCCGGCTCTGCAGGTCCACCGCAGGGCTCGCTCGCTCGCGTCTCACCGGTGGCAGCCTCGCCTGCCAGCGCCGCTCCAGCCAACATTCAAACCTGCATGCTACGAGATCTTCAGCTGCAGGTCTTCCTTCCCAAAACACTCTGTCCTGACACTCCTCAGTTGCTGTTTTAGCGGTGTTCACCTCGATCTCAGAGGCAAACCTGTGTCCCTCCCAGTGATGGAATTATCCTTCCACAGTCACAATCATTGCTGTACTATGCAGCCCTCAGTCTAATAATTGGGTATCTCGTCACCTCTCCCTATGTCAAATTTACCCCAAATATATGCAAATCTGACACTTCTTCCCAGAGCTGTTGTAAGTGTTCCCTTTCCACCTATTTACCTGTAAGCTTTCACACGCCTCACACGGCCTTGCCAAACCCGAGTGTACTTAGATATCTTCAAAAACCGTGCCATACATTTATCCAGACCTCTAATTGCTGCTACAAATGCCAAAAGCAATCAAATGACTCTAACAGCTAAATTACCACGGCTGACCTTGTACATACTCCTAGCTGCAGACTGCAAGCGTGAAGTCAAATGCAAGCTAGCATTCTCTTTACAGACAGGTCTAGCTTCAGATCTCTGAATGAAGGACTGCCTAAGAGCAACTCATGTGTGATCCCACCGAAACAAAGCCATACCCTGTGGATTAAAGTGAGCTCATGACAGATCCACTGGCAGCTTCAGGGGTTCAGCATCTCCACAGAGAGGACCCAGCCACGACTGTTCATACAACAGGGCGAAGACAAGAAGTGAAAGAGTAAGCAACCAAATATATCTTGGGTCAAGAGCCCCCCTCTCTCATGGGAAGTGATGGAGTAAGACACCATTCTGAATAGAAGAAAAGACAGCACTTGTTCACACACAGCGGGAGACCACAGCACTTTTTGGCAGTGTCAGGAATTATTTGGCAGAAAGCCATTTTCCTCTGAGATGAGAAGGTACCAGTTAAAGGAGTGAATGTACTGCCCACAAATAAGCTCTTACGGAAACTGTTCCTACAAAAGGGGCAGAGAGCACTGCCAAAGGCACACGGAACTGAATTTTGGGCACCCTGGATAGTTACTGTCATCAACCTCTCAGCGCAGATGATGATACTGATGAAGAGGCCCAACCTTCAGTATGAAGAGGTTTCCATGTCTGTATTGCTGCTCAGGGGAAATGGAAAGCCAGATCAGTCAGCAAGGCCAGATCTACCTCCACAGGAATCTGTTGAGTTTTTACCCATCTCCTGGTCACAAAATAGACTCTGAGTTTCATGATGCAAAACTCTCCACTCAAAGAACAACAACAAAAACCAACTTCAAGTTCTCACCAGGGTGGATGTAATCCTGAGAGCTCTGAAGTTAGCAGGAACACAGTGCAGAGACAAAGCAGTAGCTGCCGTGTCTGCCTGTGAGCACTCAGTCAGGCCAGGAATATCTTCACTTCGGCGGGACTAGACGCTAAGAAAACCACAACAAAATGGATCGAGCATCCAAAATTATTCTCAGAAAATAGGCCAGACCAGGCACGAAAACATCTGGGCTTGGCTTGAACCATGAACCACATGAGCAAGACACCCCACTGCTGCCTGCAGGCAGCCAAGCAAAGGAATGCAGAGCAGCACAGAGGCAGGCAGCAGGAGTCTCCTACATCCAGATTTTCTCTCTGTATTTTCCTCCAAACATGTGCTCATTTATTCTGGAGCCTCTCCTACAGCCCACTCCTGTAGGATTTCCAAGGATGGTGTTCCTGGGGCACCAGGCAATGCTACACCACCACAGCTGGTCAGCCAGCCAGCTCAGGCACATACCCCCACCTCTGGGGCAAAAACAAGGCCAAAAGGGTTCTATCACTACAGTCCTAGCCCATGTTACCACACACATCCAACTGGCTAGGACTGTACACGCTCCAAGTTTCTCTTACTCTGCTACACCAACATGCACCAGTTCCCTGCCATCCCCCCAAAACACACAGCCAAGCCCTTGTTTCAATAAATTATACACATTGTGATGTGGACAAAAGTTCATCCCGATTCCAAGCAGCAGACAGACAAGACTCCAGAGACCAGAAGGGCCGTAACAGCTCGGCTCCCCTGTAAGTTAGATGGGCAGTGTCAGCACTGTTAACTTCTAGCTTTGCAGTACTACAGAGGGCAAGTGAACGAAGCACTCTTACAGGAGCTGCTCACCGCGGTCAAAAAACCCCTGAACAACTACACCACACTGGAAGGGACAGGTGATGGGGGAAACAGGTCGCTGACCAGAAACTGCTATTTCCTATCTCAGCAATGGGGAAATAAAGCATTAAAGAGGAAATAAACAGAATCATTTAAAAATAAACTGCTCATACATTTTAGAAATAAGCATGACAGGAGGAACAGATCACGATGAGACACAGGACACAGCATATTTATATATTTAATACACTATAGCATGGAAAATGGATAGACTATTATACATACAACCTACAGACCGGTACAGGAAATCGCATTCCTTGCCACTATATATACACCAAACAAGCACTTCAGCAGCGTTACTCCAAAGCGGATTTACTGAAAGTTGCTGCTGCCACGCGTGGCTCAAAGCTGTGCAGACAGTCCCTGGCCGAGACCTTCACGCCCACATTTCAGGACGGACCACATTTGGTACACAGCAGAGACAGAGCTTGCAGGTTAGTTTCTCCCACAAGGAATCCAGCACACACATGCCCAAACCACCCTGCGACTCGCAATACACAGAGCTCATCGGGGGATGAGCTTCAAAAACCTCACTGGTGCTCCCAGACAAAACTCTGATGAAGCTAGGAGCCGTAAAGCCACCCGGCCCTGGAAGCGCGTTATCCTGACATCCCTTCATCCCAGCCTTGGACCCCCCACCCAGCATCCACCGTCAGCCAGAGAAGGTGAGCAAGCAGGACCAAGATGCATGTTCAGGGGGAGAAGAAAGAGGGCTAAGAATTAACTTTTACCTGGGGAAAGGAGGAAAAAAAAAAAAAAAAAAACAAAAAAAAAAAACACCGGGAGAGTGACACACTAACAAAACCCCACTGCTGCCCAAGGAAGCGCTTGTTTACCTTTACTTTACTACCGCTCGGCCTCTGCGGCTGGCACCGATCACCGCCGAGCTGGGACGCATTTCCAGTGCAGACAGCATTGTTTTATTGGCTACCGAGGCAGCGCACGCACCATCAGTGGAGTTTTTATCTCTCCATTTCCCTGTCAGTGCAGAACCAGCCAGTCTGACTCTGTTAACGTTAAGAACACTTATTTTTCCCCCATTCACTATCTCCAAGCCAAAACAACATCTGGAACTTCAGCTTGCCATCGAAAGAAGAGAGACAGATTAAAACTGGAAAAAGCTACGCATCAGCTTCCAGAGCTTTATATGTTGCTGCTTTTATCCACATTTCCCACACGTATCTTCCAAAACAGCTCTACTGGGAGAAAAAACAAGTCCCTCCTACAGACCCCCAAACACAATGCAAAGCCCTTTCCACTTCAAAATAACCTCAAAAAGGATTATCAGAAAAATAACAGGAACAAAACTGATACAAAAGTTTAGAGTAAGAATCTACCATAGCGCTTTAAACAAAACAAAGGTGACATACCAATGACCTAGAAAAGGAAATTAAACAAAGAAATATTACTGGTGTGTATTACTTGATAAAGTAATGGAAAAAACCTGGCGCCATTTCAGCATACGTAAATGTCCCACTCTAACAGACAGCTGTCTCCAGTGTCATTTAAGTACGCTTTTTGCTTAGATCATGTTCAATGAATCACGAAAATCAATACAGAGAGAACACACACAAAACCACACTGCAGACATGCAGAGGAATCAAGCATGTACCAACTAGCACCAGTCTCTTCTGGGGAGAGACGTGCCAAATAAACACAGACTAGTTTTCCCAACAACATTTATTTAACTCTTAGTAGTTAATTAACAGAAGTCATGACGACTGGTTATTTTCTAACCAGCTACCACACTGGAGAGAACGATGAACTTCAGGCTTACCGCCGCGGAACGCTCTCCCACTCGTCTGCCCGCCCTCTCCCGCGCCAGACGGCACACCTCGCCTTGAGAGACCCGGCCTCCAGCCCCTGCAGCTCCCCGCCGCGGGCACGCGCTCAGCGCAACCGGCCGCTCCGGGAGAGCGCGGCTGGGCCATGGCGGCAGGGACGTTCCCCACCTGCCGCTCACCGGCAGCGCGCGCGGCCCCCGCAGCGCGGTGCTGCCCGCCGCTGCGGCCAAGGTGCGAAGCCCACCCTGGGTCCTCGCGGCAGCGGGTGCGTTCGGCCAGCACCGCCTCCCGTCCCTGCCCACGGACCAGCCGTTTGACGGCCACGCTGCCGGAGAAGGATCTGGCATTTCTGTAACGCACAGGCCCCCCCGGACAAATTATACAGCCTGTAGTCCTGGGCCACAGGAAGCTGCCCCGCTGCTGAAGCGTGCCAAACACAGTACTTCTTTCAGCTGACAATCACCTAAAACGAATTTGAATGACCAAAGCTCAATAAAGTGTATGTTTTCAGGAACAAACAAAACACATGTCATGGGTGTCTACATCTAGCAGCAGAGTTCTAACATAATGCAGAGTGAACACCAATTAAAATAGCTCCTGCTGAACAGAATCTGTCCTGCGGCAAGCCGAGGGGCAGAGTGCCAGCCACGACACTGTACAGCCATCTTGGCGAAGTCCCACAGCAATGACCACCAGCCTCGGACATCTCAGGCCAGCTTCAGCGAGGCAACAACAGCATACGCTCACGTGGTCATTTGCTACTGAATACATAAAAACCCCTCTACGCAACACTTCCGAAATTACTACTGTTGAAGCAGATTTTTGCTTTGCACCCGGCTGTTCCCTATTCCCAAGGCATCCACTAACGTATTAGCCATTTCCTTTCTGAAAGGACTAACCCAAAGCAGCAGTACTCAGAAGCACCAGCGTCGCAACAGCTTCCCCGCACAAGGTCCAGGCCGTTGCCCAAGGCCCCTGCCACCGCAGGTCTCCAGCCCGCCCGCAGGCAGCCTGGCACTTCAGCAGAGCTCAGCACCAGCGAGCCAACACGCGGATCAGAGCTGAATAAATGAATTCTTCATCAGTGCTTTTAATACATTATTTTTTTTCTGTGTCAGTTGGCTGAATAAACACAGAAATTACTAAAACATCTCCAGAACTCCCAGAACTGTCTGAATATATGACCTTACTTGACAGTTTGAGCTAGTAAAAAAATAAGTCATCCCTACTGATCCGTGCCACAGCCATTTGCCTTTTGTTTGTGTTACACTCACCAAGGGCGTGGACAAGCCTGCATTCGTTTGTACTGGAGCTCTGGGCTAGAACTGTCTCACTGTGGTCTGATGGAAGAGACTTCCTTCTTGTCCTCCTCGCAGTTTCCAGAAAAGATCATCTAGTACTCCTCAGGGATTCCCAGCACAAAGATAACCAGGACTGGGGCTAGCAGAGTTTGAAACTAACAAACCAGTGAACTGCTACGGCATGAAGTTGGTTTTGGTCAGGGTTTTTTTAATGAAGAACCATTTATACAATTAAACAAAATCTCCCTGCCTAGAATTTTCCTGAATTAGAAGAACAATGCAGCATTTTCTTAATACCTAGTTCATGACAAGGCATTAAACTGAAATTTAGCTACCTACAAAAGTTATATGGCATAAATCACTTCACTAAGAAAAGCACTTTGGTTTCTGCTCTTTTTCTGTTCCCTTACTGACACCACGATAATTTTCACTCCCTCCAAGTCCTTCACAAGATCATTTTCACTCCATTTTCTGGAACCTCCCCTATCCCTCACCTTCACCTCTGCCTTCCAGTCTACGCACTCTCTCTCTCTCGGCCACCTTCTCTCCCGGCTATCTTGTGCACTAGAAGAGCTTCACATATGCTACACAGCAGATCATTTCCTTACATTGTCACCTTGCTTACAAAAGGATTAGACTGAACTCATGCTAATGTCCAAGAAAGAAGTTAAGGGAGGCAGTGATGAATAGTGCCCGAAATACTTCCTCCTTCAGCTACGCAGCTGGCAGGAACGTGCAGCCGGGGTAGATCTCATGCAGGGCACCTCAGCAGCAGAAGGCTAAGAGAGAGGTAACTGACTGCCTCTTCCACCCTCACACTTTTTTTTAAGTAGCTTTTCTAACTGAAGGCAGTGTGTGATCTCAAACTACTTTCTTCTAGCTGGGATCAACACCTTTTTTGTTCCCGTTTTTCCTATCAGGTTCCGAAGGGTGCAGCAAGGTGCCAGTCAGCTGCTATCTTCAGCAGTGACTCTGAACGTTTTCATAACACAGCACCTGGGGTTTGCTGAAGGTAAGTGTAGCTGGACACAAGTTAGCACTGATCCACAGACATAAAAACACTGCTGCAAGAAACAGAACTACCAACAACAGATCTTCAAATAACAGCCCTTGGAAGAGACGACTTCTTACCTGCAGCTGTTTGGACGGCCATGCATTTCTGGATCTGCAACTGTACACTGCCTTCCAGTTCTCCTCCTCAAGCCGTAATTAAATTCTACATCTCACTGCTGCACTCAGTCTGTGCTCTTTCTTTAAAGTCCTGAAGCTGCTACATCTCTGTATGACCAGAGGTAGACAATCTCACATTAGCACCACATAGCCAGAGAGCATAAGGCAATTCTCAGCTACAAACCGCTGGGAACGTGAATCCTGAGCAAAGGCTCCGCTCCGAGGTCTGTATGTGACAAGAGGCGCGCAGCCCTAGCTCACCTGTCACCACCTGGGGAGGAAAGGGGAAGATGTCTGGACAGCTCTGCCATCGCCCATGCAAACGCTTGCGCTGCCATCACACCACGACGCGGGCACCGGCAGCAGCATCGGCTCAGCGCAGGTGGACTGAGCCACAGCACAAAACCAGAACACTGAGGTTCCCACAAGCAACACTGCAGAGAAACCAACCAGCTTCAAAATAATTGTGTAGTAAGCTTCCCAGGGGCAGAGCCACCAAACTGGCAATTCTGGGAGGGCTGTACCAGCTAGAGATGCTGGCAGGTCTGCACTGCTCCCCAGAACGCAGTCCCTGGCCACCCAAAAATCCAGCCAGATTGCCCAGGCTGCCTCAGGCAAGTAACACTGCCCAGAATGACTCCAGCACCGTCCAGCGCACGCCATCCCTCCCAGACTGCTCCGGCTCCCCGCACCACAGCTCCAGGGGCTGTCTTGGGCCACGCTGGCGGTAGAGAAGTTCTCCTACAGAAAGGCAGAGGGTTTTTTGTACCTTCCACACTGCTTTAAGTCTTCATCTTCATCCCCTTCCTCCTGTCTCCTCCCTCAAATTCAAAGTCTTATTATTAGAAATGCAGAAAATGACAGTGATGTTATTTCAAAGCACTTCATACCTGCAATCCTTCTGTGGATAAATCCACAGAATGAATATCCAACATCCCTGAATATAGGGAATTCTCTGCTCAGAATGGAATTTTCTTTGGACTAGTACTAGGAAAAAAAAAAGTAGTGACAGAAACGCAAAAGAAACCCTACTGAGTAGTTGTGTGAGCAAAATGATGCAAAGAAAAGCTAAGCAAAATTCCAGGTTAAAAAAAACCCAATCAACCAAAAAAACCTCCATACCATTTTGAATTTTACTTGTTTTTCTGAAATTTCCAATCCAGCATTTTACATTTGTACAGGTAGTATATTCATTTCAGGTATTTTATTTTTTTAATACTTCCAAGTTGATCAAGGTGATTTAAGTTATCAAGTTGAGTCACAAAGTAAATAACCAAATTTACATCTGATTTTGCACTTTTCTTTTCCTGTTCTTTTCTAGAGAAAGGTTAATTATCGTCCAACACAAATGAACATATTGTTAAGACTAAACACAGACTTTAAAGACCATTTCCCAGGGAAAAGGCAGTCTTATTAACAGGAGAAGGAAGAAGAGAAGATGACTTTTGATTGTCACTGACAGCATGCTGTGCTGGCTTGCCACAATGGGGAGGAACAGCCCCCAGAGTTACCGCTGCAGAACTTTGCTTACCCCCAACCAAGAACTGGGGCAAGAGATGCAGAGAGTGCATGGAGTAAGACAGCGACAGAGAAAGAGAGCAAGCAGGCTGCGAGGGAAGCACACTGCACAGGACAGAGCGGGGCACACGTGGCAGCTCACGGGAAAGGGCAGAGTACGGCACAATTGTTTCGGAAGGTCTGCTTTATACCGTGCTTGGCACATTTCATTAGCCCAGCCTTCACCAAGGCAGCCCCGTGCCTCCACTCCAACATTCAGGAACTCAGGTTAGAGTTTTTATAGTTCACATTTTACCATAATAAAAAGCAATATATTTACTTTGATTATTCCCTCTGTTATGAATAGAACATTTCAAAAGTTTACTTTTAATTGGAAAACAGGCTTACAACAGCTTGACTGTGCTAGTTATGCAAGAAAAATTATCAAAACGTTTTGCTGCTGAGGCCCATTTACTGGAGAAAGGACAGTGTAGCCGCAGCTACTGAACTAAACTAACCAAACCAGTCAGTTATCTTGTTGTCTGGGTGACTGGGGGGGCGTCAGGGGATAAAGCTGCCCTGTTCCTCAGCTCATACATCAGGTGGGAACACGCTTTTCTGCTTTCAGAAGTCCCAGCTGACTCATCCGCTCTGAAGTGACTCCACCAACGGAGCACAGGCGGTCCTGGCCAGGCAGCAGGACCAACGCCACTGCAGCCGGCCTGCTGCCGTACCTGGCTGCGGGGCTCGGCCACCCGCCCGTTCCAGTCCTCTTCAGGCTCCGTACCATCTTGAAGTGAATCAGAGAATGGTTTGGGCTGGAAGAGACCTTAAAGACCATCCAGTTCCCATCCCCACATCCTAGGCCTTCCATCAGCCCGGGGCGCTCCCAGCCCCGTCCAGCCCGGCCCTGGGCACTGCCGGGGACGGGGCACCCACAGCTCTCTGGGCAGCCTGGGCCAGCGCCGCACCACCCTCACCGGGAAGAATTTCTTCCTCATGTCCAATCTAAACCTGCCCTCTTCCAGTTTAAAGCCATTAACCCTTGTCCTATCACTATGTGCCCTTTTCAGAAATCCATCTCTACCTTCCCTGCAGCCCCCTTTGGGCACTGGGAGCCGCTCTCAGCTCTCCCCGCAGCCTCCTCTTCTCCAGGCTGAACAGCCCCAGCTCTCTCAGCCTGGCCTCACAGCAGAGCTGCTCCAGCCCTCTCAGCATCTGCGTGGCCTCCTCTGGACCCTCTCCAACAGCTCCACGGCCTTCTGCTGTTGGGGGCTCCAGAGCTGGACGCAGCACTCCAGATGGGATCTCACCAGAGTGGAGCAGAACGGTAGAATCCCCCCCTCGCCTGCTGCCCACGCTGCTGGGGATGCAGCCCAGGGTGCCGTTGGGTTCTGGGCTGGGAGCGCACATCGCTGGCTCACGGTGAGCCTCTCGCCCACCAGCGCCCCCAAGTCCTTCTCCTCAGGGCTGCTCTCTTTTTAGGAATCTCTGAAATATCTTTAAATTGGGAGGGAGTGTTTAATCACCTTCATTACCCAGCTGGGGCATTTAATAAACTTTATTTAGCCCGCACTGTGTTCTTTTATGGAAAAAAAAAAAACAAGCAAACAAAAACACAAGTTAAATTAAACACAGTCAACTCCTTAGGTTAATTTTAACTTCAAACACACAACAGCAAAGGTGAGGTGGTGTTCTTCAGGACCTCAGCCTCAGTATCACCTCAGGGGTGGGTCAACTCAGGGATTAAAGTCTCATTATTTCCTCAAATTCTTCCACAGAAGTGTAAGTTTCAGCTTTCTAGTCTTTAAGTGAATTCAGAGTAAAAGCAAATGCTAATTTTTTTGCATGTTTTACATGGAAAATGTTTACTGCATTCATTTTATTTAAAGTTTTAAATTACTTGCAACAGAGAAAACATGTTTTTATGGGTTTGTTCTGTAAGAAGATTGGCCTTTAACGATCAGAGAATAACAGAACCTCCTTTTAATATTCAGATACTTAAATACCTCCTCTGTGTCTCAAGAAACCGATCGAATACTGCACCAGAAAACTCACTGTACTTTTTTCTTACTATGTGAGAAAATTCACTTTAACACCAAGCCATAACTCATGGTCAGCCATACAATCCTAGTTTCTTTCCTTCGGTGTTGGTTTGCTTCTTGACACAGTAGCTCCTGTAGCCTTCTTGACCAACAGTTATTACCCAGAAAGAAGATGCATTAAGCATACTTTTTTCTTCACGCTTAGAACCAAAGACGATTGCATACCAGCCGTAACCCGAAGAAGAATTTGGGTAAAGGTGATAAGCTGCACCAAGTTCTCAACCAACACATCTAACAGACACCTTTTTCACACAATTGTGATCTGTACACTGAGGTGTTAAATCAGACACTTCTGGCTCGTCCAGCATTCGGTTTTTGAGTTAGTATGCCATTGTGAACCGAATCTGGGACACTCTCCATCCTTCTGGGATGTTCAGCAGTGCCAACAGAGCACACAGGCAGCCACTTCCACGTCCCTGCAGAGCCACCCCGGAGCACGACGCAAAGGACAAGCAGATCTTCAACATAAAGCAGTAAACTAAAAAAATAACTGTTATTTACGGATTTGTTACAGGAAGGCCATAACTCCAAAAGATGAGGTACAGAGAAACCAGAAGAATTGTTCTCAAAGCACCTTCAAGAGCTAAGAACAAGCAGGCACACTCTCAGCACACTACATGTTCCTGCATCAACTTCTACAACTGCAACGTGCACATTTTCAGAAAAATCCCTCACTTCATGTGCAACCAAACACACGTGTGGGGCTGAAACAAGACCTATCATGTCAAAAAAGCCCTAACATTTTTTGGAAGAATATTTCAGAACTTTGAGGGGAGAAAAAAAAAGAAAAAAACCCAAACCATTTGATATCCTTTCACACTACTGGCACATCAAACTCAAGAGATTTCATTTTACAGGTGATTGTTCACTTCTGTTCATGGTTTTGGTTTGTTTTTTTTTCCTTCATGTTCACCTTGGTCAGCATTTTACAAAGAAGCCTTTTCCATGCACACTTAATTGCCATGCAGGAACTCAGCAGACGCCCACCAAGCCCTACTCCTTTGCAGGACCCCGAAGTCCAACCCACAGGGGATCACTGCCATGCAATGTGCACCAGGGAGACTGCAAGGCCTCCAGCCTTCGCACAACGGAGAACAGTCCCTCACACCTCCCGCCGACACAGAGCTGCTAAAAACCACAGTCCTCCCCCTGGGAGACGTTGCATGTGCTACCAGAACTGCTCAGGTAAGAGAATCCCGAGTCAAGCACGCAATCCGATGCCACTGCCTTTCTTCTGGCCTGCCACCAGGAACCATACCGTGGTGCCACAGTGCTATGGCATCCAGTTACTGCACCAGCTGGGACACAAACTGCGGGGCAAACACCGGGACACACCGCCTGAAATCTCGGGTAGATGTCTTCAGCTACTGCTCTACCCACCCTCACGAAACGCTAAGCGTACGCAGAGCTGAACAGCGCTAACAGCTGATAAGCAATAACTTATTTTGTTCATACAGCCACGTGCCTGGCCTTTTGCCATTAACCCCCCTCACAGCCCCACGCAGGAGTCCCGTGAAGCCTTCCTCAGTGTCCCTCTTTCGCCTCTACCCTCATCAATCACTGTATCTGTCCAGAGAGCCAAACTCCATCTCCAATCTCCAGAATTCTCCTTTAAGAGGCCCGACAGAAGAGGAGACCTTCAGTCCCCGCACGAGGGTTCTTCATCCTGCAAACCTCATGATCTCAGTGCGTGCCAGGACCACTTCCAGTTCACAGGCATTTGACTCCAAGCCAAAGACCCTACACAAAGCAGGTTGCATTGGTTCTCCAAGTTTCAGGCTGGTTCCGGTCTCACTGCTACAGGCAGTTAGCTACACCCAAATTCTGTGGTCCTCTTTGCCTAATATTCCCTCAGATCTCCTCCACAGCTTGTTGAAGGAGGCTCCTTTGCTCTCCTACGTTCCCCACAAAGTCCTCCAACTTCCTCCAATTGCTGCGGAGTCCCCCAATCACACAATCCTCCAAAGCAATCCATCCTGTTATGAATCTTTCAGGACCAAAGAGAGCACAGAGAGCACTCTTCAGGGAAA
>WHYT01017049.1:225351-253368 GCA_009806455.1 Tetrax tetrax
GCGCCCCCTGGCGGCCGCCCGCCGCGCTGCAGCCCATCCGGTACCATCCCGGTACCGGTACCCGTACCATCCGGTACCGGCACCCGTACCCATCCGGTACCCATCCCTTACCCTTCCGCTGCCGCCCGGACAGCTGCCCGCCGGCGGGGAGCCCCGCCGGACACCGGCCCAGCGGAGCCCCGCGCGGGCAGCGGCGCGGTTCCCTTGCCCGAGGCGGGGCGGCCTTCGCGCTGCGAGCAGCAGGGCCCCGCGCCTCGCCCCAGGCCTCGGAGAAGGCCGTCTGCGGTGCCCGCAGCCTCGGAGGCCCTCGCTGGCGCGGGGAACGTGGGCGACCCGCCGGCGGGTGGCCCAGGGCCGCAGAGCAGCCGGCTGCCCTGGCCCCGGGCACGACTTTTTAACGGCGCGGCGGGTGAACCAGCCGGGCACGCGCTTGTGCACCGTCCTGGAGATCTCCAGAGAGCGCGAAACCTGGAGGAAGAGAAAAGCGCCCAGCGACAACAGTTGGGCTGTGTGCAACTTCTGCACCACTTGAGGGTACGTCAAGGCTACCGTGATGTAGCACCCTGATCTGAGTGTTCTGGTGAACCGCCGTCACCGTGCCGGTTGCGCTAAGTAAACATCACTGGGACTTCCAGAAAAGGCACGGGTTTCTTTCTGAGGAGGATAATGAGGCAGATTTCCAGAACAGTTGCATCTAATTGCTATCAACGGAACCCTTAAATTATCACATGATGAATTAGAGACACAAATACCTACACATTACACCAGCCAGAGCAATTCTGAGCAGACCAACTACATCAGAAATTCCCAAACAGTATTGGCCTTGTGGTGCTCTGCATATGTTCCTGACTTCAATCCCGTGATACCGGGCTTCCCGGTGGCGCTCTGTGTTTCCTCAAGCCGGGATGCGACAGCAGAGCGCTCCGTCGGCAGTGAGGAAGGCAAGTCCCACCACACCAGCAGCTCAGGCTGTGTGAAACCATTCTGTCAGGCTCCATTTGTCAAACCCTGCCTGAAACATTAACTTTGTTCCCAAAGACTTCGGACCTTATCAGCTATTTCACGTCTCTCTGCGATCAAGACGGGGCTGCCATCGTCGCGCCGTGGTTCGCTCTCACCCGCCCGGGCACGTCGTTCCGTGTTTATGGCCGCGCTAGACCATGAGCGTGTTCTCCCAGGCAAAACCGCAGCGCGCAGCGCTCGCTGGCTATGAACCCCAGTGGGCTTTAGCAACCCACAGCACGCAGCAGGGGGCGAACCACAGAGATTTCCCTCCTTTTCCGGGGGGGCGGCACCGAAGGTGTGCGCAGAACACGCCGAACTGTGTTCTTGTGGGGCAGCGAGACCCTGAGGCTGGCTGAGCACCGCCTGCAGCTGTGGGGGCAGCAGGGAAAGATGCCAGGCCAGGGGAGAGGCGTGCTGCGCCGTGTCATTTCTCCTGTATGACAGAGGACCTGTTTTGTTCTTTCGCTCAGCACATACAGCACTTCCCGAGCAGCGACAAGAGCATCTGTGAGACAGGAGGTAAGGGACAAGGAGGAGTGAAAACAGAGGACACGGAGAGGTAGCACGAGTGAGGCTGGGACAATACGGGCAGTTCTCGCCGCGGTGGTGTCGGGGTGGGAAGCGAATGCTGGTTCCCTTGGGAAAAGGCAGGTGCACGGAGGGTTTGGGAAGTGCTCCCTCAGAAGCTCCTTTGTGCTGCAGCCCATTAATGCACCACTCTCCAAATGTGGCCAGGATTTGACTCATTATGAGTAATAGGAATGTTTTAAACAGAGAAAAGAGTACTAATTCCCTTAAAAATACAGATAGGTCTACATTTGGCTCAACAGTACGAGGCCAGTAATTTTCCACAGTGTACTGCCAAATAACTGAACATGGCATTAAAGTAGCTCATGTGTAGGTGTTCCTCAGGAGAAAATACAGCTCTAGCAGGGACCGTTTTCCAAAAGAGAAGACTGAAGGTTGTGTATCTAAATACAACTTTACCAAATCTAAGTAAACAGCTAAATTTCCAGAAATGCCAAGCTTCCTTTCAGGCTCCACAGGTGGTGCTGACAGCCAACACTTCTGACAATCTAGCTGCTTGTTTCCAGCCTAAAGCACTTTTGAAAATAGTAGCCCACGTGGTTAATAGAGCACATAACAAAGGGTGACATTGTTGGATTAAAAGCCATCTCTAATAACAGGTTGCAGGATTTCCAGGCAACTCAAGAAACTGTATGGGCATGAAAAAGTTTCTGCTTCGCTTTTGGTAGAATAATGAGTTTTGGAAACTTGTTTTCTAAGCAACCCGCACATGGCTTGCTAAGAGGCAGCTGTTGCTAAGAGCTCATTCAAAGCCACCAAAGGAACTAGGGAGAGAAACTGGGATTAGGTCTCGGCAGCTCCTGCCCACAGCCTCCTGTAACTGGATCGCGTACTGTTTACATGCAGCTGATTTTTAATTAATAGTGAAGATGGGGGAAGAATTAGGTTAGTGAAGCAATCTCAGCATAATTGATAAGCATGACTATTTTCTGTCCTTTGGAATAGCACTTCTTAGTCAGCAGCAGCAGCATCCTTACGAATAAGTTTGCCTTCCAAAAGGTGCACTTTTTCAATTACCTTTTCTATCATTACCATAAGTGTTGATAGGAAATTCCAGCTGTAAGTAGAACTTTATCTGCAATAACAGTCTTTGGGGAGAAAAACGGCGCTGAAGTCTAAGATGAATTTCGTGACAAGGCGTTTCATTTCGTGGCTGGCAGCGGTGTCCCAGAGTCGGGACCGCCGGTTCTGCCGCTGGCCGTCTCTCTGTGCCTCAGTTGCTGTGATGGCAGCAAAACACCTGGCTTTTCAAGTATTTTCCAGTCCCTCAAGGAAAGGTGTTCTGGATTTAATGAGTGTATTCATACATAGCTGGCTGCGCAGCAGTACGAGGAGTGGAACATGATTAAGTTTGGGGTCTTTCCGTTCACAGCAGAGCACCTCCTGTGGCTACTTTCCATGCCAATGTTCAGGTCGTAACTTTGTCCCCGACAACGTGTGTATTAATCAAGGTGTAATAATGGCTTGTGTACTACGTGTGTAAACTGCCACGCACAGACATCAGAATAAACCCGTCAATGTCCATGCAAATATCATCTTCTTTAGAAGTACGTGGGCCCAGAAAACAATTGTTGTAGAGCAGGTTCACCCTGTCACCCTTACACGTAGCACACTCTCCCAACAAGACAGCAAGTACAGCAGAATCGGGCTTCTCTGTTTTGAATCTGTTACCATGGTAACCTGAAACCCCTTTGTACTTCATAAATTCTGCCTCTCTGGAGCGGCTGAAATTTCAAGACAGACCACTTCACCACTCTTTGAGTGCAGAACCAGGTCAGGCAGTTTAAAGGTGACACAGAGGAAATGTTTTGAAGACCGGGGAGGTGCTGGACCCCAGACCAGTCACCTCATTCACTCCAGTGATCTCCCTTCGGACTCCGAGTCTCCAGCTGAGTGGAGACGTGCCATTCCCATGAGCGCGGCGCCGGCTGGGCACGCGCCGCGACTCGCCGGGTTACTTGGCACCCTCTAAGCACCTCTATTTCAACAAAGACTGTGAGAACTTTCCTGTGCCGACCAGCTCCACGCGACCCCGGGGCGAGGCGTGGGAGGCTGCGGAGTGGAGAGCTCTGATCCCCTCCTGCCGCGGGACAGGAGCAGGCAGGGCTGGGGGGGCTGCCCAGGACAATGGGAGGGCTCAGGGTCAGTACGGAGCCGAACAACAAGGCCTGATCAGCAAAACAACCCCACAAACCCACACTGGGATTCCTTTAAAATACGCAGAAAAGATACTTTTGTTAGAGTACGTGAAATGAGGCCACACATGAGAAAGCCTACCTAATGATTACTTGGAGTCTTGCTGAGGTTTTAAACTGTTCTGGCATTATTAAAATCAGTACTTAAAGACTTTGCTTATGTGTTGGAGGTGAGCTGCAGTACAGAAATAATACTCCAGGTGACCTTCCAAGCTGCTGCTTGTCATGGATTAGTTTCTTTTGCCATGGGGAAATTTCTAAATATATATACATGCAAATAAGCAAATCTTTCAGTTCCAAGGTAGCAATGGTTACATCACTGCCCCTTCCCAAGCGTACAGCACAGCATCCTTCTGAGTACAGCTGCTGAGAAAACCCCGGGAAGTACTTGGGTCTGAAATTAAAGAGCTTGTTTTAATATTTAGCTGTGATAGATTTGACTGAGAGTACATGTATTTCATCAGGCGTCTGTGAGTCAGGCACATGAGTCACAAAAGGAGCCGCGCTCGGGCTGCCGAAGACAGCCGGTGAGGCCTGTCCTAACAGTTCCAGTGCGTGCAGAACTCCCATTAATTCCTCTCAGGAGATGTAATTAGCGTGAGGACAGAACAGAGGACATGCATGCTGTCCCAGCTGCTCTGGAAAGCGCCTGACCCCAAGCACCTTCTTTGCGCCTCCTTGTTCAGGCCCTTACATCACACACACACCTCAGGTCGTAAATCCCACGGACTCGCTGCCGTCGGGGAGCCAGGTGCCGTACAGTGTGAGCAGAGAGCCCTACTCCAAGTAATTAACTGTAACAAATAATTGCTACTACCTCAGTCTTACGCAAATTGCACAGTATTATTAAATTAAGCAAGCCATATTCTTCCATCTGAGCATTAGCAGCATAACTCATTTTCATTCCTTTTTTAAAATAGCACTGGTAATTAGTCCTCTCTGCTTTCCAAACCGATCACATGCAGCATTGTGTTTTCTCCAAAACACCCACCAAAAGTGTTCAAGTTCGCTAATTGCACAGATTCACTTCACACGGCTCTGCAACTTCTTTCTGCACTGGGTGTTATTTAGGAACAGCCAACTGGAAGGTATTGAAATTATGTTGAAAAATAAATGATTAAAATTGCTCCCCAGCTGGGTGGGAGACCGTGCGTGCCAAGTTTCAGCCCATGAGAACTACAAGGCCGTCCCACGGCCCGCGGCCTGGCGCGGGAGGTCGGGGTGGGCATCCCCGGCGCGTCCAGTGCCGGCCCTGCGCCCCGACGGCCCCGCTGGCGCAGTCGCCCCCTTCTCTTCCCGCTTGGCTGGGGAGGGTGCTTTTTTTGGCCTCTGCTTGTGTCATCTGGCATTTAAATGTAACGAGATCTCTCCTTGCTAACATTTATAGCAGCAAAATATTTAAGTTCCGGGGCTTGTAACACATGTTACTGATGTCCCGTTGCCAAGCCCAGCTGAAGGCTCCCCAAACCCTTCTCTGCGCTCACGTCGGGTCCGTGCCAGCTCCTGGCTGCATGGCAGCGGGTGAGCAGGAGCTGCCGGGGGTGAGCGGTGAGCGCCACCGGCACCAGCACACCCCGAGGCAGCGCTGGAACCCCGGGTGCACTCACGGTGCCGGGGGGACGGGAAAAGACCACCTGCTCTGCCTCCGGGCAACACATGCCCGCAAAGGACCGCCGGGCCCCACAGCGGCGGTGTGGCAGATGCAGCTGCCCTTGAGCCTGCCCTTGCCGGTTCCGCAGCCGCTGCCCGTGGGCATCGAGCTGGCAGGCACCGCCGTGTGCCGGCTGGGCCAGAGGTGACGGCGAGCTCAGAGCAGTGACGGCCACGTCCCCTCTGTCTGCGGCCAGGGCCACGGCTCAGCGCCGGGCTGGCTCCGGGTGCTGGTTGCAGCCGGAAAGTGCCAGCTCAGGAAGGGCAAGGTAGGGTTTGTCCAATGGGTCCGTGCCATGGGGCTGAGGAGGGAGCGTACGAGGACAAGCCACGGCCATCAGCCTGCCACTTTGATCAGAGGCGGTAATTAAAGAGAGAAAGCGGTTTAACGTACCTCATTCAGTAACGCATGTGCTAGGGCCTGTACTTAAACTCTCCCACCGCTCCCGCTGCAGCCCGGGCGGTCAGTCTGCAAAAACTGCCTGGAAAGGCAACGCGGAGAGCGAGCATGGCGTGGTCTGCACACGTGGAGATGGCGTGGGGCCTCCTGTCCTACACCCCCTCGCCCCTCCCTGGAGCCCGCGGTGCCAGGCTGCGCAGCGGGACACTCCAGCCTCCCTGCGGCTGCAGCGCAGGAGGGGAGCTGGGCAGAGGCACGGGGGCAAGTGGAAAGCGATGCCTCAGTCCCACAGTTGTCTGATAAACATGTTCCTGGCTTTTGGAGCAGCCTGAAGCAACATCAGACGTTACCAAGGAGTCTCTTCTTCCTGCTCCTGTTTTACACCTTGTAGCGATAACCTCCGAGCTTTGGACGCTGGCCCTGATCAGTCTGCACCGGGACGCTGCTTGTGTGGGCGTTTGTTCCTTGTGCGCGGGTGCTGCTCAGCACCGTCGCTCCACAGCCGGCGAGGGACGGTGGTGGCTCCAGGCCACCACTCACTGGCCCATCCCAGCAGTGGTTTGGGGTCGTCCCAAAGTCACAGGTCCTGGATGCCCTGGGGACCTAAGGGGTTGTGAGGAATAAGAAGAAAGGCTTCTGATCCTCATGGTGACAGCAGGGAGCTCGAGTTGTAAACCCCAAATGCTCAGTCAGACAATCAGCAAAAAAAACCATTTTCAAACCTCCAGATTTTTGAGCCAGTCTCCAGATCTGTCTCCTTGCAGTCCGAAGCTCTGGGGTCAATTCAAGGGAGCCCTCGCCTCTGATAGAGCGGAACAGGCAGAGAGCAGCTGTCTTGGCCACTGGCATCCTCTTCTCCCACTCGTCTTTTCCAGGGCTTCCCACCTCTCCGTGGGCTGAGGAGTCCCTCAAAGGTCTCGTTGCCTGCGGCACCCCAGCAGACCCACTCTGTGACAGATTTCTTCAGCCTCCTGCTGGGCTGGAAAAGCACGGCCAGTATTTCAGAGCAGCTCTCGACGCATGGTCTTCTGTTCAAAGAGTAGGAAAGAGAAGCAGACTGCCGTCACCAAATGTGCCGTCACCTCTTAGAGTGAGAGGAGGTAATGGACATGAGATCTTGGTCCACAACGTGGACCGCAATTCCAACGTCTCCAAAGCACAGGGCATAAGATCAGAGCAGCAAAGGACTGGACCTCAGCAGCTCCTCTGAAGGAACAGCTAAAAGGGATGGCAGCCTCAGAATGAAGATCATTGTCATAAATCAATTCTCATAAAGCCAGGCACCATTTTTATTTTCCTCTCCAACAGCTCATTAAGTAGCTGGTGAAGGGAAGACGTGTAATTTGTCGTCTGACTCACGACAAGGAACTCGTCCTGCTCGCTGTGATGCTTCTGAACAGCTGGAAAGGGAACTCTGGATGTGACAGAAATAACCCAGCAATGTATCAGAGGGCAGACAGCCTAGCGCGGTTAAGGGCAGCGCGTGCTGGGAGGTACCGTTGTATTTTAAATAAAGCACTTCGGAAGGTCCCAGATTTCTTCAGATCTTCTGTGACTGGCGGGGATGACAGCCTGAGTCGTGTCCTCCTCTCTCGGACAAGCCCGAAGCCATCTAGCTGGATGCTCGACCGCAGGGTCCTTTCTGGGGAGCACAGTTGTTGTGTGCGTGATGAAACGTGGCTGGAGTACGCTGGGGTGCACAGCAAAGCGCCGCTGCCGTGGCTCAGCTCCAAACAGCGCCCGGTGGGCTGGGGGGTTGGGGAGCGGTTAGAACCGATTGTGTAACCTGCTCTCAGCAGATAGCGGTGCCAGCGTGAGAGGAAATAAAGCCAGGTCATTGCTGTAGAAAGGACGCTTCACTCTACCAGCCTTAACGTGACTTATTTGGTTTGGGCTTCTTTTTGCAAAGCAATAAGGAAGCTTTACAGATTTGGGGGTTATCTGAGACTCATCTAATTAACAGACTTGCAACTGCTGGCCAAATAAAGGAGGCATGTCATGGTTTAGCTCCACTCAGCAGCTAAAATACCACACAGTTGCTCACTCACTCCCCCATCACCATCCCCCAAAACAGGACAGGGAGGAGAATTGGGAAAGAAAGGCAAAATGCACAGGTTGAGATAAAAACAGTTTAAGAGAACAACAAATTAAAAGAAAACAGAGATGGGAAACAAAACCAATACCAGCAAACACTTAAGCCCATAACTCACAGCGCAGCAGCTCAGGGCGGATCCCACTGCCCAGCTCCCTCCCAGCAGCCAAACCCATCCCCCAGCCCCATCCCCACTTTATCCCCTGAGCACCACGGCCTGGGACGGAGCAGCCCTGGGCTAATTGGGGTAACCTGTCCCAGCTGTGGGTAACTGGTAACGATCCCAGCTGTGTCCCAGCCACAGGGGCCAGCAGCCCCAGCTCTGGTGAAAATTAACTCTGTCCTAGCCAGAACCAGGACAAAGTACGCCGTGGAATACTTAATTAAATTGCCTTTGTCTCATTACCTGAGACGAGAAGTGAACCAGCAGAGTCGTACCAGGCACAGGGCTGAGCAGGCGGGAGGGCAGCGGCGGGCAGCACCTTAAACCCTAGGGCACGGCCCGCGTACGTCGCCTTTGCTGGGGAAACAAATGGGCAGAACGAGCCTCTTCCACCGTTTGCCTTAGTTTTGCCACCTTTCACTTGTGTCCTCCATGAAAAAGACACCAGAGCCACCACTCCACAAAGATGCAGGGCTCCTCCGTGGTGCTGGGGATTTTCCCTAGGTTTCCTCCACGGACCCCAGAAGATGTGCACACACAGACCCTGTGCGCATCGTTTTGTCCCCTGCCTGGGTCACCCAAGGCCTTTTCAGGCCAGTACACAGACACGTGAACTGGAAACGTGGTGGGAAGCACGCGTAGGCTTCTTGGCTGCTGGGAAAGCACTCGCCTGCTGTTGGACGGCTGGTCCTGGAGGTCTGCGTGCCCGCGGGTGCCCTCAGAATACTATCAATGCCAAAAGCAACGTGCCTCCCTGAGCCTGCACCTCGGGTGCACCGCCTGCCCCCGCACCGCTCACCCCTCCGGCCCCCGCCCCCCAGGCCACCGTGCCCTGTCCAGGCCAGGACGGGGGCTCGGCACTGGAAATCCCACCAGCCCAGGTTTTATCACTGCTTGAGGAGTTTTCCCCGGGCCGCCTGCACGACATGGCCTGAGCTGTCTGTGAGTGGTCCTCCATATTTACAGACGTCGAGTTTCGGTCCCCCCGATTTTGTCTTTGGGGTCCAGCTCTGCAGTCAGGCTCTGCCTCCGTTTCCCAGCATGGGGCTGACAAACCTGGCTTTGTCCCCGCAGTGAAACTCCGGTGCTGGTTGCTGCAGGCACCCTCCTCTGGTGTTTGGGTATTTCCAGATTTAGCCGCTGCGGGAAAACAGGGCTGAAGAGGGCCGGCAGAGGGGAAGGGGGGCGGCCTGCAGAGCTGGCCCCTGGCCCAGCCAGACGGGAGCCACCGTCCCTGGGAGAAGGGAAGCGCTCTCCTCCTTGGGGGTGCTCTGTTCTAATAAAGGCAAAAGAAAATAAGCACAATTTCTCAAAAAACTCCCGTGAAGTTACCGAATTCAGTGCTGAAACATTTGTGTTCAAGAGCCTTTGCTGTGGTGTGCCTTACGCAGCAAAAGCAGAGTGGAGTAAGGCCCCTCGTCGTGGCCGGCACGCTGAGCTGCTCTGCATGTCGCAGGAATGCAGGTGCAGCCCCAGCTCCACAGACACGCTCCGCGTCTGCCGTTTCTTTCAGCACGGGTAGGTTTCCCAGCCCATCACCAGTGACAGGCCAGCGCCCGCCGCCCTCTGCGCGTTTCGGTCGAGCTCAGGCTGCCAGGAGCCGTGCTCCCTCCTCGAGCAGCCCGCCCGAGTTACCAGCAGTGCCGGCATCGTTCTGCCAGCGCTGCAGCCGTGGGCCTCGCTCGTGGTGTCGGGGTCACCTACACCTTCAGTCTGAGGACATCGGCTTCTCAATTAATTTTTTATAAAGGCTTGGGATACGCAGCTCAGAGTCAACTGCTGGTGCTGGCTTAAAAGCTGCTGGTTTTATCACCGTGGTAAATTAATTACTGCTGGAGCGGGAGGTGAGCGCAGGAATGTAAATATTTATTAGAGGGTCTGTGTGCAGATACGGAGATGTGCTGCCAGCTCGGGTGAGGACCGGCGTTTCCTCAGCGCGCCTGCCCGGCCTGCCGGCTCTGCTGGCCAGCGCAGGAATGATGGCAGCAGGAGCTGGATGTGGTTTTGCAGAGGAGTTTGTACAGCGTCTGCAGCGCAGAGGAGGTGAGGCTTTCCCAGCAGCAGCGCCTGTTACCGTACCGTAAGCCTGTGGCATCGGTGAGGCAAGCAATTAATAACTGAAACAGATGAAGACCAGGGAGAGAAGACAGAGCGCGGCGCTCCGGGCTCAGCCCTGCCCAAGCCGAGTCACCCGGCCGACGCGTGGGCTGGGGAGAGGGACCCGTCCTCCCTCCGGCTGGTCCACGCTGCTCCTCCCTCCCGGGAACGCTGTGCAAGGCGGGAGCGCCGACGCCATCCATGACACCCCAATGATTTGTCCCATTTTGGTCCGTTCACGTCATGTTCAGCTGCTGAGTGCCAGGGAGGACAGCTGCTCCTGCTCCCACTCCTGCTCCTGCTCAGGAAACAACCAGACGGCTCCGTTTTCCTCGCTTTCACGTCGTGGTTCCTCAGGTGGTTCTTAGTAGGTTGGCTCCAGCGCGCTTGTCCTGCCGACGCTCTCCAGCGCCTTTCATGTTTATTTGCCCACGCTCAGAGGCTGCTGGTGGGACGGCCGCAGGCGGCGTGCCTGCTGCACAGCCCGGCCAGCCTCTGCTGTGCGGAGCAGGGCGACGTCCCCAGCCTCTCCGACGGGCAGCACTGAGCATCCCCATGCGCCCGGAGAGCCCAGACGTGTGAAAGCAGGCGCGTTCCCCACGCGTGCTGCGGACGGCAGCTGGCCTGGCAGGAGCACACCACACCAACAGCCGGCTCCGTTCCCACAGGGCTGCGCCGGTGCGGGCATTGCCTGCCACGCGGCGTGTTCGGGCTCATCACCACAGAGCTGAGCCTCCACAGAAGATGATTCCACTCCGACACCTGCAGCTGCTCAGCACAGAAAGCATCATGGGGCTGAGTTCACGCAGGGCAGAAATCCCTGGTGAAAACTGCAGCAGCGTCAGTTAACCCTGCAGACGTCCCCATCTGACATGTCTCCTGTCGTTTGGTTCCGCAGCGTGCTTTAATGGCGTGCGCGACGCTGCAAGCTTTGGGCAGAAGGGACGGGGCCGGTCCGTCAGCGACAGCCACGGAGGCAGCTGGGGACGGGAGCCCAGGCCAGCTGGTGTGCGTGTCCCCCCGGACAGACAGACTGCGCAGGGTGCTGGGGGGCACCGGGTGCCCGTGGGTGCAGCCCCCGGCTCCGCAGAGAACGCGCTCAGTGCATCTCCCAGGGATGGTTTTTCCTCCGTCCACGGTGGCCGCCTGGTCCCCAAGGCGCGCGTCGCAGTGGCGCAGGCAGGCTCCCCACGCGGGGCCGCGGCGGCCGTGGGCACCCCGAGGCGGCTCACCAGCACCGCGCCCCGTGCCTTGGGGCCCACCCTGCCTGGGGCAGGGACGCAGGGACGGGAGGGAAGGGACAGCCCAGCCAATGGAGAAACGAGGCAAAGCATTTAAAAATGGAAACTGCATCTGACATCATCATCTCTGTGAAAGTGGTTCTGTGTTCTGTGCATTTCTAAATAGCCGGCGTGGGCTAATAAAGAGCTGGCTGCACTTCCGTGGTAACTGAAGAGTTTATCAGAGACGGGAACAAAAAAAAAAAAAAAAAGGAAAGAAATTCTTCTCTCTCTCTGCCTACTGCATGGAGAAACATTTCCACACAAGGTGGCACCTGTCTCCTTCCCTTCTAGCCTGGCTCGGGAGAAGCTAAAAGGCACCTGAAAATATTCTCCGAAAATTACCTCCGAGCAAATAGAACGCATAATTCTTCATTAATTTGCTCATTAGCGATCATTTTTTTCCTAGGCACTAACAGTTAGAGACAGAAGTCAGTTTGGCCGTGACCCACACCGGTATTTAGGAGGGAGGAGCGGGCAGGATGCGTGGGGCTGCCAAAAGCCGCCAGCTGCAGCGCTGGGCCGGGCAGCTCTCACCCAGAGCCTCCCAAGGCGCCAGGGGGGCAAAGGGGAACCCTGCCCAGCCACCCCACCGCCCGAACCTGACTGGGGACCCTGGGTCCTGCTGCAGATGGGCAGGGGTTTGTGGACTCCCAGCAGACCTGCCCTGCGCTGTAGCTGATGGAGCTTAGTGCTTCGTGCCTGGCGTTTTCCATCACAACGCAGGGATTTCAGAATATCTCACACACCGTGCAGACTGCTTACAGCTCTGCTGACGTACGACGTGCTTTTGCATTCAAATGCCAGATGCCAAAGAGGCCTGCCTTCCACTGCTGGCTTTTCCTTTTGATCCTGACCTTTCCACACAAAGAAAATGCAAAATATTATTACATATTAGAAATACAGTATTGCCAGAAATAGCCTATTGCATCAAGTAGCGAGACGGTACCTGGCTGCGGTGCCCGGGCTGTGCTGGGCGAGGTTCACACCGCCTACGGTGGTGGGACAGCCCGAGCCTGACAGCCCGATGCGCCCGTGCTCGTCCCTGGTCCATCCCAGAGCTGGTCCCGTGGCTGGTCAACTCAGGGACTTAATTTTTGGCAGGATCCATCTAGGGTAGCACACTTCCGAGAACAGCAGAGTTTGAAGGAATTACAGAGAGCACTTCTGTCACATGTTCCATAAGAAGCGAAGGATCTTGGATTGTGTGGCCGTGGCAAGGAGCCTCCACTTATAGACAGACACTTCCCATTCCTCAGACTTCGCTTGAAACGCAGCAAATGGGTCGCTGCAGGCTGGGCTGGCCGGGGAGAGCGCGTCCCTGGAGCCAACCTCAGCACCAGCCCGGCCGCCGGCAGAGCCGCTCCGGGCAGCGTGGAGACTGGACACAGCGCCCCGGGCCAGGGCACAGCGCCGGCGGGGCGCAGCCGCGGGCACCCACAACCCCGCGCACCCACAACCCCGCGCACCCACAACCCCGCGCGCTCAGGGTGCCGGGCAGACGGCCCCTCTGAGGGCAGCGGTGCTGCGCAGAGCGCTGGGCGTGCGGCGGTGCAGAGCCGACCCACCGCTCCCCACGCGGGGTACAAACGCCACTCTTGCCAGCAGCACCAGTTGCTGTTTATCCCGATACCGAGCGAAGTCGAAGTTTCAGTGTTTTTCGTAAAATCAGAGCTGGGTTGGGGTAGGGGTGGAATTTTTAGTGCACTGTGCTCCGATTTCAACTTTTTTTAAATGGCCTTTTCTAATACAAAAGGAAATAAATTTCAAAGTAATGAAGTTCCTGCATGGCAGCCTGGACACCGTGCTCTGGAGATGTCACCTGGGATGACATTAGTGACTCGTCTTTTGGTTGGGTGTTTTGCTAGGGTGGGAATCCATCAAAGGGACTGTCTTCACCAAAACGTGCTTGCTGTTGACAAATTGCTCTTTCCAATGGGAAATGGTCCGTGCGAAAGCTGCCCGCAGCTCCAGGGAGAGGAGCCACCGAGCCCCTTTCTCCCTTCCCTGCAACGGCTGCTGGCTGCCGCCTGCGCACTCGCTGCTCCTCGCCCAAGAGACAAGCCTGCCTCCTGCTGTGCTGCTCGGTGGGCGCGTTCTGTCCTGGCACAGGGGCTCTGCCCGGCCCGGCTGTTCCCTAACTCTGCCGTGGCCCTGGGGCCGGCTCCCGCGCTCCCAGGGACTGCAGACGGAGCCCCAGCTCAGGCCGGGGCAGAGGCCGAGCGGCCCCGCGAGCGCTCCGTGCTCTCCCATGCTCGCGCTCCCCACCTCTCGGGGCTGGCACTGTCTTGGGCTCACCATTTGGCGCACAGAGCTGTGAAAGGTTCCTTTCGGATCCCGTGAACACCGCGGAGCGTTACCGCATGGGAACTGCGCTTGCTTCAGCGGAGTCGTTGGGATGTAAACCCGCTGAGTGAGGGCTGCTTCTGGGTCTGAGAAGGAATTTACCTGAACGCCTGCCTCACCAAATGTAGTTGCCATTAAATGTCCCGTTTCAAAATCATCCAGAAAACCACACCAACACTCACCAAACGCTGCTGCTGCCATACAGTGAACTTTCATGTTCCTGAGTTGCAGGAAACAGAATTATTGCACTGCAAATGGACTTGAGGAGAGCGCAAAGAAATGCACGAGTGCTCTTTCTGCAGCTAAAGCTGACGTGTCTCCTGGCACGTGGCAGCCTGTGGAGGCACTGAGTTTCTGCCATGGCTTATGCGTACTAAACTAACATGCTCTTGCTGCAGAACAGCTGGGCTGACGGCATTACATGGAATTGCTGAAATATTGAATACACAAATATAGATGCACGGTTTAGCTTGCCCAAGGCTGCAGGTGAGGTCCAACCTCACGCGACAGCCCCAAGTGAGATGGTGGCTGCCCAGGGGACCTGCTCCGTCCCTTCCAGCCCGGCTGTCTGGGTCTCAGCGTTCTCCAGAAGCTGTGCCGAGGGGCCAACATCAGTCAGCAAGCTGCTCCAGCGCTCAGGTCCTCCGATGATGAACTCATCCCCGGCGCTGAGCTACGGCACCCTGCCGCGGCCCCGCCGGAGAAATCTCGGCAAAACCCTCCGGTGCTGTACATGGAGATGGCGATGCAGTCCTCTCCTCTCCCGCAGCCGCTAGCCGGATGGGCTCGTGGGAAGTGTCCCTTGGGCGAGGACATTCCCCTGTCCCGGGCTGCCCCTTCCCTCCCGGCAAGGGCCGTTGATTCCCGTCATCGCTGACCGTCGCTGTAGCTGCGTTTAATCCTGCTGTGCCACAGCCACCCCGCACACACACAGCCGCGACTGCAGCGACGCAGGCTGAGCACCCAGTTTGTGGAGCGCCACGCTCCCGTGCTTGGCGTTGGGAAGAGGATCGGCGCCTGTGAGGGGAGCCGAGGCCCAAACCCAGCCACGTACTGGCTCATTCACACGGCTTTTCCTGGCTTTATTTTCTTCTCTTCCAGAGCCTCTGTTTTACCCATCCTTGCACGTCACATGCAGGCTGAGAAAGAGTCAAAGTCACAGAGCTCTCAGCTTTGTGATTATGAAAATATATGACCTTCTATTTTTCTGATTTATACAGGGCAAGTTATTAACCCACTTATCTCTGCCCGGGCTTCACATGCCATTTATTTTCTAATGAATTTTCTAATGAATTTCTAGTTTGAGTGGCAAAGTACCTCATCTGTTTAAAATGCTCAATTTCATAAAAATAGACTTTTTCAAGCACTTCTATTGCCCTCTGCGTGGTGTCTGAAAAAGAAAAACCCACACATTTTAAGCCTGCTTGGTTGAGCTGGGTGCAGGGAGAGGAAGGGCAGGGATGGTTTTGCAGCACCCGTAGACGTGCATCCACACGGCGCTGACCGGCAGAGCCGGCGCCGGCAGGACCAGGACGCCTCCTCTGAAAGCCGTGGTTATTCCCCGTGCGGTTATCCCCTGGTGTGTTTCCACCTCCGTAAAGTTGGGAAAGGTGAGGTCTGGACCCTCGTTTTAAACCAATGGAGCCAGCGTCGGTGTGTCGTCGCCTGGGAGGCCCTAGTCCTCTGTGGGGTGTCGGGAGGTGCAGCCTCGCAGACAGCAAACCCAAATCCTAACAAGTTGGGCACGCAGGGCGATGCGGCTGCTACCGCCAGGCCCAGCCGCGCTGCCCGGGCAGGGACCAGCTCGTCCCCCGTGCCGGCCGCGGGCACCCCGTCGGCGTGGGGCGTGCGGGCAGGAGCGGGCAGCTTTGAGGGGACGGGCTGGGGGGCAGGCAGCCAACCCCCACGTGCTGCCTGAAGAGGAATTTTTTCGCGTCCTGTGTTTGAGCTGTGATCAGGCTCGACAAGCACAGCAGCTTCATGACCTCCGCTCGGGCCGTCGTTTGCCTTGCTGTGGTGGACATCTCCTCCCAGCCCTCCCTCCCTCTGCCTGCACCCACGGGCGCCGGCGTCTGTAATGTGCACCCACAGCCCCAGAGAGGGAACAGCGGAAGGATAAAAATATCCATGTGAAAAAAAAAAAAAGAAAAAAACAGAAACCGTGACGTCAGAGCACCGGGTGCCCAGGACAACCCCATCCCGGGACAGCCGGTCCCCAGCTCTTCTCAAGGCAGAGGGGCCCCTCCGCAGGAAAGCGGGCGAGTGGCCGATGGAAAGGGGACAGGATGAGCCCGGCGTGGGCACACGCGTTGCCCCACGGGAGGCGGGTCGTCCCTGGCACTCCCCTGTGTCTCACATCCATCCCGAGGCGTTTATTTTCTGCACATACTGCAGGAGACAGTTTTCTTGCTCAAAATTCAAATGTCTCTTTCTGCCGTGAGTGTTGCACCCAGCAGTGTCCACCCCCTTGCAGGAGCCTTGGCTCTCTGCGGCTCCTCGCCCTCCTGCGGCCGCGGTTTCTGCTGGGCGCGCTGACAGGCGCCGTCCCAGGGCTCGTGCCCAGCTCCCAGCCAAGCCATGCAGACGCGTCGCCGTGCCAGCACGGCACGCCCGTGGCAGGGTGCACGTCCCGGGACCAGGCAGGCTCTGCGGGCACGCCAGCCCCCAGAACGGGCGGCAGCTCGGACAAGGCAGAGCCCCAGCAGAGCTGACATCGTTGCCAATTGACAAAACGACCTCCCCAGGCTGCTTCTCCAGCCCCTGCTTCCGAGTACAAACCCCATTTATCATCCCCGAGCCTCTGTGTGTGCTTTCGGAAGGAAAAGGGGTCTCGCGCCTGACCCCGCAGCAGGCTGTCCGCTTGCGAGGGCTGCAGAAAGGGAAGCCTGGGACTCCGTGCCGCCGCGCAGAAGAAACCGCCGCCACCTCCGCTTTGTGCTCGCTCTCGTGTCCCTGCCCTGGCACACCGCCGAGACAATTCGCACTCGGATGCAGGATCGCTCTCTTCCTTGCATGTCCCCCAGGCACGCTGGGCCTGCGCAGAGCCAGCGCGGGGAGCGGGGGACGCAGCCAGCGCGGGCTGTTCCCACGCGCCCGTAACTGGGGCTCTCCATCCCTGCCTTCCCCGCCGTCCACAGCCCTCCGCAGAGCGATCCCGGGGCCAGCCGGGGCAGGAGGCACGTCTGCACGGAGGGGTCACCGGACCCGGGCACCCTGCACCTGTTGGCGCGGGATCCCAGCTACGGGATGGAGACCAGCAGCAGAGCAGCGATGCTTCCAGGGGCAACCACGCAGCATCACACCACCGCCGCTGTGTTTATAAAGCACTTTTAAAAATTGCATTTTTGGAACAATAAAGCTTCGCGGGATGAAGCATGCTTACTCTCCAGGCTACCAGCCGAGGTGGGGTGAGGGTAACAAACAACCCAGAGGGCGATGGCCCAGGTCTGGCAGGAGCCGGGGGTTATTTCGGGAGAGCGCTGCTGGCAGCAGGAGCAGGGTGGCAGCGGGCCAGCCGACGGCACGACCTGACGCAGGAGAGAGCGGGAACGACCTCGCTGCGCGTTGCCTCATTGCGTGCTCAGCCGCGAGCAGCCACTGGTGCCCGCAGCCCCACCAGCCAGCGCAGCGGTGAACGCGGCATGGCAGCGGTCCGTGCCGGGGATGGCCCAGGCAGGTCACACCGAGGCGCAGAAGAAACTGCCCGACCGGGTGCGCGCTCCGTCGCTGCCCGCGTTTGGTGCAAGGCAGGCCTGCACGGAGGCGCTGGGGAAAGACGCTGTGTTCATGGCTGCAGCGCAGGCACCGAGGGAAACGCGACTCAACCCTGCCCACAACTCCAAGAAACATTCCTGCAATGAAGCAGCAGTGCTCAGCCCCTCTGGCGCAGCAGACATGGGGGCTGGCAGATCAGTAGCTCCTCAAATAGCTACGCACGTCAGGCAGCTGGTTTCTGCCTGAAATAAGTGGGTTTATGGCAGTGTTTCACCTCCGGGGAAAACATGTCCCGGCAAGACGCAGATACTCGCGTGCCCCGAGGATTCGTGGTGCTTGGTTTCTTCAGAGAGCGTTTTACCCGCTTCTCCCGAAGCCAGGAACACGGTTGTACCAATAATAAACACGGGAAAACAAAGCACCAGAGCAAACAGCTGGTAAGAATTTACAGTTCACACTTGCCCACTTTGCTGCAGCAGCGGGAGGGGCAGGGGCAGGAGAGGGAAAGCTCCGTGCCGTTGGCACACGGCCGCCTTTCTGTCGGGCGAAAACTCGCCCCAGTGCTTTTCTGCTCCTTTGTGCCGGCTGCCAGAGCCCCTGCCAGAGGAACACACCAGACAGCTCTTACGTTGTGAATTACCAGCCGCTCTCTGCTAACAAACCAGAACTGCTAATTTAAAAGTGATGCCAAAGCGCTGGTGCGAGCCTGGGCGTGTGCCGCTGTGACGGCGTTGGAAGAGCCCGCTCCTGCTACGGGTGCGATCCGTCCCCTCCTGCCCAGCCCCGAGGCCCACGGCGGCCGGGGCTGCGCTCCGCGCTGCTGGGACGTCGCCGACGGCAGCCGCTTCGGGGAGCGCGGCGTTGGAGCAGGGAGAAGGCAGAAAGCAGCTGACCTGAGAAGAAACTGCTGGGGCTTGTTGGGAGCGATGGCAGCCGCTCGGGCAGGGCGCGGCGGGTGGAACGTCCTTCTGCCATGCGAAGGCTTGCGTGCGGCTGCCGATTTTAAAATAGCGTTTACCGTGACAGAGGTGTTGGACGGGCGCGGGAGCGCTGGCTCTCCCAGCTCGTCCCTTGCTGGGAGCCTGTCTAGGGTACCAGATGGCATTCTGCCGCGTACTTCACCGCTTCACTCGTCATCCTTCAGCACATATGCTTACAGCTCCGCTGCCTGGCACTCAGAAAGTCTGGATTTAGCTCTGAATCAGCCACAAACAAACACTCGCCTGGGGCAAGGAGCTCTGCTTCTCACCGTCCTCACTTCCCACCCCCGCAAAAGGAGACAACAGTCCGGCCGTTGGACCAGGTGGTCATCGCAGGCCCCTTTCAACTGGAAATATCTCTTCTGTTCTATTCTGCTCCCACAACCTCTGCCGTAGCAAGCAGGAACGGTACCTAGAGCCATCCTAGAGGAGAACAGCCCTGGGGAAAATGCCCAGGAGGGAGGGCAGCCAGCGTGAGGGACTGTTTGTGCGGGCCAGGCAGCAAGCCAGCCTGCGCAGAGGCAGGTGCCCAAACCCGTGCGGCTGCAGCAGCTGCTGTCCCGTCCCCTCGGCAGCCGTTCTGGGAAGGCAAAAGCACAAGTCACCCGTTTCCCTGGGTGCAGTCGTGTTTACGTTAAAAGCACGTAAACTTTTACGTTGCTCCTTTCACCTTGAACAGCGGGGACAAACACCACCAGGAACACTGCTTACTCACGAATTCTCAGCCTCCCTGTCCAGGCGGAGCCATGGCTCCCGGAGGTTTCTGTCTCTGCTCGCTCAGCAGGGCCACCCTCCAAAATCTTACCCCTTCACCCCTTTGCCCCACGCAGGGTTTGGGGGTGCTCCCTGCCCGGGGCCGAGCACGCTGGGGGCAGGGGGCTGCAGCGGCTCAGGGCTGGGTTTTCACTGCCCACCGGGCGAGGATGTCACGAATGGCAGCTGGGTGTGCTGGAATATTATCTTTAGTTCCTAAGTAAATATTTAACTTAAGAAGTTGTCCGTGTGCTCCAGGAAATAGTTCTACCACAAGACGGTTTGCAGTTGCGCAGGTGCAGGCCTTGCCAGGCGTGCCCAGAAGTACTGGGCCGCGAGCGCTGGAGAAGGGAGGCACGGCGTGTGCATTTAACAGCCCAGGCCAGCACCGGCTGCGCGTGGGGCGCTGACGCTGCCGCCTTGCCGCAGGGTCCCTCCTGTGACCGCCGCTGTCCGTCCAGCCGCCATTCTGCCAGACCCTGCCCTTCCCGCCGGCGCCGCTGAATCCCCGTGCCGCAGCGGAGCCCCTGCCCTGCTGCAGAGCCAGCGTCCCGCGGGGCTGCGGGTTGCAGTCAGCGCTGGAGCCATCAAACGATGGAGCAGGGGGGACTTGCGCCGCTCCCTCCCTATCGGCTGCACTCCCCGTGCAGGCAGGTGAGCCTTGCACCCACTCACCCCACAGACGCCTCTGGGCTCGACGCACAGGCTGTTCCTTCTCTTTGTGCGTCAGGAAACACCACACAGGCCCTGTGCACCAGAGCAGCCTCCTCATGACGGCGGGGCAGCTGCCCTGGCTCCACGCGGTGGGCACGCGGCGAGCGTGGCTCTTGGCACAGGGGCAGCGGCAGAGGCCAGCGGTCCCTCCCAGCCCTGCGCCTCCCACGAGCCCGGAGCCCCAGCGGGTACGGCGTTCCCGTCAGGGACGGAGGGATGCTAAAGGCCAGCGCGGGGCAGCGGAACCTCGCTTCCCTCCAGCAAAGCGGCGCGCGGCCAGGGAAGCGGCCAGGGAAGTGGGAAACCTGACCCGGGATCCCACCTCCTCCAGAGTGTTCACAGCGGCCACCTGCACAGCGCAATCCCTCCTGCTGTATTCACTAAATCAAAGCAAACTGGACAAAACTGTAAAGATCTGTGTGACGATCGCTGCGTTAACTGCACTGCGCCTGAAACGCGGAGTTTTGTGCAGAAAAAGACAGCAATTTCACTGAGCGACTGAGGCAGCTCAGGGCTGCAGCAGGAAGATGTGTGCGGCCCCAGGGAAAGTTTTTTCTGTGCACCTCACGGTGCAATCTGGTGCGGTCTGAAAGGAAGAGACTCCAGATCCCTGTTCCTCAGGAGAGCTGTGGAGCATCAGTAACACGTCATCTTTGGCAGGCAGGTGCTAGCAGCACCCAGGGAGGGGAGAACTTCCTCAGAGCAGGGCAGCCATTCCAGCCTGACGTTGGTACGACTCCAGCAATCCCGAAATATCCGCAGGGGCTCTGCTGCCTTCCCTCCTCGCATCCACCCTGACCCTGTCCTGGGCAAGGCACCCACTTCACACTTTGCTGAACCGCTGGTTTGCAGTGCTCACTTGCTTTCATGCAGTTTCTGCAGTTTTACGGGTTTGGATGTGCATTTGCCCAGCAAAAGGCTGCCTCAGTGACAGCAATTACCTTCCCCACCCGTTAGCGAAGCGGGACCTCGTTACCGCCTGGACGCTGTGCTGCAGGGGGGCCACACGCAATGTTTTTTCGAGGGCTGCCGCTTTCAATGGATGGCAATCATGCCTTGATTTTCTTTCCTTTATTTTTAGTGCTTATTAACCAGCTAAATGGCAAAGAAAACCACCGTGCATGAAGGGTAAAGGCACCTGGAAGGAGGGGGCCTTGCAAATCACTTCGGAAGAAGCCGGAGCCGTCGTTAAGGACGGGTCCAAGAAACGGGCTGGCGTGGCAGCGGGAGGAGAGGGGGCAGAGCAGGGTGGCGAGCCTGGCAGCCTCACACCCCGGCCTGGCGGGACACCTCGCAGCCCGGGACGCAGGAGAGCTGCCTGCCAAAGGCGAGCGCCCAGCCCATGTCGGGATTTGGGGCGGATGTGGGGCTGGCGGGACCGCCGGCTGCCCGGTGTCGCAAGGCTGGCTCGCAGCACAGGACCCCGCGGCGCGGGCGCGGGCAGCGACCAGCTGAAGGCAGGATGGCGGGGCGAGCAGCTACTGAACACGGGCCGAGGGGCATCAGCCCCGCGGGGGGACGCAACCCCGGCCACTCGGCCGTCCTGGGCGGGCGCAGAGGGGTGGTCAGGCCGGGGTCCTGGGTGCGGGAGGCAACCAGTACCCGCAGGAGGCCTGGCCCCCACCCCGGATCTGAACGGTTCAGGCCCTGCCATGGTCTCATGGCATCAATTACAAAAGTGGTCAAGGCTAAAAAAAGAAAATAATAAAAATCGCTGTAGGCAATTAAGGTGGCTCAGAGGCTGTAAGGAGTGCGCTGTCCGCCTCTGCAGGCTCCTCGCGCTTCCCTGCAGCTCGCTGCTGGGACGAGCCTTCGCCGTAGCAGCCGGGGGACCTGCGATGGCGACCACACAAATCACAGAGAAGTCATCCAGGACGGCAGCAGATCAAAAGCATCAGCTAACAAAATTTGCACTGAAATCAGACGTGTTTATTGGTTCAGTTCACCACCGTAATTAATTATCTAGCACTTATCTAATTAACCAGATCATCTACTGTTCCCAGAGGCCAACAGCAAATGCCAGATTCTGCCCCTCCAGCCGCACGCTAAAATATCTGCCAGGACAACGTCTCGGGCTGCGTCAGGACAGGCAGTAGGATCAGCATCTCCAGTCTTCCGCCGCTCCCGAAGCACAGGAGGCTTGCGCGCACCTGTCTCAAACAGCGGCTCGTTGCTGAGAGCACAAACCTGGGAAGCGCGGAGGCGGAGGCCGAGTGCCTGCGGCCAGGGGCACCCGGCCTGGCCCCTCAGCGCTGTCCCCACGCTGCCCTTTGGGCTGAGCCCTCAGGTGCAGACAGGGAGAACAAACATCGTTGTCTGGACGCTGCTGGCAATAACATCAGCCTCTCCGGGCCAGGACAGGGTGGTTTCAAATTTGCGCGGAACGAGGCCGGAGAAAGGCACGGTCTGAAGGTGGTGTGTGGGGCGGGAGTGCCGTTTGGATCCCCGGGGCCCAAGGGAAGCACAGCTCAGGGGAGCAGAACCGCGGCGGCGAACTCAGACAAACCCTCGGCACGAAGCCGGCGCCGGAGATGGGCAGGCCTGCAGCCCGGCACACACGTGTGCCTGCCACGCGCCCCGCCGGCCGCCCCGCCGGCCAGCGGGTCACCGGCCCCGGCCTCGCCGCCCCAGCGCAGCGGTGGAGGGCGAGCCGAGGTTAACAGCGACACACCTGCCAAAACAGCCAATCTGGGACAAACCGCGGCACCGGCCCCGCGGAGGAACCTCTGGCACCACGGGGCCAAGGGGAGCGGGCGGAGGGGGGCCAGCCGCTGTTGATATTGGGAGCCGCACAAAGCCAGGGAGGGTATTTAACCCCCTGCAGAGCCCCTCAAAACTTTTCTGAGCCCAAACCCAACAGCTGAAGAAACAGCGGGGTGTTTTCCTTGCCTCCTCCGCAGAGTATCGCTGTCAGCCGGCGCTGGAGGAGCTGCTATGGCCGAAACAACAGGTTGCGTGGGGTAAGTAACAGGAGGGCTTGAATTTGTTTTAATAAGATATAAAAATGTTCTCTGCGTTTTGTTTAAGTCTTATTTATGAAATGGCGCTGTGTTGTTACTTAACGCATGTGGAAAGGGAAGGAACCTGGCCCGCCGCTGCCTGCCGAACCGGGATGTAGTGTGCACTCGTACTGCCGGGCAGTTTCCGGGGACAGCGTACATCTATAATCCCCGTCTGCTGCGAGCTCAGTAAGCTGTCACGTACGAAACAGCACGGCGCGTTACCCGCTAGATATTTCGGGCAGAATCATATGAGAGAAAGGGCTAAGGCTGCCATGGACAAAATTGATGATAAATATTGCGAAACATGTTTTGCCAAATGCACAAAATAAAAGAGATGTCAAACGGGTTACCAACGGCAACGGACGTAGGGAGGGGACAGCTCGTGTGACAGCAGGGCTCTGACAGAAAGGCAGCCACGCTGCGCTGGCCCATCCCGTCCCGTCCCTGACGCCAGGCCGCACATGCCCCTCACGGGGGCTCCCAGGCCACCCCGTGCCCCCTCCTGTCCTCTCCCCGATCCCGCGGGCGCTGCCCGGTGCCCCTGACCCGTCTTCGCCCCATCTCCCCGCAGCACTGGGCTCGTCCACGTTAAAAACCCGCACTTGGAGGCGATGGAGGAGGACATTCTGTATCACTTGGACCTGGGAACGAAGACGCACAACCTGCCGGCGATGTTTGGGGACATAAAGGTAAACCGCAGGCGCAAACGCGGGGCGGCAGCTCCCAGCCCCGCGGGGCTCTCCAGCCCCCGGTCCCACAGTTCTGCTGTCCCCCGCCGGGCCCTGCTGCTGCGGGTGCTCCGCGGGGGAAAGGGCCGGCTGCTCGGCAAAGGGGCTCAGCCACCCGGGGCAGCCCAGGCAGGGAAGCTGTCTGTCCTTTCTTGTTTTAGGCAAAAAAATATAGAAATAGAAAATTCTCCTTTTAAAACCCTGCAGTTCCATAAAACCTGATTTTGTATTGGCCTCTGTGTTGGAGAACAGACGGAGGAGGCATTTGTCCAAAGCATCTGATCACCAGCTACTGGAGAGAAGGGAAAGAGGATGCTGTATTTTTGGCTGAGACCTGCTGTCAAAGCCAGCCTGTTGCGACCGCATTCCTCTTGCATTTTACATGGGAGCGTTTCCCCAGCAGCGCGGGGGAAGAGCCGCGGGGCCCGGGGCCCGAGCAGCCCAGCACAGCCCTGTCACGCGCGGCCCCGCTCCCCTGCGCCGCTGGCAGCAGCGCTGCCCCTGCGGCCGCACACTGGTCCCCCTCCTACGTTCAGGGAGCGTTTTTTCCTTTAGTATGTAAAATTTGTCCTTTGTCCTCCCTGACTTTACGGCCTCTGTGTCATCAGCAGCGCTCACTAATTGCAGTCAGCGCTGTCGATAGAATAAATTAAATGACGAGCTACTCTAACATCTGGTTCTGCTTTGCTGTCAGGAGGAATACTAACAGCTTAAATTTGCTAAGTTATTTTAGATGTTCTTGGCCTGGGACTGATACCCAAGTATGTGCAGCTATAGAGCTGTGTAGACCTCGTGTAGGCACAAGCCTAAAGGAGAAGAGCCTGGTTTTAGTGTTAACCCCAGCTTTTGAGACCCTCACTTGTTCTGATGGCCCCTGACTGCCTGCGAGGACGCAGCATCCTGCTGCACTCTGGGGAGACGTGTCTGGCGCAGCCCACCACTGCCACATGAAGACTGAATCTTGGTACCTATTTTAGCTAAAAAGGACCAACACGTTCCTCTTTCACACCCAGTTCGTCTGCGTTGGCGGCAGCCCGAGGAGGATGCGGGCGTTTGCCCAGTTCATGCACAAGGAGCTGGGGCTGGCGGGCGACGGGGAGGACCTGGCAGACATCTGCGCGGGGACAGACCGGTACGCCATGTACCGCGCTGGGCCAGTGCTCTCCATCAGCGTAAGTACCGCGCCGCGCTGCACTGCACGCAGGTTCCATCCTGGCCACTCCCGGGGTCTGCCGCTGCCGGCGCGGTCCCACCGTGGGCTGGCACGGGGCCCCGGCAGCAGGGAGGGCGGCTGGCACAGCCTCTCCCTCCTCCAGTGCCCACTGGCAGAGGTTTTTTCCTCTTCTCAGTTTTCAGCCATTAGCACCAGTGAAAGCTTCGGCCACAGTAAAGCTGCTTCTGTCTGAATGATGTTTCTCAGTGCCCTACAGGTTCCGTTTAAAAATCATAGTGGTAAAAATGAACATGCACGTGTTTTGCTCAGCTCAGCACTCTGGCAATTTGAGAGGGAAAGACCACTTCCCACCACGCGTCAGCTATGAAATATTGCTGGAAGTATGACATTGACATGAGGTCTAAAGTAAAAACCTTACTTTATTTTTAATTATTCTTTAAAAGCAGCAGTATGTTAGGCACTGCACAAAGAAAAAGCGAATACAGGCTGTGCCGCGAGTGCTCACGCCCCGAGGCTCGGTCCTGCCGTCGTTTCTTCAGGCACGGGGTTTAAGACTGATCTGATTTGCAAGAGACAGCATCATTCATGCAACAGAGCTCACGTTTGGTCCATCGGACAAAACTGAACCAAACCTGACCGACGGAAAAGCTTAAGGGAATCAATCTGACAGGATCCAAGGGGAAAAAAGTCCACAAATTCTGCCATTCCCCAGTCTGGCAGCAGCTGTGACACAGCTGGAAGAAAAGCTGCCAGTGAGCTCCTGGCCACGCACCAGTTTGGTGCCAGTGAAGAAGCCATCGACCCCTGGGCTCGTCCCTGCGAGGGGACACAGGGCAGAGTGCGCAGCGAGCCTCCCCCAAAACGCTTCGCGCAGAGCAGCTGCCAACATCGCATTTTTGCAAGTTGCTTAGAAACAGAAATGAACTCAAACATACCGGAGGCAGGAACGGGGTTTCCTGCTTTGAATATTTACAATGAGAGCAAATTTTTTAGGCATTGGCAAATAAGTCAGGCTGGTGTTCCAGAATAACAACATGAGAAACGTTTTCATATTTAAAACATGACACAAGCCTAACGGACCATCCGCCTCACAGCAAGTGAAGAGAGAAAAAGCAATAGGAAAGCTGACTGTTGAATTAACTGTGCTTCTTTCCGTATGCTTCCTTCAGGATTCTGAAGACAATAGCAAAACCAAAAAACGTGAGGCATTTTCACAGGGAAAAACCAAACCCCACACCACCAACCACCCTCTGTTTTCAAAGGTAAAGTCAAGAAAAGGGCAGCGGTCGAGCGATGGAGCAGAAAACCAAGATGATCCTGTGAGGGAGCGCCGGGCAGAAAGCAGAGGCTTTCCCTCTGCCAGCGCAGGGGAGCGGCAGCAGAGGCCAGGCAGCGGGCACCACGAGCCACGGCAGAGGATGGGCAACAGCCGGTGCCAGGGGAGGGGAGAGCCACCAGGCAGCCAGGCAGGCGCTGGGGACGCAGGGACACCAGGGCGTGGGATGCGAGCCAGGAAACAGGGTGGGTGGCCCGCAAGGCACGAGGCTTCACGCGGCAAACAGCTGACCCCGAAAACGGTCCTCACCAAGGGGCGTGAACCCATCTGTCATCCTTCGTGCCCAGCGACACGGGCGGAGGTGCTCCAGCGTGGGTGAGGATGGGCTCGGAGGCACCCAGAGAAGCGGAGGCTCGGGTTGTCCTCACTGAGATTCACCACTCCGAGTACAAGCAGGGCACGACAAAGGATGGAAGTCAGCATGTGGCGTCAGCACGGGCAACACATGGGGAAAGTCTTGGAGCATTCAGCTGTTGGGATGCGTTTGTGGAGAGACCTTTCTTGAAGGAGAAACACCATCCACACTCCTGACGTACTGGTCCCCAGGGACAAACGCCAGCACTATTGATAGAAGAGCCTTAAAAGCATCAAGGGAGCAGAAAGGGTTAGACATTTTACCTGGACAGCTACAAAGACCCCGAGATGCCCCTCCCCCCTCAAAAAATTGCTGTTGGCCTCATCAGCAGCAAGAAGCCACAGCGTAGCCCTGAGCTTGTGGCAGTCACGTACCTGTCACAGCGTCACGGGGAATGACATTTCTCTTTTCTCCCCTCCCAACAGCATGGGATGGGCATCCCTTCCATTTCCATCATGCTGCATGAACTAATCAAACTGCTGCACCACGCAAAATGCCGAGACGTCACTATCATACGCATCGGCACCTCGGGAGGCTTAGGTAAGCTATCCGTGGTCTTTCTTCAGGGCAAAAAAGCTATTAATAAAAAAAATTCTCAGCAGTAGGTCATGCAATTAAGAGCTTCAGCTTTTTGTCAGGTCCCCAAATACCAAACAACATATTCTAGTTTGGGTTAAAACCCAGCACGCTTCTAGCGACTGGCTTAGCAGAGCACATTTTCACAGTGACCCAAGGGTTTGGTTCGCAACAGCTGGGTATCGCTCTCCAGCCAGAAAACGTTTGACTGGAGGTCACTCCTGCTCCGAGACCCTCCAGCTCTGCTGGTGCCTGTAGCCTGTGCGGGTGGGACCCCTGGCCAGGGCACTGGTGCTGCTGGCGCCTGCACAAGCTGGTGGTGGGCACGAGCTCTGCAAGCCAGAAGGAAAGTGCTGCCGCTCAGCACATTCCCACAATTGCTCATCACGTGCTGAATCTGTACATTTTCCTTGTGCATCTGTGTTACTGCATGGATTTCAATTATTCTCTCACATCTGTTTTACTCACTCAAAGCACAACCCCACAGCCACACACATATTTATAGAGATTTTCCTGTCACGCTGAAGTTTTGCAGCGGGTCACCAGTGTTATGAGCTCTGGCTTAGCCTCAGCCTTTGCATTCACAGGGATTGAGGCCGGGTCTGTGGTGATCACGGACACAGCGGTGGACTCCTCCTTCAAGCCACGGTTTGAGCAGGTGGTGCTGGATGATGTGGTGGTGAGGAGCACTGAGCTGGACAGGGACCTTGTGGAGGAGCTACTTGCCTGCAGCAAGAAGATTTCTGACTTCCCCACGCTCATCGGCCATACCATGTGCACCTCTGACTTCTACGAAGGTAAAACGATCTTTGACTGTCCTTCCTGCCCCCAGACGTGATGCCAAGTCTTTACATTCTCATGGAGGGAAA
>WHYT01017049.1:263983-291843 GCA_009806455.1 Tetrax tetrax
TTGTGGCAGTCACGTACCTGTCACAGCGTCACGGGGAATGACATTTCTCTTTTCTCCCCTCCCAACAGCATGGGATGGGCATCCCTTCCATTTCCATCATGCTGCATGAACTAATCAAACTGCTGCACCACGCAAAATGCCGAGACGTCACTATTATACGCATCGGCACCTCGGGAGGCTTAGGTAAGCTATCCGTGGTCTTTCTTCAGGGCAAAAAAGCTATTAATAAAAAAAATTCTCAGCAGTAGGTCATGCAATTAAGAGCTTCAGCTTTTTGTCAGGTCCCCAATTAAGAGCTTCAGTTTTTTGTCAGGTCCCCAAATACCAAACAACGTATTCTAGTTTGGGTTAAAACCCAGCACGCTTCTAGCGACTGGCTTAGCAGAGCACATTTTCACAGTGACCCAAGGGTTTGGTTCGCAACAGCTGGGTATCACTCTACAGCCAGAAAACGTTTGACTGGAGGTCACTCCTGCTCCGAGACCCTCCAGCTCTGCTGGTGCCTGTAGCCTGTGCGGGTGGGACCCCTGGCCAGGGCACTGGTGCTGCTGGCGCCTGCACAAGCTGGTGGTGGGCACGAGCTCTGCAAGCCAGAAGGAAAGTGCTGCCGCTCAGCACATTCCCACAATTGCTCATCGCGTGCTGATTCTGTACATTTTCCTTGTGCATCTGTGTTACTGCATGGATTTCAATTATTCTCTCACATCTGTTTTACTCACTCAAAGCACAACCCCACAGCCACACACATATTTATAGAGGTTTTCCTGTCACGCTGAAGTTTTGCAGCGGGTCACCAGTGTTATGAGCTCTGGCTTAGCCTCAGCCTTTGCATTCACAGGGATTGAGGCCGGGTCTGTGGTAATCACGGACACAGCGGTGGACTCCTCCTTCAAGCCACGGTTTGAGCAGGTGGTGCTGGATGATGTGGTGGTGAGGAGCACTGAGCTGGACAGGGACCTCGTGGAGGAGCTACTCGCCTGCAGCAAGAAGATTCCTGACTTCCCCACGCTCATCGGCCATACCATGTGCACCTCTGACTTCTACGAAGGTAAAACGATCTTTGACTGTCCTTCCTGCCCCCAGACGTGATGCCAAGTCTTTACATTCTCATGGAGGGAAAACTATCCATGCTCCCAAGGCCTGAGAAGGGCTGTGGGAGCAGGCCCACCTGAGGTTAGCGCTTGTTCAGTGGTCAGAGCAGCGTACGCCTTCGGAACGCACAACACCCTTTCGGCACTTTGCCAGGGCGAGACCTCCTCTGCTCTGTGGTCTCCCGTGCACCTGACTGTTACATTTCGTGGTGTCACCTGCAAGGCCAGCGCTGCTGTGGCCGATGGTGGGTCAAGAGCAAAGATCCACCCAGCTGCGATTGCTCCCTGGGACGGTGCCGGTGCGCGGGGGACCTCCGCTGCCCCCGGTCCAGCCATAGGTGGGAGCCGTGCGCGGTCACAGAGCCCCTGAAAGCAGGAGGCCAGCAGCTGCACCCTGGCAAAGAAAACAGCTCCCCGTCCACAATCCCGTGGCGAGCCTGGCAGGTGGGCTACGCTGAGCTGTTTCCTATGCAAGATTGTAACTTCAGAACTCCCAAACACTAGAAAAATGTCAGGAAGCGTGTGACTTAATGTAAATAAACTTTGGTTACTCTGGCACCATTTCCTTTACAAAATTAAATGCTGATTGCAGAGTAGATGAAATGTAATAAGTGAGGAATTAATAGTCTAAGGACTATTTATAAACCTTTGGATCTGCTCGCAAATGCGGCCATCTGTGTATTGCTCAAGGCCCTGTTTTATTTAAACAAAAAGCCATTTGAGAGGATTAACAGTAGGAGCAGCGATAACATGAAGCACTCTGCCCAGGTTACGCAGCCGCAGGTACGCATTTTGCGTCGCATGCTGTAGGAGAGGAGCAGCTGCTCCGGGCACGGGTCCGCTCTGTGGAGCCAGCGGCGGCTGCAGGACGGCCAAAGCCGCCAGCGGAGCGGAGCAGAGGGGCAGGATGGGTGCCTGCGCCTGGGTGCACCGAGCATCAGGCCCTGCCTGCGGCGACGGCCCGGGGCTGTGGCAGGAGCCCAGGGAGCACCAGTGCCCCGCAACCCAGCTCCGCGGCCAGCGCCAGCCGCGGGGAACGCCGCCCACGAGCGGCTCCAGCTGCCCGCCAGCCACGGCAGCCCCTTAGGGAAAATTAAACCTACGATCAGGGTGTTCTCCTCTCCCCAGTTTTGCCATTCTGCACAGCTTGTGATGCCTCTTCCACCGTGATTTGGCAATTTTGGATTTAACCTGGCAGCGCTCCACAGCTGATGTACGCCACGGGCCTCAGAGGAGCTGCGACGACTTGTCCCTGCAGAGTGCAACGTACCCCTGTGCTTATCACCTGCGGGCTTACTCACCCTTCTCGCTAACGTTAAAACCTGCCTAATTTTCTCCTCTTACAGAGACATAGCGCTGGCTTTGAACACCGAGATTAATCCGAGTTAAGTAACTATTCAAAGGAAAACTTAGCTGCAGACAGAATGTACGCACTGGTGGACTTTCCATTTGACATTACATCCGTTGACCGCGACTGCAAGCCCACGCAGGGCCAGCACTGACACTTCTCTGCTTCCTTTCAAGGTCAGGGGAGATTAGATGGAGCACTGTGCTCTTTTTCCAGTGAAAAAAAGTCAGAGTACTTAAAAAGAGCTTACGATGCTGGCGTGAGGAACATCGAAATGGAGTCCACGGCTTTCGCTGCCCTGTGCAGACTGTGTGGCCTGAAAGGTGAGTCCTCCCACGGCCGCTTCTGCGTCCTGCCCGCACCTCCGCGCTCCCTGGCTCAACCTGACCCGAGGGTCCGGTTTGCTGTGAGATTCAGACAGCCTGAAGGGCAAAACCCCACATTCCTAACGATTTTAATAAACCAAGTTTGTTTTAGAAGGCCTGAGCATGTGCCAGACAAAACAAAACTTGGACCCCTCTCACCCAGCCTTAGAATGAGCCTGGGCACGCTGGTGTGGCTGCCTTCCCATTTTATGGAAAGGAAACGAGGCGAGAGGAGGGTCCCTGCGAGCGGTGCCGCGGGGGTCCTGTCACCTCAGCCGCCCTGGCGCCTCGGGGAGCAGGGTCTCTCCTCCTTCCCCACGGGGCCGCGTTTCAAGGCGGCAGCGCCGGCCATCAGGCGTGAGGTAACGCGGCGCTTCGGCCCTCCTGCAGCCGCCGTCGTCTGCGTGGCGCTCCTGGACCGCCTGGAGGGGGACCAGATCCGGGTGCCCCGCGAGGTGCTGTGGGAGTACCAGCACCGGCCCCAGCGCCTGATCGCGGCCTTCATCCGAAAGCGCCTGGGGCTGCACCCTCCAGCGGGAAACGCGCTTTTCTCCACAAAGTGATGGGCGATGCACCAGGAGCAACGAGGCGCCGGGTCCCAGCTGGCGCAGTGCGGTCTGTGCTCCTGAGCTGGGAGCGGGTGTGCAGGACCTACCCACACCGGCACACCGTGGCCCCTTTTTCTGGGAAAGGGAAAAGAGACTCGGTCACAACGCGCTCCCACGGGCGAGTGCCCTCTGCACTGAGCGGGGCGGCCAGATCCAGCGAACGGTGCCGTGCAGGAGCCGCAGACCTCCAGTACAGCTTGCATGGCACCAACACACTTGCACACCGACGGAGAGCTCCAGCCAAAATTTGCACAGAAGTTAAGCCTGTGTTACTGAGCTGGACGCTCCTCGCTCCCGTCTTCAGCGCTCGCAAAGGACTGTCCTGTTAGGGTCGCTCCTGTCCACAGCCATCCTCTAGGAAGGAGATCCTCTTTATCTGGCACGGAGCCAGTGTGACACGCCAGTTTAATCCGCATTTGTGACCATTATTGTCATTCATTGCTGTTCTGAAGGCCATTCAGACTTTCATTCATACACTATTTAAAGATCTGTCAAAAACTGCCGAGTACCGGAGTGTCTGAACACAAGAGGCTGGTGTGCGGGAAGCCCACCTCGCACAGACTGTCCCCAGCCCAGCTGGAGCAGCTCCGCCCCGGTTGCGCGGTCGGGAGTTTTGGGCAAGGAGGAACACGGGGACCCTCGAGAGCAGGGGGGGATGGGGAGCACACGTTACTGATATAATCTCAGCCTGATTTCACGTAACTGCCAGGGACTGCATCTTTCACACTCTTCTGCTAATCAACAAACATCAATCATCCAGAAAATCATTTTTAAGTGTCTCCATAAACTGCTGCAGGGTTGAGTGGAAGGGTTTTTCGTGGAGGGTCACCTACAGCCAGAAGAATTTCCCACCGAAAGAACGTCCAGTTCTTAAGGTTCATTAACAACCTTGCTTCCAAGTGAATTTTGACACCTTTGGAACAATAACTTAACAGAGTTTAGGAGTTCTAGTAAACAAAATTTCAATGTATCAGAACACCTGGGAGAGGATCTTAAGATATTAATGATAGTAAGAGCATGAAACATGTTAAATCTAAAGATACTTACAGATATCCCAAGGGGCTGTCCTCAAGGTAGTTGTTCTCCAGCCCATATCCTAAAATCTGCTTCATCAGCAACTCCAGGGCCCTTCTAGTCCCAGAAATAGTTCCAAACACTTGGGTGCAGCTCGATTTGCCTCCCAAATGTGCAAGTTTCTCTTGGTGTCCCTCTTGTCACCCCAATGCACAATGTCAGGCCGCCTCCTCCTGTCTGCAGAGGGCCGTTTCCGGGGTGCGGGGCCGGTGGCCGACTCCCTCAGCTACTCCAACAACTTCCCAGCACTTTGATTTGGGATAGATTAGTTTGCTGCAAAAACAAACAAACAAACACCACTTTTTTTAAAAAACAACAACAACAAACAAACAACAAAAAAAAAACTACACAAGAAAAGCAGATTGGTTTCTAGTTTCCATTCAGAAATTGCAGTTTTTAGGCTCAAATATTAATGGTGGGGCAGGAATCCCAGGAGAGGAGCCAGTGTTCTGCCAGAACAGACACAAAATCACTCCAGTCACTTAACACGCAGTCTCACCTGCCATTCAAACTCAGTTCTGCTCAGCCCAAAGTCCACTTAAGAAACTTCTATACTAATAGCAACGTACCTTAAGTCCTTTGTGAAAATAATTTAAAACCACGCCAGGAAAAGAAATACGATACTTTAACATTTAGCCAAATTTGATAGGTGAGGTTTGCTCTGCTGTAGCTTACAGTAACAGTGCTGGTCATTAACCGTGCGGGAGACGGCAGCCCTGAGGAGAGGGACTTGGGGTGCTGGTGGGCGAGAGGCTCACCGTGAGCCAGCGATGTGCGCTCCCAGCCCAGAACCCAACGGCACCCTGGGCTGCATCCCCAGCAGCGTGGGCAGCACGCTTTAATGGTCCCTTGCAGCCCACACCATTCTGTGATTCTAAACTCTCCATTTTCTAGAACACTGTCCAGTGAAGAGACTCTTTTCTTATTTTGCTTTTAGCGTAGCGATTATGTTGGTAAATGGTTTTCCTGTAGCACGTTCTAAGTCTGACACTCTTTAGGGGGAAATTTCAGAGGAGCCAGTAGTTTACAGAGCTCAGCATGCGTGTCCTTGGTGAGCTTTTTTTTTCAAAATATTAACCACTACTGCAAATGGTTAATTTGCAGTAATTCTGTTCTCAGAGGGGTCAGAAGTGGCACTGCACTCACTCCCATTTTTCTATAAACACGCACAGAAATGTGCAGATAAGCGTACGTGTAAACAGAAAGTCTTTTGCAACAGTTGGATATCACAACTGGTCGTGTGCCAGTTTGGTACTTGACGTTCAGGCACTATTTAACATGTAAGCCATTTTTCTGACTAACAGAATTACAGGTAAGTAGTATATCTGGAAACCAAACAACTTAATTTTCACAAAGAAATTTTTCTCACGACTTATAAATTCAGATTGTTAGTGAAAAGGCATACACTTCGTAGACTAGCATGAAGGATAGCTGCATTCTGAACTGTTACCCTTGCTGAGTCAAAACCAACAAAGTAGGGGTGCAGGAGATGTTGGCTGAGAAGTCTGTTTCCCATTAACATTTCCTAAATTAATTTTTTTTTTATGTGCAAGTAATTTCATACATCTTTGTACAAAAATAACTTGCAAAATTTCAGTTTTTCTTAAAAAATATAGAAAGCATTTATCATGAAAATAAACGTCGTTGTAAGAATCTCCATTTCCTGCAGGGTTTTGATCATCTCTCACGAACAGTGCTAAGGTGAGAACAATGGAGGAAGGCAAAACACCCACCTCCTTCCCGCAGGAGCACGGAAGAGAGGCGCCTGGCCAGCGCAGGGAGAGTGGCCGAGGTGGTCTGCAGGAGCTCTCCTGGCAAGAGCAGCCTCAGGCTGTACTGAGTGAAATACCAGAAGCCAGTTTCTCTGACCTGCACATTTCCCATCCTCCACTGTTAGGTGAAAAGCCCTCTAAAAATCCTCATTCTGGCCTCACCGTGTCAATAACAAGCCTCAATTCATGGTTGCAGTGAGCTGGCACAAGCTCATTGACGGTAAGCAGACCTCTACTCAGCCTATTCCCTGAGAAACGACAGGCATGAAAGCAATCACAAGATACCACCTAAAAATCAGAACCCTTTTTTTCCAAAACAAATGTCTGCTTCATTTAAAATTTATCTTTTCATAAATGTCTTGGTATTTAAACAAGGTGACAAGACAACTATAATCTGAAAAGATTTTGCGTCACTGAAATCATCAACTGCCTTGAGTTGGGATCTTCCATTTCTGGGAAGCAGTCTAGCAGCAGCCTGGTCTCCAAAGGAGAAGAAAAGCAAAGCTGGTCTCCCCGAGGGAACGCCCAACAAGTTGTGAGGCTGGCCAAGCGTGTTTTAAACAGAATAAGTTACTGCAAATGAGATACCAAAATAAAATGCACAAATATACAGAATTATAATTTTAGCAGGAACATGCAAAAGCTGAATCCCGAAGACACACAGCTCCCACGGCTTTTGGAGTCTCTGTAGCATTTCTCCCCCCACTAAAATAGCTTCAGCACTCAATTTCGTTGCTGCTGCTCTGGATCTTTGCGTGCTCTCAGGAGTCTGTCGCACCAGCTCTTTCCCTGCCTTTCTGGCACCCTTCTTAAGAGTCTGCCTGCTTCTGCCTTTGCACCCTCGAGCGCCCGGGCCAGAGCAAAGCTCCCTCCAGCAGCAGCTCAGACACCTTGTAGCCTTGCGCTACAAGATTTTGCCAATGTTGCTGTCAGTTTGAGGTGTGAAAACTGAACTTGTCTGATGGCAAAACATTTGGTGTCGAGTGGCTGAGCACGGCAAGAGAAGAGGGCCCGCCGCCTGTGCCAGGTAAGGAGGAGGCAGCCCGTGGGTACCAGTAAAACCGCGCTCTCGGTGTTTGCTGGGCCGGCTCTGTGGGAGGGCACAGACAGGGCGCTCCTCGACGCTGCTCCTCAGTCTCTTGTTTGGACAGCGAGGGATCACTGTGTTTCACAAGGCGTGGCAGGTCTGGGATCCACTAACGCCCGTAACATGTCAGTGTCACATTAGGGCAGTTCTGTAACTACCCCGATACACAGCTGCGGATGTTCAGATCTTTCTGCTGTTCATCATCCCAGAGAGTTTTGGTTAAACTGCCAACTGTAACTTGTTTACATGCATTTTACACTCATCTTATGGACGGCTTGAAAATACAATCAGCTACATCAATTTCCCTTCCAATTACTATTCAGTAGTTTCAGCTCCAAGATAAAGATCCCAGAACTGAAACGTTATTTCTAATTTCTACTGAAAGACTAATCTGCAATGTGAAATTGCATGACTGGTTTGCAGTAAATATCATGCAGCAAATTAGTTTCTAAATATAGACAAAGGTTAAGTTTCTTCTTATAATAATCAAAGAATAATAGAAACAGTCACGATAATGAATATTTTGTAATTAAAAGAATCAAATTCTCAAGAAGCCTGGAATGAAAGTTGTGGGATGCACTCATGTATCATGATACAATCTAAAGTGACCATTCTGCAAAGCTATTTTGGATTTACGCTGCCAACTACAAACCAGAGTTCCTACTCAAGATGCTATATATCAGATTGGCCTGCGACGTCTGCAGGAGTCTTTCCTGTTCAGATGTCCTGTCTCCCAGCAGAAAGGGACATGGGAAATGACACTACGGCAACCTGCACCCTCCAGACCTGCCAAACCTTCGCCCAGGCAGGCGTGACGTGGTGTAGCACTGCCTGAGAAAGGCAGGTTGTTCTGCTGAATGACTGTGCACACTGAGAGCCAAGTAGTTCCATGGCACAGCCTAAGGGGAATTTATTTAAAGTTTTCACACTATAGGCTGGACAATACCCCTGAAGCTTCTCTACTCCTGGTATGAGAGGCGCTCTACATTTTAAAAGCTGTAGATTCCATATCTCTTCTTGGCAGCTTCAGTGGAGGAATTTTTGGTAAAATCTCTTTTGCATAAAGTGTTTTATGAAGTCCAGCTTCCCGAAGAGCTAGCTCAACACGAATTCTAGGGTCAGAAATGATCTGTAAAATAAACCACAGCAACAATAAATAGAAACAAAACAATACTCTCCTCATACACACAGTGTATCTTACAGGTTATCTGTGGATATATAGTTTTTAACAGTTTTTAAAGACAGTCAGATAATTATGGTCATAAAATAAAGCCTTTAAAAGTAGAGCAACTCTACAGTGAACAAACCTTATCTCTCTGCACATATCTTGATATTATCCTTTTTAATATTAATTATCACAAACTATTTTAACAAAGAGCCCTGGTTGTCATTCCTCAGTAAAACTCAAAGTGCAGACGAGAAACTGAGTGACTTGATCCAGCCTGTTCACTGAAGAGTTGCTGACTTCTCTGGTGTTCCCCATCAATACAGCCCTGCTTTCAGCACAAGACTTTCAATCCCTTGCTGTTTGTTTCTATGGAATCTGAGTGCTTCCAATGTGTTTATGATTTTTCTTATAGCATTCCCTTGTGACTACATGGCAGGATCACTTCCATTCTATGTAACAACAATTAATGCCCAGGGAAATTACTTCCAAAATTTATCAAAAGGTTATTTGCCAAAATGGGTAAGCCTCTTTCAAATCCTTCTTCCATGGGCTACAGTGAGGGAGCAGTGTCAGTAAGAGTGTCAGATTGCCTTGCCTGCAGTTCTAGCATCCCCTGCCCCAGTGCCTGGAGCTGCTGGGGAACATTATCCATAACCACTGCAGCTCTGGATGGCGCACGCTAATGTGCCTGGCAGGAATCACATACTGCAGTCCGAGCAGTACCGAAACCTCTTTGGAGCCAAAAGGGAAAGAATATTCTGAGAATTCAGGTATCAATCCCAAATACACAGGCCCAGAGCATTTTTAAACTAAGGCTTTTCAGAACCTCATACATAGGTCAGATTTGGGTAAATGTTAATAGCCAAAAAAAAAAAAAATACATCTTTTGTACTAAATATCTCCTTTACTAAGCTGAGAAGCTTTAAAATGCCCTAAAATGGGAAGTGCTGGAAAGGCTTAGTTATAGACATTGTTAAATTTCAGCTTACTGCTGAAAAACAGCTTTTATGCCATAGAATTATATCATAGCACTTCTCTTTCTGTAATGTAATTTCTGTAAATGTAATTTTCAAATTCCAGAGCAGGAATAATTTCAAACGCATAGACTGAGCAGATGGGGAACAGTAAGAGAATAAAAAAATCCTCCCCTGTGTGGCTCAACTCCATTTGAAATGGAGCTAGCACTGTCCTCAGCAATCTGAGCAGCCTGAAAACTGGAGTATAGTTACTTCCTTTTCCTGCTTCATTTACACCTCACTAGTTTCTTCTCCTTTAGCCCTTGCATATCACATCCCAACTGATGTTCAATCCACCAATAGTGTAAAGATAGTCAAGATACTAATTTTCAGCTTATGAAGAGATTTGTGCTGTGCATAATCTTCCAAGAAAAAAGAATACTCCATAACTGAGTTACCTGTGACGTAACTCTTTCGTATTCAGTCAGAACTTTCATGCTGAGACAATTCACTTCTAATACTTAGCACAACGCTCACTGGACAGGTGGAAAGGAGGCACTCTTTTAAATAAATGCATTAAAATGTAAAAGGGGTGAGTTTTGAAATGAAGAAATAGCAAATGGATTGTCAAAACACCTAATGAGCACAGGAACTGCCCAGTGGTCCGTTCAGCCCAGTATCCTCTCTGCAGTGGGAGATGCTGTTCAGGGAGAGCCCAGAGTCCACACGGGACCTGAATGGGCCTTTGTGCTCCGCTCTTCTAGCGCCCCTCCAGCATCTACACCGGGTCAGAGGGGCACCCCTCCTCTTAGTCAGAATGTTTTATTTTTACGCACATCGCGTTCTATATGCTAGTGCTAACATTGCCATTTAGGATATCATTTTAACGTTACTGTCATACACTGCTATTAAGATATGCGTGCATACGATGAGCTATAGAGTATGATTGCAGACAATTACCTGCTGCTCACTGTAAGTATGCAACTTAAACAGTGGCTTCTGAAGATCAAACTCTTCTTTGGTTCCAACGCCCATCCGAGCTTTAGATGCAACCGTATCAGCCACTGCTCTAGCTGGATCCAGTTTTGCAACAATGGCAACCTAAAATCCATGGTATGAAAATAACAATTACTCTATCTGTGTAAACCTAAGGTGAGAAAGGTTATTATCAATAATACACATCCCCTGAAAACACGATCGTTTACCTGGTTTAAAAAGTTCAAAAGTTGTCTTAAACCACCTTGTGTTCATATATAAAAGTTGTAATGCTTAAAACTTGAATCCAGAGTAAAACCACTTTGACAGAGAAGAATTTTTTTTTTCCTGTTTCCCAATGGAGACATTTTAATTAGCCGGACTTAATATAGCACTGTGCATGCCCAGAGCTGCTGTAAAGCAGAGAACTGCCTGCTATGCAGGTAGGCTTAGCGCAGAATAACCTGCATTTTGTGAATCCCAGTTGTCACTCCTTGAAAACACAAACTTGAAAGCTGATGGCGTTTCTGTGAAGAAAGAGCTTATGTTGCTACCGCGCCATACCCCTGGGGGAAACAAGCTTATGGTAAGCTTTCGGCTACCAGAGAACAGCACCTCCCAAACACGCGCACAGCAGCGGTGCGCGGTCCTCGCACGGAGGAGGCCTGGGCAAGGCTGCTGGGAGAGAGAAGCAGCAGCATTCTCAGCTGTCTAGCAGAGGCTGACGTGAGCTCTGACCTCCAAAACCAGGGGCCGGAAGGATCCAGCAGACTCGTAATCTAGCAATACCCCCAGCTACTGGAACTCCAAACTTTCTTTAGAGTTCTTTTTCTTCTGATGGAAACAAAGGTGATCACACCGGTAGTTCACAATTATTACAGAGTTATGGGCAACAACACTGATATGCCACAAATAATTATTTGTTTTTTTCTTAAGCGCATCTGTTTGAACTGTTTAATTTCCTGTGGCTACATCAGGATCAAAGACTCACTCAGACATTATATTGTGCAAGAGTCAACCTTTTTTCATTGCTTATTTTCTTTGTGTTAAAATATTCAGATAGAGGCTAATACTACTGCTGAAAATACAGAAACATGTGTGTGTGAACAAAATAATCAAAGTCAGGACACCATCTGAATGGCTAAAGCCAGAAAAAAACATTTAAAATTGTGTACAATAGTTTTTTTTCTTTTTTCCATCTCCTTAACAAAATGTCATCTTTGTATTTACAGGCTGTCAAAATATACAGACTGGATGACTTTGCTAAAGATTTTTCTTTTCCCCACATACAACCAAGGGGCATATATTTTATGAAGCAGTGTTTCATTAGTGTGAAACACAGAGAATAAATATTCATTAGAAAAATGTAATGGAGAGGGAACTCTACCATCCCGGTCACAGGCCATTCTAGAAACATCTTCTGCTTTGGTAAGAGAACTGGGTCAGTCAGAAGAGACCAACAGATCATGACCCTCAACCAGCCTCTTGCAAAATCTGACGCAGAAGACAATGTAATACAACCAGTAACTTAAAAAAGACGTAATACAGTTACTACTAAAAATGCATTGACAAGCTAAAATAACACTGTTAATACTGCAAAAGATATAATTGAATCAGATTATTAGAAATAAAGCATTATTGACTGAAAACGAGCCTGAGTCCTACAGTTTAGAAAATGACTGAAATAACAGACCAATGTTCCCTTAGGTTTATTTGTTCCTGTTATGCCCAGCTCTCCCACAGAATACAGCTTGGAGTATTTGACCTCTGTTATATTTTTCTTTCTTCTTGACTTCGTACACCCAAATGTTGAAGCTAAAGCACTTATAAGGCCACAAAGGGTCCACAAGGGACGAAGGAAGAATTTCACTGGCATGCAGCCTGTGCTGGCGTGGTTAATTCTGAAGCCAAAGGACACGCTGAAGGTAAGGTCAAGGCTGCATCAAGCAGCATATTTTTAACCACAGGTAGTCCCGGGGAGAAAGCTGCTGCATTAGTGCTCTTTAAATTATACAGAATCAAAAGAGTCTGAAGAGCACCTTTTCTCCCTCCCTCATTTTCCTTTGGCTGCACATTTAGGCTGCAGTTCCTGGAGTGTAAAAAACGTGAACTCCAAGTTTTTCCTTTTAAGCTTTGGAGGGAAAAACAAGGAGATTAGATACAAAAATACATGATTGTAAAATTTCTCCTTCAAAAATCAGCAGTAGAAAAAATAATAACATTACATTTACTATGACAAACATTAACATACATTTTCTGGGATATCCTTTTTAAAATAACACGCAAATCTCTCTCCGAAGAAAAGTCATCCGAGGTCTGTAAGCTTTCCAAATTTAAAAAAAAATTTCAATTACTCATAAATGTTACCTAAGACTCAAGGCAGACTTAAGATTATTAAAAAACCTCCAAAAATAAAAGAAAAGGAGAAATCACATCCGACCCAGAAAAAATAGTATCTATTCTCAGATATCAACAGCTCCTACAGTGCAATTTAACATCATGGTGTTCCTGTTAGCGTTACAAAGCACACAGGATTTATAACACGACAGAGTTACTGTTAAAGTCAGACCTACAGTGCATTTTAACTTTGTCATTTATCTGCTTTTGAGAGATTACTCTTTTTATCTCTCACGTAATATGACAGCAAGCGTTTGTACCATTACTGTATCTGAAAACACTGCAGGAACACACCCACCTGTTGTCGGAGCGCTTCAAGGCATTTCTCTTTCTCCTCCTCTTCACGGGCTTCTTGGAGGGCCAGTTCCTTTTTCTCTAGCAATCGTTTTTCTAGTAATGCTTGTCTAAACTGTACCCTGCAAAACAGCATACATACAAATGGGGTCAAGTGTAATTTTAAATTTCTGCTATGATATTGCAGTTTCAAAACTAGTCTGAACGTTTTCTATCGCCACCTAATAATAATAATACAGTGGTTCATCAAAACAGCTGCAAAACACAAAAAAACGCTTTTTCATTTGAATGTGGGGGTTTTGTTGGAGTTTTTTGTTTGGGATTTTTGGGGAAGAGGGGTTTGGAGGGGTTGTATTTTTTCTGTGTTTTGGGATTTTCTGGCAGGGTTGCTTTGTTTGTGGATATGTTTTGGGGTTGTTTTTTTTCTTTTTTTAACAACTTGGCTAACCTTTCAGATTTCATTTCTGGAATGAGATTTTCTCCACCATGCTTTATTTAGCTCTGTTACTCTCTTTTTTTCCCCCCCATTTTCTTTGCCAAGAAGAAATGTTCTCAGACATCTGTGTATGGCAGAAGAACTCTTTCCTAAGATCCCTTACATTAAAAGAAACACATTCCTCCCAAACTTGCTACTGGAAGAAGCAAGAAAACTTGAGAACTACATCCTTCTTCAAAAGGAAAAAACTGGAGGTTGGCACAAAAAATCCTGAAACGGTACCTACAGCATCATTTTTGCCGGTCAGCAATTCGCAATATGTTTTTATAGCCCCAACAGTACCACCATGACCGTACTTCCTAACAACCCCCAGTCCACTGCCGAACTGAAGCTGCAGGCTAGTTGTTGGTATGCCACTTTTAATCCTTATACAGGAGTTGGCATTGCCAGGCTTTGCATTCGAGGAATTATCCTTCTTTTGCCCTTCAAATCTTAACTTGCCTTTAGAGAAATGGAGATGAAAGAGCTGCCTCAACTACAATAAAACATGTAATTTTACTTTCTTACTCTTGAAATGTTAGTAAGCTCAAAGGAGTATATAACTTGTGCTATAAACTGCAAAAATCAGAACTAACCATACAGTGATGTTGGTAGCTAGAAAAGACCACTGCATTAATAAACCAGTAACAATTATCAGGACAAACAAATTTGTCCCAGGAGAGCGGTACAAAGCTGCCTGAGGATGCTCCAGAGAAGCTTTCAGTCTCTTACTGTAGCCACTGTAGTTTAGGCAGATGAATGCTTACAACAGTAATCTCCAGAGGTAGGTTTATTCCAGGGAGAAAGTCTAAACTGCTTTTCATACTAAGAAAATTTAATAAAAAGCAGATACTCATATTTTTCTGAAAACTGACAACAATTACATTAGATTGAGAACTTTTCACTCTGCTTGAGCTGGCTACTGCGATACATGTTCTGAAATACTCTGCTGCTATCAAATAGGAAATTCTGTACCCTGGAAATTTCTGTGAATTACCAAGAAGAAAAACCGAGGGCCACTCATCCAGGTCTGACTACAAATACTTTGTCTCTACTTCAGAAGTCTTCACGTACCTCGGAGTGTAAAGCCTTGCTAAATGGGAACGTTTTATGGCGTCCCCACACCCGGTTTGAACCGGCGTAAGCCATTGCGACCGATTGCCAAGCAACAGGCAGGCAGAGCACGGACCCAGCCGCTCGAGGCAGCGTTTGGTGCTCCTGTGAAGGTGGTCCATGCTTTCATGGCTGCGTTATCCCGAGGAGATCGTCATCCTGCTCACGCTGGAGAGACCAAGGCCAGTGTTAACACAGATTAAGTTTCACTGGCAGAGGGCAATGGCAAATCTACACCCCGGGGAGGCGGAGAACCTTGTAAATACATATTCAGCTGCACACTGTGCTCCTAATTTGGAACATTCTTCCCATACTTGTTATACTTGGCTTTAAATGTTTGCTTGAGCTTTGATTTCACAGTGTCCACATCCTAATAAAGTTGTTAATTCTCTTCCACTCTGTTACACTTAGTAATATTTTAGCTACTATTTCCTCAAAGTAAACTTAATTTTATAGAAAAGCTTAAAATTAAAATGTCTTAATACTCCATTTTGACTTTAAGTACCGCAGTAACAATTTTAATAAATCACCAGCTGAAAAGTGAGCTTAGATGATTCGTTTCAGTAAAGCTACCTTTTTGACGTATTGTGGGTACACACTTATGTAATTTTTGATAAGCATAATTTCATTAAAGCTCTGCTTTCTGACACTGTCTCATAAATATTCAATAGGAAATAATGAACTAGTATGTTTATTATGAAAGCTTTAGCAAAACTTTTAAAAATTGGATTACAATATAGACAGGTTTTTTGCCCTGTGTCACAGCTGATCCCGTTGGCTGTTGTCAGTTGAATAAATCTCACGTAGAGAGCAGAAAGCGTTATCCTGGAGGCTAAGCTCTGCTTGTGTTTCCTGTGGTAGGCCGGGTCGAGGCACAACCACCTCGCCGAGGCACGAGGCAGCTGGGATGAAGCGTTTTACACACCAGTCTGAAGCAGCCAGCGGTTCCCACGACAGAACCCATGGGCCAGATCCTCTGCCAGTTTACTCTGCCAGAGCGGGGAGAGCACTGCGGCTCTGCCAGGCGCGGGGCTGAAGTCAGCCCTCGCTCTGAAGCCATTCCTAAAGGTACCAGCAAAGCTCCAAGCAAGGCTCTGTGCGCGCGGCCCCCACCAACTGCCCTCGATTGCCCACTTTAGGAAGGGCTTTAACACCCAATTACTTGCCCACAGTTTTTCTGGATTCTTTCTGTTCTGCGTCCCTTCAATGTGGAGAGAGCGGGGAAGGTTTTGGGGAGCTGGGGGGAGCTGCGCTTGAGGAAGGGAAGACCTTGCGGTGGGGCGAGAGGGGAGAGAGGAGAGGCCGTGGGGACGCGTTCCCAGCAAGGCGCTGCTGCAGCGAGCGCAAGGGAAGGGAGAGACGCCCCGCGGCAGCACCTTCCCCGGCATGTGATAGCAGAGCTGCATGGCAAACAGCTGCCTCTGCTGTTTCTGACGGTTAGTCAGACAAAACCCTTGCAGAGAGCAATCCTCTCCTCCCCACTCTCCCTGCCCCTTGGAGCCAGGGCCAGGACTGGCAGCAGTACCGGTGCTGGGTTAAGACGCTCGCCTGCGTTCCCCACTCATTGGCGAGCTGGACCGCACCAATCTATTTCTCATAGCTAGTGAGTGAAAATATTTGTACAATTTCATGCCAATTTAATTCTCACTCTGCAAAATTAATGCAAAATCTACTGCTTTGGGCAGGGGGCTGTGAGTGCTCTTTTAGAATATTTTCTGTATATCCAATCCATTCCATAGCTGAGCTTCACTGCACAGATTAGAGAAGGGAGAAGTGGACTGCTAGCAACAGCCAAACATTGGTCCTTTGGGGTGCCAGTTACTGAAGCACAATAAGACTTAGCTGCAGTTTGTAGTTCTGGATACTACATTAAAGGAGACCTTCTAATTCAGTGTCCTGATGACAGGCACGTAGACCTAACTTTGGACATCTAGAACAGCTGAGTGTGCGATCCTATGTACGGATAAAGGACCAACGGCAGTAGATGTACACCCATGCTTGCATCTCTGCTTTCAACGGGCCACAGGCAAACCAATCTTGCCTATATGAACTTCTTACTCCTGAAGCAGTCCCACCAGCTATCCCAGCTGATCAGGGCTAAATCCTGCTGAATGCCCATAAGGAGAATGCACACCATTTATCAAGTACCTGCTGCATTTCTGGAGCATGTCTCTCTCTGGAGCTGTCATCTACTAAATCTTTAATTTTTATTTTAAAAAAGCATCAGAACTCTCTGCTTTCCTTTTCAAATGTGACCAGCCCAGACCTTTTATGATACACATCAGTAATCAGAGCTCTTGTTCAGACAGTTTTAGACTCAGGTTCTTAGCCTGAAGGAGTTCAAATCTGCATTTTCTGCATTATCAGTAAGGTTCACAACTCGTGAGAATATACAATAGCCTAGGGGAGGGCACGTTCACCCCGTTCTCATAGCTGGACCACTACAAACAAACAATACAAAAGGAATGGGAGTAGAAGGAAGCAAAAAAAAGAGTATGATTTTTTCCTACTTGTTGGGGTATTTGACAGGATCTGGGCAGACCTAGGTTCTTACCCCAGCCCCTGTGATTTTTTTAAAATGCTGTTTTACAAATTCTGTGTGAAATGACTGTTGGATAAAAAATAAAATTAATAGAGAACAGATATTGTGCTCGGAGTAGAAATCACAGCAGGGTCCTTTGCCCCTCTCCCATGTTTCTGAATGCAGAATAGCATTGCTTATTAGGACTTCGTGTTGAACTCGATACTCTTGCCGTTCTTCACTTGATCAACACCCATGGGAACGTACAGAAACTTCAACCCACTGGGGTTTAGGCAAGTGCTTGGTAGCCAGCTGCTCTGGAGACAACAGGTCTAAGGTACGCATGCAACACACACTACAGCTACCTAGGAACTTCCAGGCCAAAAAATGAAGTGTCCAGTCTGTTAAATGTCTCCATTGTCAGACAGTCACTAAGCAGAGGAGTTGCAGAAAGCAAATTTGGACTTAGTCACCTGGAATTCTGTATCCAGTTCCAGGTGCCTTTAATCCTTTTCTTTGATGTGGTCATAGCTCTGGCTATTCAGCATCTTGAAATTACAAAGAGAGACCTGAAGAAACAGAGCACCACAGTGACTCTATAATAATTATATCTTTTTTATAAATCTGATTACTTAATTTTAAATTAAATTTAAAAGAAATTCAGGTTAACAGCAGAACATTTTTAATATCTTATTGTACCTGTTAGAAACTTTCTGTACTACCCAAGTCATATCTTGTACCTTGACTAGTCAGTCAGCTCACAATCCAAAAATTTTTCCTTTCCCAAAAAAGCCTGAAAGCGTATTCGATCAGAACTGTGGTACTGGCCTGTGCCATCTGTCCTGATCAGTCCTGCAAAGACTCAAAATGAATTTCTGCGCTGCAACAGGTGAAACAGATAAGAACACTCAGCTTCCACAGGGCTGCAGTTCTGCACAGTGAAATCATTATTCCAGCGTCTCTACGTCCGTTCAGCACAATCCACATTTTAAAATGCCTTATACCATCCACTACAGTACCTGGTAACAGCAACACCTCTCTGCCCTTCTTTGATTAATGCTTCTGAAGGCTTTGAAGATGAAAAGCATTAACTAATTTCAAAGAATTACTGATCTCCACAAACAGTAAGCATTTTTATTTAAACTGTTTTATTTTGTATGGTATGCCAATTCGGGGAAACGTAATGCTAAGCATTTACCAACTTTTGATTCATAACACCCCAACGGAGTGATTATTTCCTTCCTGCGTTCCTCAGTGAACTGTGCCATTTCCTTATAGTTTATTCTGCAGCCTTTATTAGCATAAGAAAAGAACCTTCCCCAACTGTATGGCATAATGCAGTACACAGGTTCAAAGAAAAGTATTTTTTTCCTGATCAGTTCAGCTGAAAACTCAGTAATTCAAGTATGTGTGTTTCTTTTGCTGAGCTAAAATTATTGCAGGTATGTTTAAGGAAAGGTATAGATATACTTGTAGCATAAAGATACATTTAAATTTACCTGTCAGCAAGGTATTGTAAGAAAATAAGATCGAAGCAGTGTTTCCCACAGAATGCTTAACACCAAGTTTAATATTCTAACGTCAACAGTACTTTAACCCTATCTTAATCACATTTCTGGTCCATGCAATTTGGTGGCTCCCTCTATGCAAAAAAGGTAAGCCTGTGATTTGAGAGCAAATATATATTATTATACCTGGCTACATACAGGGTTTTTTATGCTCCTCTGTGACCAAGGAATTCCTCTATGAAATCAAGTGTTTCTTCAACAGGTCATTAAAAGCCATATTCTGCAATGAAGGCTTAGCCAGGACTCAAATGGCTAAAGTCCTAAATTACATCAAACAGGTGACGAGCATCTACAACTAGATGTGCAGTTTAAGACCCTCTAAAAGAATAATAAATATCTTTGAGGCTGTTAAGTGTTTAACGCACTCCTCTTGCTTGCCTCTTAAATAAAACAATCCTGATTATAAATAACATTGCGAAGTGGGAATGTAGAAGGTCTTACTGCCCAGGTACAATTAAAAAATCAGGAAGGGAGCTGGTTTTAATGTGTGTACTCTATCGTGATTACGACGGTTTAATGCTTACAAAGGTTTAAGACTTCGATGGATACGAATTAATTCAAGCTAACACATAAATTGCATCCAGGATACAATCAGGATACAACATTGGTATGTAGACTGGGGTAACTGCCAAGCAGGAAGACAAAAAATTACTTATCTCAATTTATTCTAATTTACAAAGTTGGGAGATCAAAACAAATTAACCATAACAAGTTTCTATTGACACTATAGGTATTCACATTTAATTTATTTTACCTTTCTCTATCTTTAACTGCTTGTTCAGCCATTAATTTTCTCAGTTCCTTCAGATGTTGTAGATCTTTCTTTTCCTGTTCTTCCCACTTGAGCTGTTTCTCAGCCCAGTACTTTTTCACCTAGAGTTCGAACAAATACAGCAAACAAAATAACAATCATTCACAAGCCAAGGTAGTGAGAACAAATAAATTAAGAAAAGTATTAAGTTACAAAAAAATTCTAATTTTGATCTTTTGAGAATAAAATTTCTGTTTTAGAAGAATAAATTATTTACTAGAAGAACAAGAAGGTGTGGAGGCCCCACAAGAGAAACAGTAATATCAGAGTACAGACACTTTAATCTGAATATCATTTTCAACTCTGCAAACTGAAGTCTACCACTTTCATTGCTCCTTGCTTTCCTACCCTGCCATCAAAACCGTCACCTACACTGCTCACACGAGTGAGGGTTCCTTGAAGTAAATGGCCTTGAAGTAAATCAGCTCAAACAGCTGGAGCCATGTAAATGGCCTTGAAGTAAATCAGCTCAAACGGCTGGAGCCATGTAAATGGCCCAGGTCAGCTCAGACGCTGGATCTGCACCAGCCCAGTTCTCCTGGCTGAGGCGGAGAGCCCGCTGAGGAACAGGAAGCAGCACATGAGCAGTCCTCATGTAAGTACAAAGCTGTTGCAAAGCTAAGTGAGAAAGAAAAGCTTCAAGCAAGACTGTGAAATCTCAGCAGGAAAGCTTATCTGGAAAGATGAGGGGTCTGGGATACAAAATGAGGAACTGGAATTGAAAGTAAATATCGCTGAAGTGAAACTCCAAATTCTTCATTTGAAAAAATTCTGCGGGATTCCGTTCCTAAAAGCAGAGCCGTTATTCAAAGACACCTGGCAAGGTGCAGCAAGCCGTAAATCCCACCTTGTCGTGACACACGCTGCAGCCGCTGCCTTGAGAGGAGAGCTGCCGCAGGGGTACGCTTCCCAGGGCCACAGACGGGGACCGGAGCTAACCTCGCACAGCACCAACCAGCTCGGAAAGCTGACAGAGCAGGTTTTTTAGACACAGGAACAAGAATCACCTTCTTGTCTTTGAAGTGCTGACTTCAGAATTGTTTAAACATCATTTTCAAGAACATCTGAATTACACTGAAATTCAGGAGCGTGGCCCCAGCACCGCATTCCTAAGCAAGTCCTGGGTGAATCTGTTCAGGTACTGGTCACAAACGCTGAAGTCACTGCAACGCAGGGTTTGTGGGGATCTCAGAAGGATGTCTAACCCACACAGTACGAGCAGCATCAGTTAAACCATTCCTGTCTAGGAACAACATCCCTGAAATATAGATGTATTTACCTTGCTTCTGAGATAACTATTACTATTAACTTTCACTGAGTCCCAACTCCTATAGCTGGGGTGCTAGCAGTGCTGCTCCCAACAAGCAATCAGCTTGTTGTCCACGGCCAACATGGAGCAAAGCTTTCAGTAACCAGTGACTGCAGGCTCTATTATATCCAACGGCAAATGCTGAGAACCCATGCTCTGGGGAACAGAGCGCGCAGAGTGCCGTGAACGACGCGGCCAAATCAGCACTGCCTTCGAACTGGAGTGTTACTGACCAGGGACACATTAGCTCCGTGCACAGTAGCAGCCAAAAGCAAATCAAATGTGTTTAGTGTCACAACTTGGTACAAAAAGAACAGGAAAAACTAGAAAATATGTTTGTAGTCCCACATGCTGTTCTGATCCCTGTGTGCTTTGGAGGAAACATCTCTTGAAACTGACTTTTGGAAAGCTAGCTGCAATTTTGCTAACTATATGATCTAGCGTAATTCAACAGAAAGATCGTGCTCTGCCAAGAATGTGTATTTCATCTTTATGACAAATTGCAAAAAAATAATAAAATCAGGTGACCAATGCGAGCAGGGACTTCAGCTAGAGAAGAAACTGGATACATGCAATACACAAACGCAGCCACGACCAAGGAGAATGAACTCACAAATAAAACAGAATCAATTTGAAATCAGGCATCTTTCCAAATGTTGGTTCTGGGGGCTTGCAGCAATGAGAAATAATGAGGAGATAATAATCTGTGTCTAGAGACAAGAAGGCTTCAGCAGCTTCAGCTTCTCTTCTCCAGGTACCACTTTCAGCCCAGCGCTTCTTTGCGGAGTTGTTGATATAACCAAATTCAATGGTTACCAAACTACCACCAGGAATACAATAACCCAGCAAGAGCCCCTGCTCTTCACCTGTTTAACATGGCATGAAGACGTATTTCTTTGGACAAAGCAAGGAAAAGATATTTGAGCACTATAAAAATTGATAGGGAAATTCCAAGTAGCGTAGGACTTTATTTTCATTCTTCTGCTAAGGCAGGCAGCTTCACCTGCCTGCAAGTCATTTATTTTGCTCTGCTATAATTTATTTTCTGCTTTTAGTAGTGTTGTAAATTGTTTCAGCAACAACTTAATCAATTGCTGTGACTATGGATAGTTTTGTCTTTGCTTTTCTTTTGCCTGCAAGGAATGTCACTACAATAGACACCGCTACCGACACGAGAGTCCATCAAATTCCGGATGTCTGACTGGACGTGTTGTAGTCCCATCAGTAAGCGTTTGCTCTCAGTAAGATATGTCACACAGGAATGTGGCAGATAATCACAAGAAGGGAAAATCTAAAGAGAAACTATAATAACTTAAATAAAGATTTTGTTTTCTTCCTTCTTCTGCACAAGCTTCATGTAGCGTGACACACTCCGATGTCACTAAAGCCTTCATATGCACTGTGAAAATACTCTGTTTGGAACGGTTTAGAAGTAGAGTTAAGAAACGGGGCTGACTGGCACGTTACAGGAGCACAGCTTTTATATGAGCACAGCACAGCAAGAGCAGCACCCTTACAAACACGTTAGCACGAGTAGTCCCATAAAAGAGACTATTTGCTTGTAAGCCTCTGAAAGACAAAGCAATAAGAATCTATTACATTCTCTGATGGATTTTTTCCAGAAATAATTCTGCAGTTTTAAAAAAATATGCCACAGGTGAGTTGGACTGTAGGCATGCCAGATTTCAGCGTAAAAAAATAATCAGAAAAAGAGGCAAAGTTCTAACAGAACAACCTCCTGGATTTTTGCCATATCATTTCAATAAAAAAGCCAACACAAACACATATGTGATAACAGTTTGATTTTCTAAAAGCATTACATTTGCTGTAGTGGATTTCTGATTTTTCTAATAAGTTGAAGTTCAGACTTGTGCCATTTCCCACGTAGTCACCACATAAGTAGTTAGAATAATGTCAGATAGACTTCTGATATCCTGAAATGGTTAACATTGCCGTTGTGCTTCAGGCCCGCTCTGAAGGTCCTTGTGCAGCAAAGTGCAGCGTGCTATCCTGCAGACAATATATCGGAATGCTCATTTGCTGCATTGCAGCATACTTAACTGCAGCAGTGGAAGCTTTCATAGTCTTCACCACATTGCTAAAAAGCTTGGATCTGTAAGAGTTAGAAATCCAGCAGTGCCTGTGTGCTGACTTTTTGTGACACGGAGATAGTCACGTACCCTTCTTTTCTTTTTAGAAACGTAATGAAGTAACATAACTAGTGTGCAAGATCAGGCAGCTTTAAAGCTAAAATAGACAGTAGCAAGACTCAACTAACCATTTGCTCATCTCTATACTAGTGCTTAATACTTTACAAGAATACAAGGTAGTGAGATCAGTTAAAGATTTTAAAGGCAATTGTACACACACGTATTCAAAAAGGTATAAGATTTTCTCATACTTTCTCTTTCTCTTGAGCTCTACGAATTATTTCCTGTTCTTTCTGTAGCCTTTCTTTCTCATCTTGCTTTTCTTTTCTTCTGGCAGCTACAGCAGATTCCAGTTTAGCAGCCTCTTCCTGCTGTGCTTTCCACTGTAGAACCTGGAAGAAACAGTTGAAAAGTCACTCCTGCAGCAGGCTTGTGTAATACTGGGATCCTGCCAAACTGAGACTGGGAAGGAAACCCATGTAATCCATTTGCAAATGAAGATTTATAACCTTATCACCAATACATAACCACGTGGTAAGCACCGCCTTTCTGCATGTTAATGAGCAATTTGCAACTGACTGGCATCATACACAATAAAATCATATATGAAAACACTGCAGGCAAAATTGACAAAACCATCTTAGTAACATCAGACCTTAAATTCCCCTTCAGTGCATAGACTTTCTAGAACACATAAAGTTCTTGACAAACCTATGAATGAATGGAGACCAACACGAGCAGACCAGAGTCCGCTTGCATCCCTCAACTCAGGCATTTCCAAAACAGCACATCGCTTCCAACCAGGACTCTGTGGAAATCAACACACTCCAGTGACAGAGACTTAATCTTTTGTCAGCTTTCAAACTGTGCAAAATTAGTCTAGGATCCCTGCCGCTTGTTCAAGAGCTGTGACCAGTGCCTATACTGGTCTCGTACACCTGACATCCCACTCACCCGCTGCAGCTCAGCTGCCCGGTCGCTTTCCAGGCCACTGGTAAAGCGCGTGCAGGAGCGGGGCAGGGACCAGCTCCTCAGCACCTGCCACACTTCTGACCAAAACGTGTTGGGGACAGGACAGATCACTTGGCTCAACATGCCAAAACTCCATTCTTGACATATTCCTGACACACTGTGTTGGTTAAACAAGACAACTCTCCTCAGTAACTGTAATGGGTCGTGACTTATTTTCAGTGTTCTCGAGCACACTGTTCTCCACCAGCGTGGATCCCCGATTCACCTCGGTGTTGTAAAGCGATGATAAATTCGGCACCAGATGGGGTCTAAGCAGCTCGCTTAGCTTGGCAATAATGCAAATGGATCAACAAGGATTTAAGCAGAAAATTGTTACATAGCAGAGGTTTATTTGATGGCTCCTCCAGAGGAAGCCAGCAGGTTTGGGGCTGTCTCAGGCAGCGAGAATGACAAATTGGTCTGTTCTAGGCCATACAAGAATAAGAATAGCATCAGGTGGGCAAAGAAATCCATAGCAGCTTGCATCCTAAAGCAAGCAAGTTCCAAGGGAAGTGTCAGCAGAAGAACATAATGAAAACAGTCAATTATAACTTCAAACCACCCATCTAAAGAGAAATGTGGAACAACAACAAAAATAGAATGAGGATTACATGAGATGACCATACTAGCAGCTAGGACACTTCTAGAGGGAAGGTGTCAGCTTTCAGAAGACCCTATTTTCTGGAGCTCAGCTGTAATACCCGAATGAAACCCCCTCACACTGTGAAACTTGTAACTCAAGGTCTCTGTCTAAATAGAAACTTTTATTTAGCAATTTTGGCAGCAGCCTGCTCATGCATTTTAGCAGTTTAAGAATCTAAAATAAAAGGCTAAATTGCTTCAGTTACCCTTCACTTGCTACACTAATAAAGTAAAAAGGAATGTTTTTTAAATGCATGCAGAAGAACACACAATCATTTCTCCTTCACTTTTGAAACAGACCGAAGCAAAAACATATGCACAAAGCTTTAAAATCTAACAAAAACATGAATGAAATCTGCTAAAAGTCTACTCAGATTGGAGCTAGAATAAACTGCAGAAGCATTCAAGAAACTTTAAACTTCTGTAATGACACCACTGAGGTTTTCTGAACTGAAGTGAGGTAACAGTCAAACTAAGAAACAAAAAAAAAACCTGCTTTTTTTAAGCTTTTATTTTCCAACATCCTGCTTCACACTCCTTTCAGACTCTCTTCAACAATGAGATACACGCCAACGTAAGCGGGCTCATGACATGCAGGTTCGGTTTCCTCCAAGTCTGAGGACCCTCTTGACCCTTTACTGTTCTTCTCTAGATATTAATTTACCTATTAACCAGGGATCTTTTTCACTTGTTTGATTGCAGCCATTAGTTAGGCCAGTGAGTCCATTAAATTGGTCTCAAAGGTGCCGTTAACTGGTACGTCAGGGGTACTACTGAATGGAAAGGGATGTTGAGAACAGAACTGGCCCAGCAGAGAGTCTGGCAAGACGACAACCGATGGAAGGAAAGCACACCACAATAAGGCAGTAAGCAGACACAGAGACCAGCCTAGTCTAAAATCACCTCAACTCTCCTTATTCGTTCATTTTGATTAGCAGTTGTTCGCATGCCTTACATTATGCACCAACCTCGTGACAGGCCACAATCACCTTCCTTCGGTATTTTCACATAGCTCTTCTGTTAAAGCCCTTTGATTCAAGGCAGAAATCAGCAGTGGGGCACGATCTAGATTTTCAACAGGTTTCATACAAATAAGCAAGCACAACCAAGCATCAAATATAACTTCACGCAGCTGACAAAATATTAATCATGCAATGAGGTTCCCCAGTCAAAACCGATACACCAGTAATTCAGTGCACGCCTCCACGACCTTCTGCAATGCCCTAAATCACTACGAGACACACCCATTCACTCCCTGGAGAGAATCTGCTTCCCACTTCTATCTAGTTAGGGTTTTTTTGAAGGCATGAGCCCATTGCCAATCAAGAAAATGGCTAATGAGGATGACAAAAGGAAGGAAAGGTTCATTGTATTATACTTTCCAACAATACCCATTTTTTTTCTTTTCTGTAGGCAGCATATGGAGTTAGTTTATATTATTCCTGCCCCTCCCACGTTCACCTAATCCATGCCTTTTCATTAAGGCAAAAGAGGAGTCACCTCCTTTAAAAAAAACAATTAATCATTGCAACAAGAAAGGAAAAATTGGTAAAAAACAGAAAAGCACTGTTGGTAAAATACGTATAAAATGTGATTCAGTAGGCTGGCATTATGCCGTGTCTTCCCCACATGGAGAGTTACAGTCACAGAGGATAAAAGGTTCTTAACAGAGCTGAGCTAAATTGGAGTGGTTTATTATGTAATAAATACCAAAAAATAGGAATTAATCAGTTGATTCAAGTGTCACTGTATTTCACTTTTTAAATCACATTTGAACACTAAGCCATCTCTCTGCTAGAGAGCAGCTCTGGTCCCAGCACCTCACCTGACGCCGTGGGCCAGCCTGCATGGGAAGGGGACCTTCTCCGGCAAGCGATGGCGGGGCCGGAAAAAACAGATTCCCAGAGCAGTCCCCTGTCTGTACCGTCACAGGCTCAACAATTAGGGGCTAGGCTATCTTCACACGTGATAACAAAGGATACAGTGGACTGCCTCCTACGGAAACCCAGCCTGCATTGGTATTTCCCTTGCAAACGGCGCTTCACCGCCAGCTTGCACGCCACGCGGCCCCGCGGGAACCCACCCTACCCGAGAGCCGCGGGGCACTGCTGCAAACAGCCGCCACGGGCAGGCAGGGAACGGAGAGCAACAGCGGAGGAGTCTCCATGGCATGCATGTCAGTACTTTCAGTATTTGGCTGTTTAAAAGTGACTACCTGAAGTTCAACTTCCAGCATTTCTACAATCCAAGCTTTTCAAGGAAACCCACTTTATTCATCAGGTTTTTCCTCCAAAGGTAGCATCATGCAGATCTGAAGAACAAAAAAATCCTGAACAATAATTCTGATTCAGCAAGGCAGTAATCTGGGACCATAGAATGCACACACACAAAAAATATTAATGTGTTCTTGATTGCGTTCTTTCATTCCTACAAGTACAAAATCAGAAGGGCAGAGTTTACTGTGTCAACAGTAAATGTTCTGTTTAAATATTAAAAAAAAAAATTCCTAGTACTTAAACTAATATTGAAAATACACTGAAAAGTGGATCCCTATTGCCTGTTTCACAAAAGAGCTTACATTTTAGCAGTATGAGCACTGCCAACATTAAGTTCTGAAAGTTTTTAATTACAACCAGCATTTCAAGTACATTTCACAGTTCATGTATTATTAGAGGAGCTTTTGCCAAGTGAATTATTAAATTGCTGTACTGAACAGAATGCATACATACCTATTTTCAGTTCATTATTTCAATATTGCATATTACAATAATGTAAAGTACACTACAAACTAATTAAAGTAATAATCTAGTTCTTTCACTCTAACATCTGAAAAGTAAAAAAGTATTTACCATGTACTTAAGGCTTCAGAGACATCTCCTAATGACAAAACAGTTTTCCTTGAGAATGGAGATGCTTTCCACGGCAGAGGGCTGGAGCAGCTCTGCTGTGAGGCCAGGCTGGGAGAGCTGGGGCTGTTCAGCCTGGAGAAGAGGAGGCTCCGGGGAGAGCTGAGAGCGGCTCCCAGTGCCCAAAGGGGGCTGCAGGGAAGGTGGGGAGGGACTTTTGACAAGGGCACGTAGAGATAGGACAAGGGGTGATGGCTTTAAACTGGAAGAGGGCAGGTT